>CP136887.1:30174341-30363914 GCA_033000465.1 Sciaenops ocellatus | reverse complement strand
CTAAAACTGAACTGCTGGTCCTCCCAGCCAAACCTACTATACACCATGACATCAACATCAAAATTGATTCCCTATGTCTCACCCCCACCAGGGTGGTGAGAAACTTAGGGGTTATGATTGATGACCAACTAACCTTTTCCAATCATGTCGCCTCAGTTGCCCGGTCATGCCGCTTTGCACTTTACAACATCAGAAGAATCAGACCTTACTTAACTCAACATGCTACTCAACTCCTGACGCAAGCTGTCATTATCTGAAGACTAGACTACTGTAATGCCCTCCTGATGGGCCTGCCAGCCTGCACAGTGAAACCTCTTCAGATGATCCAGAACGCGGCGGCGTGCCTGGTCTACAACCAACCCAAAAGGTCACGTCACCCCGCTGCTCATCGAGCTCCACTGGCTACCTGTTACAGCCCGCATTAAATTCAAAACTCTAATGCTCGCCTACAAAGTTGTCTCCAGTACTGCACCTACCTACTTGAATGCCCTCATACATGCATATGCTACCTCACGACCGTTGCGCTCCTCCAATGAACGACGCCTGGCTCTGCCACCCGTTCGTTCAAGGCAATCCAAACTCTTCTCGTTTGTTCGCACTACCAGTTCCTACCAGAGCAGGGGCGTCCCTCTCTACCTTTAAAAAACTCCAGAAGACTCAGCTCTTCAGAAAGTAACTTCTCTCCTAGCACTACACAACGAATCTACACCTTAAAGAATTGTCACTAGCACTTATTACTGCACTAACGCTTCTAAAAGCACTATGCCTTGATTGTTCCCTTTTCTGTAAGTAGCTTTGGATAAAAGCGTCTGCCAAATGACTAAATGTAAATGTAAATGCAAACAAATGGGTGACATCACCAACCATAGTCTTGTTAGCTTGAGTTAGGATGGATTTTTTGGTCAAAAGTTTCTACTCACAACTGAATGCTTTTCTTTTCGTCACCCTTCTTTCTTCTCTCCTTAGCTTCACTCTGTTGTTACTTCCTTATTTCTGCCTTTCCACACTATTCTCCTACTCTTTTCCTCTTCTCTCCTTCACTCTTTACTATCAGTCTCTCCTATACCTGTCTTCTCCCTAATCTACAACAAAGCAACATAGAGATAATATTGTCATCTCATGGTAATCTAATATAACAAGTTACACCTTTACTAACAACAGTGACATACAAAACAGTGACTCAGGGCATCAGCTAATCAGATCGTCTGCATTTATAACTACGACAGTCATTGGTTACCCACACAGCACTGTCTGGTGCCAGCCCGACACAAAATACAGCAAAATACAACTATCAACCACTGACTTATTATTAATTCATTTATTATTTTAATAGAGTCTCAGGTCCCTATGCCTACAGGAAAATCATATGCTACCAAAGCAGTCTTCCACCTCCCCCTCTTCCAAAACAGACCCACATACAATGTCACCTGGTAGGCTAATCTCATGCTAATATTAACGTTACAGCTTCACTAATGACAGATATGAACGTTCACTGACTTTTATAACTGTACGTTAGGTCTTCAGTTCAGATAAACAATCATACTTACTTTAACGTTACATCACTTCACACACACACACACACACACACAATCGGAAACCCCGGAAATCGGGGACGTCTGGTCACGTTAGCTTAAAGCGTAATTTCAGGAGCCGAACCACACCTCAACCACGCCACTTCCGACAGTCCAATACCTAACCCTCTGGTTCCCTTCGCTCTCGTACTCCACACACGACATCACCTCGAGTACATTCAGGAAAGTGTGCTACCAATCCGTCTACGAGTAACTTCATTCATTCATCACCTTGTCGTGAACATGGACTTCGTCTCGCTTTCCATCGGAGAATATATAATTCGGACGAAATCAGGATGACCACGTCCAAAGTTTCCATCGACACACGCTAGCAGGTCCAGCAACAGAAGCTGAAAACGTCTCCGCGGCCTCCGTGCACGAGGACCCTCTTCCAGTAAACCAAAAGCCGTTTAAGAAGCGAGTCAATCCAGCGAGCCTCCACTCAGCGTCTTTCACGGTCTGTTTCCCGCCCGGTTCATCTCTCGTTAACATGCAAGACAACTTTAATCCACCTGTTGAATTCATCGTGCCTTCCAGCTCACCTCCGTCTTCAGAACGAGAGATGAGACTTTCAACGACAGTCCATCGTTTCAGTTCTCCAGCTCACCGCCTCCGGAGACAACTCATGCCTGATGCCATCGTCCCGACTACACCGCCCCCACAATAGCCTAGCCTTGTAGGCAATTGTGGGGGCGACCAGTCGCAGCCAGCAGCCGGTAGCAGCGTCACCACGCTTCTGTGAGGTCCACCGACGGCCAGCCTTCATCATGTCTAACCGATAAGTACTGTTCACAAATCACTTGTTGTAGAAATCTTTTAACATAAGGGACAAATCAAAACTTAACGCTCAGCTTGTCATGTTGTCAGTTCCGTAAACATTTCACGTTCCGGGTGACGTCATCATGCATTCGCTGTCAAAGGTCATGACCTCTCCATTCTAAAAGCCGGCAACAAGCCCTCACGTATGTACGCAGGTACGAACGCACTAATGCGCACGCATGAGTGACCTCACCACCTATTTCTCTTCTTCTTCTTCTTCTTCTTCTTCTTCTTCTTCTTCTTCTTCTTCTTCTGTGGTTTTTAATGGCAGTGGGCATCCTTATTGTTGCATATACCGCCATCTGCTGGACTTTACTTTCTTCTCATTTCCTTCTTGTTATAATCTTTTAATTAATCCGGTTAAAATAAGGAATCTCATAATGACTCTCCTCCCTTCCTTAGTTTTTTACACATTCTACTACACTGTTAAAATTTTTCCCCCCATTCCTTCCTTCCGCAGCCCTATCCTCATCATTTCCCTCTCTCTTTCATATTCAGGACATTCTATCATCACATGCTCCACTGTCTCCCTCTCCCCACAGTTACATTGACCAATTGGATGTTTTCCTATTATATTAAGTGTGTTATTCAGTTTACTATGTCCAATTCTTATTCTGCTCATGATTACTTGCTCGGTTCTATTGTCTCCATAACATCCGATCTCTCCTACTACACTTTGTAATTTATATGAGTAAATGTCTCCCTTTTTCCTGCTCCTTCCAATGTTGACTCCACTGCTTGTTTATTTCTTTCCATATTAAACTTTTCCCCTCTGCCTTTGATAATTTTACTTTCATTTCCACCTCCCCTTTCTTTACTGCCTCCTTAGCACTCTTGTCTGCTTTTTCATTTCCTTGTACCCCTAAATAAGCTGGAACCCACATGAACGTTATTTCCCTCCCCTGTTGTGTTAATCTGGATGTTTTTAACAGTATTTCATAAAGTATTTCCTGATGTGTTTTTGCTGTTCTGTTTTTAATGCTTAAGAGTGATGACACTGAATCGCTACACATTGTTATCTTCCTGTCCCTCATGTCCTCCACCCATTCTATTGCTAGTAGTATTGCACATAATTCCACTGCATATACACTTAAATGATCTGATGTCCTTTTTGACATTGTGAAATGATATCTGGGAACCACCATCACTGCGCCTGTTGCTCCTGTTAACTGCTCTTTGGATCCATCTGTATATATGTGAATATGATCTCCATACTTTTCCTCTGCATAGTTATAAAATTCCTGCACTAAATCTGCTGTTTTATTTCTTCTTTTGATGTTCCATATTTCTAGATCTACGCTTGTTTCTTGTAGCATCCATTCTGGTCTTGCTGTTCACAGAACTGTTGGGCTAACTTCAAATCAAATCAAGTCAAATTTTATTTGTATAGCCCGAATTCACAAAACACATTTTGCCTCAGAGGGCTTTACAATCTGTACAGGGAGTGACACCCTCTGTCCTTAACTTCTATTTGTTGTATATTTAACTGTTCAGCTATTCCTTCACTGACCCATCCAAAACTTGATTTTTTTTCTTTTTTATTTGTCATGTGCAGTTTAACACAGGGTCAACAATACAGTCAAATGTGTTGGACATTTCCTCGGGTAATTCACCTAACATCAGGGGCCGACAGCCCCAGACACACGCACTCGCGACATCCCCATGCACCATGTCATCACGCATTCCTCCGTTGTTTAAGGTCTAATCCACCTTCCATCAAGAGGCTGGCAGCAAGCCTCCCACGTACGCATGCACGTGCGCACGCACTCACGCGTGCACATAAATAGAGAAAGACAGTGCTTTGCTCTGTAATGACCATGTGTAGTCATTGTTGACTTGTTATATGCAACTTACCCAGTCACTTTCAAATTTGTTATTTGTTATTGTTATTTGTTTGTTACTGCAATTGTGGTCAATTAGGGCGAATGCAGCTGAGAAATCAAGCGTAACCACACCAACTAGTTTCTTTTTATCTATTTCCCTCAGCCAGTCATCTGTCATTTGAGTTAGAGCTGATGTTGTGGAGTGACCCTTACGATATGCATGTTGAAAATCTGTTATAGTGGGGCGGATTAGCTGAACAATCGTTCATTTTGTGATAAAAGCATCAAATTTGGTACACTCATTGCTGAATACATGTTTAATGAATCTGGATATTGGGCCATCGCAATTTTTTTTTCTGATGGCTGTGGCAGCCATTTTTAAAAATGGCCACCGGTGGTTACTGGCGTGTAATGCTTTGCCTACCCTACAGCTGCTGTTTCATGTTTTCAGCAGCACAAATATAATTTAGAGACATGTTAAAGTGACAAAAGCTTTATTACATAGAAAAGAACATAAACGTTTTATAACATTTTATTAGATCTCAATATTCCCATTCACAGGCTACGGCCTCCTCTTTGGCTTGTATTCTTCTGTTGCTCCTTAAAAAGAAAAAATAATTTGCCAGATTACATTGCTAGATTAATTATTTTCAGTATACTGAATGTACAAAATAGATGAAACACTGACCTTTAACCTTGAGTTAATGAGAGATATGGTTAGCTCTCACATTCGCCCTCACAGAAGCAGAGGTCTGTGCACCGAAGAGCAGCCTTCTTGCACCTGCAGAGCTTTTTGCAACCACAAGATATCAGTTCATGACAAGATTTTGATGCCTGTGGCAGTGTTGTCCAGTGGGGCTCAAACATTCCTTCTGTCTTCACCCACCCCCACTCAGTTGGTGATGGAAGCACAGGGTCCGGTAGCAGTGTCTTCCCCCAGATGTGACCACCCTGGTAGACTGCTCTTTTGACATGTTCCACTAGAGCAGCTCGGGTAGGTGGTATTTGCTGAGTTTTTCCATGGGAAGAGCTTCCTTCTTGCATCGTTCACCTTGCTACAAGTGCTGGTTCTGTCAAACAGCAGTATGACAAACCTCTCGATAATGTTCATTGCATCATCTGGAATCTCCTTTGGTCCACTTGCCAGCATCAGTAATGCATCTGTCAGTTCTGGCAGTGACTTCCTTGTAGACCATGCTGCCTTCTTCCCATGTCTAGCAAAGCTGGAAACAGTATCACAACCTGTCAAAGAGTGGAACATGGGAAGTGCACGTGACATCTTTGGTCCAAGGGATGCAGCCATTTGGTGGGCTGCCAGGTAGCGAAAGCTCTTGCCAGTTCCAAATGCTAACCACAATTGACATCCGGCCGGTAACTGACTTATGGCAAACACAGCTAAGACCACAACATCAGTGTCAACAGTGCGGATCAGTATGCAGTGGTGACCATGCTTTGCAGCATGTGACACATGCAGTAGCATACGACTGTCAGCCTCTTCGTGGCTGCATGGGGCCAGGGTGTGGAGATCAGGCAGAGGCTGAGTGCTGAGCGCTGAGCACCCCCTGTCCATCAGTGACAACAACTTCCTTTTCTTCCTTACAGAATGCCTGAATAAGAGCCTTGGACAGGAAACTGAATAGTTCTGTCTTGTTGCTGTCAACATGCAGAAAGTTCTGCCAGTTTCCTGGTATGGCAGCCTTCCCAACAACATACCTCCTAATCCCCTTTCCACGCTTGGCTCTTGCTGTGCCTTTAAGGGAATCATTTCTGTAAGTATCCCAAATGATGTCCACATGTGACACCCCGCACAGCTGCCAAGATATATGTGGGATGAATACATGTTGTACATATTCATCAAATGTCTTGGCGCCTCCTGGTTTAATCATCTGAACGATGGCAGCTCCATCAAGAACTACACAGGTAACATCTGGGGCTTTGGTCTGAGGTGGAGACAGGTCCTCAAGGCATGTCAGAAGGTCACTCTTAGTCCCAAGTCGTAATCTTCCTCCATCAGAAAAGCAGGTGGCCATGCTTGGTTCTCATGCTGAAAGAAGTCTTTCAGGTTTCCATCTGTTGTTTGACAGCTGATGTAGAGACGTGCAAACAGTTCAACATCACTTTTCATCAGTGCCAACTGTTGCTTCTCCTTTTTTGCAGTTTTTTTTTCAAACGATTGCGATGCATTGTGTCATCAATGGGCTTTGTTCTTTCCACAAGACATTCCTTTGTGAATGCTTCAAACTGTTGTTGTCCAATCTTCTATGCCTTCTTAACAGTCTCCACTGCCAATGGATCGGCAATCTCTTTGCTGTGAAGAACAATCAGGTCAGTGCTCTCCTCTTCAAATGGGTTGCCCATTTCTTCGATTACACTGACAAGTGAGGACACATCATTCTTAAATGCTTTTTGCACACTTGCTGACTGGTCATGGTGGAGACCATGGTCCACTGCCGAAGGGCACTAGGATTGTCTGTAAGACCTATCGCCCCTCCAGCACTCTTGATCCAAGCATTATTCTGCTCATGTGCCTGCTCATGTGCCTGGTCGATAGGGATTGTTGAGAACACACGGTTGGTCTTTTGAATGGTGAAATTACCAGCATTAAATTCTCTGGCAATATCCGGGTGTCTTGCTGATAGTTCAGACATATCACGGAGATGAACTCGGATCCAACGAGCATAGTTGGTGTGGTCCAGAGCAAAGAACCATGGTACAAGCTCTGTCAGAGCATCAAGGTACATACTGAAGGAGGACTGACACTGGGATCGCACAAAGATCAGTAAACACAGCTCCAGTGCCATGACAGCTGTCCAGTACTGGAACTGAGGACAGCTCTCTCCCCTTTTTGCACACCATTCATCAAAGCTCAAAGGCTCATCCTTTGTATCTCACGGTTATTGTAGGCCGATGTTGCAGGATATATAATGCAGCTGCTGTGACTTGGTGGGCACGTCTGGAACGTGTAACATGGATTGCACACAAGAGGGAGTCTGCAGTGCCTGCAGTTGTGATCTCTGCTTGCACCAGTGTGTGTGCAGAGAGAGATGTCCACATTCCACAGGACATAATTTAACAGTGTCTTATTAAACTTTCACACCCAACAGCCACTGATACATGTTCCTAGCTAACTAGCTAGCTTAAGTACCTATTTTTGCTATCTTGCTAATTTACTTTTCCGCCAAGGCCCATGATGATTGTTTTTCTCTTTAGCCTTTATGATGTTCATAGCATATTTTATTCATAATTATAACAGGTGAAATGAAATATTTAGGCATACCTTGTCCCAGGAAGCAAATGCTAGCTAGCTCATTTGCTAGCTAGCTCGATGGCTAGCCGGATTGTGGTGGGGCAGGAAAAATAACTGAAAGAGTGTTTAACTGGATTTTTATTAATTTAATATGTGTATTTACATTTTTTAATTTACATTTGTGTATTTAGTCTACATTTTTTAAATATTTTAAGAAATTTAAATATTTTTAGTAATTTTAACGAAGAAAATGACTGCTATGGCCACTAGGGGGCGAATTTGCGATGGCCTAATATAACGATTTGTTTGAAACATATCCACAAACACATCCACCAAATTTTGTGCTTCTATCACAAAATAAACAATTCTTGTGATTTATTGAGCTAATCCGCCCCACAGGGAATGCACATTTTTGGGGGGCGCTACCCACACGTTTAGCCCCGTTGCTCATTCCATGAATGCACCAAGCTGTACCTCGTTGTAAAGGTGACTACTCAAATCAAATCAAATCAAATCAAATTTTATTTGTATAGCCCAAATTCACAAAACACGTTTGCCTCAGAGGGCTTTACAATCTGTACAATCTGTGACACCCTCTGTCCGTAGACCCTCAGGGAGGGTCGAATGGGACGAATGGAATGAATGTGTGTGTATGGCAGAGCAACAGAGCAGGTTAGCGGTAGAAGTTTGGTTATAAAAAAATGTACAGTGTGTGTTTAAGTACATGATTAAATAAAAGGCTACAGTGTCTCTCTCGTGTGTCATTGCACTGCTGTGGGAAGTGAAAGGAGGTTAACCCTGAAGTTGATACAAACAGCATCTCCCCTGTGCTGCTCGACCATGGTCTGACAGCTGAGCAGGAAAGGTTAGGATAAGATAGACTTTATTAATCCCACACTGGGGAAATTCACTTGTTACAGTCACAATATACAAGGTGGATAAGAAAACCCTCACAAATAAATCAAATCAAATCAAACTTTATTTGTATAGCCCAAATTCACAAAACACATTTTGCCTTTACAATCTGTACAGGGAGTGACATCTTCTGTCCTTAGACCCTCGGTTCGAGTGAGGAAAAACTTGCCCACAAAAACCCTTTTAACAGGGAAAAAAGGTGGAAGAAACCTCAGGAAGAGCCACAGAGGAGGGATCCCTCTCCCAGGACGGACAGACGTGCAATAGATGTCACGTGTACAGAACAAATCAACAGAAACATATTGTACAATTACAATGAATGATAAAATGACAATGAATTACAAGGAATGATAGAATGATTACAGTAGCAGTGGAACCTGTGATAGAGATAGAGAGAGACAGATGCACAGATGCACAGCAGCAGCAAGTCATTAACTAACTATAAACTAACTGTAAACTGTAATGGAGATATGGTAACAATGACAGTAATAATATATGTAGTGGACGTCGTGCAGGACCACAGCAGCAGCCATGATCCATGAGAACCTGCGGGATGAGAGAGCACAGAAACTCCGGGGAAGAAGTCAGTCAGTCACATGCATTAACATACATTAATGAGACATGTATGTTTACAGATGGTGGTGGTAATGGTGATGGAGAGAGAGAGAGAGAGAGAGAGAGAGAGAGAGAGAGAGAGAGAGAGAGAGAGGGAGAGGGAGGGAGGGTTTAAGGAGAGTTTTCAGTAAAGGGAGATGTGACTGCATCTACAACGGGGAGTCCCCGGCAGTCTAGTCCTATAGCAGCATAACTAAGGGATGACCTGAGCCAGCCCTAACTATAAGCTCTATCAAAAAGGAAAGTCTTAAGTCTACTATTAAAAGTATTGACCGTGTCTGCCTCCCGAACCCAAAATGGTAGTTTGTTCCACAGAAGAGGAGCTTGATAGCTGAAAGCTCTGGCTCCCAGTCTACTTTTGGAGACTATAGAAATCACAAGGAACCCAGCATTCTGAGAGTGCAGTGTTCTAGAGGGGTAGTAAGGTACTATGAGCTCTTTTAGATATCATGGGGCGGCTGTGGCTTGGAGGTAGAGCGGGTCGTCCACTAATCAGAAGATCGGCAGTTTGACCCCCTCCTTGTGCAAGATACTGAACCCCAAATTGCTGTGAATTTGTATGAATGGTTAGCTCCTCAAACTGATAAGCAGTTGGCACCTTGCAGCCAATGCCATTTATGAATGGGTGAATGAGATACGTACTGTAAAAGAGCTTTGAGTGGTCAGAAGACTAGAAAGGTGCTATATAAGTACTCTCTGCCAGAGTCAGGCTGATTTTTTTTAATTTTTTTTATTTTTATTCTGACTTTTTTCTCAAAATTCTGATTTTTAAAATCAGAATTCTGACTTTTTTTTCTAAAAATTCAAACTTTTTTTTCTTAAAAATCTGACTTCCTTTCTTGAAATTCTAACCTGTTTTGTAAAAAGTCTGACTTTTAAATTCTGCCTTTTTTCCTCAAAATTCAGACTTTTTTTTTTTTCAAATTTGGACTTTTTTTTTGTTAAAATTTGGACTTCCCCCCCCTCAAAATTCTGATCTTTTTTTCTTAAAAATCTGACTTCCTTTCTTGAAATTCTAACCTTTTTTCCTCAAAATTCAGACTTTTTTTTTCTTCAAATTTTGACTTTTTTTGTTAAAATTTGGACTTTTTTCTCAAATATCGGATCTTTTTTTTCTGAAAAATCTGACTTCCGTTCTTGAAATTCTAACCTTTTTGTTAAAAGTCTGACTTTTAAACTCCGAATTCTGCCTTTTTTCCTCAAAATTCAGACGTTTTTTTTTCTTCAAATTTCGACTTTTTTTTCTCAAAAATCAGATCTTTTTTTTTCTTTTCTTTTTTTTGGACATTGTGTTTATTGGATTTTGTCATGTTAACATATAACATGGCGAGTCATATACACTCAAAAAACTGATCCAAGCCCTTCTTTGATGTGACACATTAAATTGTTGTTTGATTTGCTGAAACAAATCTAATAAACAGTAAACAGATGTAAATTTAATTGTGGTAACGTAATAGTTTCACCTTGACATTCATGAACTCAAAACTAATGTGTTTCATTTGAATTGGGACCGCCCACTGCGCATGTGCGAAGCAGCGCCCTCTCAGCCTCCGTTCCTCCCTGTCCTTTTTCACTGACAACTTCTGGTGAGTACTCGATTTTGCTATATTTTAAAAAGCATGCTGTGAAAAGACCGTGAAGTGAGACGAATTTTACCATCAGTGAAGTCGGACATTGGCTAGCAGGCTAGCTAGCTAAGATACATGAGGGAGAATTAAGTTTGACTAAGTGTCTGTGGTTACTCTGACTAGTGTTATAACCACACAACTCTTACTTGAAAAGTGTACATGAACATGAATTATGAGCTCTAACAACTAATGAGTCTGTTTTAGCAGACCCCCCCTCACCTCTCCCCTCCCTTCCCCTCCTCACTCAGGGTCTCTCTCTCACACACGTCAAACCTGTCTACTTAGACGTTAGAGGCTGTTTGTGACTTATAAAAGACCAATTACTCGGTGCAAAGTTGTCGCAAATTGCCGTTTTGAATGCAATGTGGGTCATTTATGTGATATATATAGTCTATGGTTACAACACCAAAGGCTAGCTAACAGTCAGTCAGTCATGAATATACAAGCTAGTTTTTTTTTTACCAGTACAAAAAGAGAAGCTGTGGCACACACATCATCTAATGCTGTCAGGAAGACGAGGTGTGTAAATGTCTGTTATGTGAACATTAGGTTATATGAGAAGCAGAGCATAGGTTGTAATTAAGCATTACAGCTAACACGTTAGCATTGCACTGTAAACTTATCTTGTGTCAACACCAAACTAGTCTTGTCTTCAGTTAACCAAAGAAGTTTTATACTTTAACGATCGGGTAAACCTACCAGCAGTAATAACACCAGTGGCAAGTTTAATGAACAGTTAGAGCTGCATGGGATGCTGGATTAAATATCTGAATGTCTCTGACAGTTTAGAAAAGGTGATTCTGGGTATTAATTAGCCATGTGCTTCTGTTTGTTTGCATGATGATGGAAGATTCAGTCTGATTGATGGACAGATGAAGAAAGATACATTTGCATTAGAGGAGATAAATTTCATAAGATTAATTTCAGATGAAATTAGAATAATTTTATAAACATCATTTGCAGGCTCTGTCTCAATTGAGCAAACAGCGGCTGCTGTAGAGCAAGTATTTGGTATGATTTCATGACATGATGAAATCTGCAGCAATATTGTAGCTGTACATTTTTTCCTTGTCCTTTCCAGATGTCCCCCCTCCACTCACTTGAATACACTTGTAGCTGTACAGAATCTGAGATTCAAAGGTACACAGAGCAAGCTAGATTCTGTATGTAACTTATGAAAGCCAATGGCTGCCTAATACACAATGTCAGCAAATGAAACGATGAACCTCTAGGGCATGACACATATGAAAACAGTGGAGTTGTCAGTACAAAATAGGAATTTTCAGAATTCCAAGAAGATTTTTTTTGTTGTTTGTTTTTTACATTTTAAGTGGGAAAATAATATTAAACTTGACAAGTGCTCTCATAAAAATTATGAGTATCCCATCACTTGCACTGAATATTTGTCTCATCTTTTGCAGTATCATCAACGGTTCTAAGGTACTGGAGGCAACCTCTCAGTGATAGTAAGTAATAGACTGCCTACTTAAAGCTGGCACATGATCTGTATCATTGTCACATGTTCAATTTTAATTGTGCTAATTGTCTTTACTCTCCTTTTCAGGATAATGAATGTGGAAGTGCAAAGAATGCAGTCTAGAACTAGCTAGCAGGTATTTGTTGCTGCAGCATTTCAGGCAGACACATGGGCATTTTAGGGGCAGTTATCGCTTTCCATGTCCATATACAGATTGCCCTTGTACGTTTAATACATGGAATAAGCTATTAAATCACACATACAAAAGTCATGCTAAACAGACAACCCCAAAGCCTTTAGAAACATCTACATTCCAGTGTCATGTGTGTTCTTGCAGAGAACTAGAAACAGAGAGAGATTTTTTTCAACACCTAAATGGACATCTCAGGCATAATGAAACGGTTCCATGTGTGTTTTTAGGCTGTACATTTAAAACCAACATTTACAGTACATTTAACACACACAAAAACAGGAAACACAACCAACATTCATTAAAATACTTTCAAGCAAATGTAATCTGTACAAGCACTAATTTACATCAGTTAGATAATTCTGCAGATGGGCTAACAGAATCCATAGACACAGATCATGAATACGAAACACTAAGTTGCTATGATCCTGCAGAGTTACATCCAACAAATTTTATTGAAAAGAAAATTGCATGTATTTTATTGAAGTTGGAAAATATTGTTCACATTCCAAAGGCTGTTATTGATGAGGTCCTCTCCGAACTTCACTTTATATTAAGTACAGAATCTTTGCCTTTGACAAAAGCTACAGTTTCTGGTGTATTTCAGAGCCATAATCTACAAGTTGAAGATTCAGTCGTTGATGAGCTTTCCAATGTTATATGTAAAACTAACCCATTAGGTAGAGCTATTGCAAAGGATGGCCCTCTTGCTACTGCTTATAAACGTAAAGAATACTATACCTCTCATTTTAGGGTTGTGGAGCCAGTTGAATACATACTAGATGCCCAAAGGAAAAGGACATTTCAGTAAATACCTCTATTACAGTCTTTGCAGCAGTTGCTCTCTGATAAAGGTGTCCTTGATCATCTTGAAACTCCAAGAATACAAAACCAGCCATTGTCTTGCTTACAAGAGTACCGCACCATAAGAGATGGTGAGTACTATAAACAAAACTGTTTTCTGTCTAGTGAAGGTTTTAGAATAGCATTTCATCTTTACGTTGATGATTTTGAGATTTGTAACCCTCTGGGGACATCCCGTAAAAAACACAAACTCTGTGGTGTCTACTGGGTTTTGGGAAATTTGCCACCAGGTTCCCATTCAAAACTAAGCTCAATCTATTTAGCTGTTCTTTGCAAATCTGATGATGTCAAGGCCTATGGCTTTCAGAAAGTGTTAGAGCCACTCTTGCAAGACTTGTGTATACTAGAACAGCACAGAGTTTTTATTTCACAGATTGGTCAGTTTGTTAAAGGTTCAGTGCAGTGTGTAATTGCTGACAATCTTGGTGCGCATGCAATAGGTGGATTTGTTGAGAGTTTTTCTGGCGGGTCAATCTGCAGATTTTGTACAGGAGACAAATCAGAATTTCAATCCAAGGATGTGAAGTCTGGTGCTTTTCAACTTAGAACGAGAGATATCCATGATGTTCATGTCCTGTCTGCTCAGGAAAGTGCAACTATTTACTGTGGTTTCAAAAAAAGGTGTGCTTTAACAGAGCGCCTTTCTCATTTTCATGTAAGCACTGGCTATCCTCCTGATATTGTGCATGACCTCTTTGAGGGTGTTGTTCCAGCCGAACTTGCACGTTGTATTAGTTTATTGATCTCAAAAAAATACTTCACTCTTGATTTCCTTAACACATTGATTCAGACATTTCCTTACAAATGGGGAGACAAAACCAATCGCCCACATGCCATACCACGCGCTTTCACCTCTAGGAATACTATAGGGGGAAATGCACATCAAAATTGGACATTGTTAAGATTTCTTCCCTTTGTGATTGGGCACATTGTACCAGAAGATGAACCAGCATGGCTGGTGATTCTGGATCTGAAGGATATTGTTGAGTTGGTTGTGGCCCCTGTACACACAGATGAGACCATTGCATATCTTGAGGCTAAGATCTATGATCACAGACAGCGGTATCTTGAACTCTTTCCACATATTAAGCTCCTACCTAAACATCACTATTTAGAGCATTATCCACAAATGATACGTTGCTTTGGACCTCTGGTAGCACTGTGGACAATGAGGTTTGAGGCTAAACATAGCTTCTTCAAGCAGGTTGTTCGGCATACAAACTGCTTTAAAAATATGCCTCGCTCACTAGCTACTAAACATCAGTTTATGCTGGCCTATCACACAAATGCCTCCAACTTAAAGAAGTCATCCTTGGAAGTCATGGATGTCTCAATCATGCCTGTGGATGTCCTTAGTGAGGGAGTAAGATCTAAACTGCATCAGAGATACCCAGAGGTCACTGAGGTCCATATGGCAAAACATTTGTCTTACAGTGGTATATGTTACAGTAAGGGAATGCTTATTGTACATGGATCCGTAGTTTTCTCTGGACCCCTACCCAATGTGACCAGTGATGACATGTTTAGCCGCATGTCGTCATTTCACCGCTGGCTGTCGAGGTGGTGTCCAGCAAACGATGTGGGCTTCATAGATAATTGGACACCTTTCTGGGGAAAACCTGGTCTGATTAGGAGAGACGGCATCCATCCCACTTTGGATGGAGCAGCTCTCATATCTAGAAACATGGCCAAGTTTATTAGTCGTCCAAAACCGTGACAACCCAGAGTTGAGACCAGGAAGCAGAGTCGCAGTCTTACACGCTTCTCTGCGCCTCCATTAGAGCAGCTGCCCACCCAATCCTTTAGTATAGAGACTGTGTCTGTTCCCCGTCCACCTACATTATTTAAAGATAAAATAAACAGAAGAGGAGCTCATCATAAAAACTTAATAAAAATTAAACTAGCGCCTCCAACAGTCCAAAATAAGAGCGTTAAATGTGGACTCCTTGTCCTCTAAAGCTGTTTTAGTTAATGAATTAATATCTGATTATGATATTGATTTATTTTGTCTTAGTGAAACCTGGCTGCGGGAGGATGAATATGTTAGCTTAAATGAATCCATTCCTCCCAGTCATTGTAATATCCATATTCCTCGAAGTACCGGTCGAGGTGGTGGAGTTGGGGCCATATTTGACTCAAGTCTATTAATAAATCCTAAACCTAAACTAAATTATAATTCATTTGAAAGTCTTGTTCCTAGCCTTACTCACCCAACCTGGAAAACATTACAGCCAATTCTATTTGTTATAGTATATCGAGCTCCTGGTCCTTACTCAGAATTTTTATCTGAATTTGCAGAATTTGCATCAGGCTTGATCCTTAAAACAGATAAAGTAATTATTGTAGGTGATTTTAATATTCATGTGGACAACCACAATGATAGTCTTAGTGCTGCGTTTATCTCTTTGTTAGAATCAATTGGCTTCTGTCAGAGTGTAAATAAACCGACTCATTGTCTGAACCACACTCTTAATCTTGTTCTCTCATATGGCATTGAAATTGACCATCTAATAGTCTTTCCACAGAATCCTCTTCTATCTGACCATTTTTAAATAACCTTTGAGTTCATATTACTGGACTATAAGCCTTTTGGCAAATACTCCTACAGCAGATGTTTATCTCACAGTGCTGTAGCCAAATTTAAGGAAGTGATTCCTTCAGTATTGAATTCAATGCCATGTCTCAATGTAGCAGAGGACTTGTCTGCTTCCTTTAGCCCCTCACAAATAGAACGTCTTGTTGATAGTACTACGGACTCATTACGGACTACTCTCGACTCTATAGCACCTCTGAAAAAGAAGATAATTAAACAAAGGAGGTTAGCACCATGGTATAGCCAGCAGACTCGCAACTTAAAGCAAGAGGCACGAAAATCTGAACGCAAATGGCGTGCCACTAAGCTGGAAGACTTTCGTTCAATCTGGCAAGATAATCTTAAAACATACAGGAAGGCTCTCCGTAGTGCCAGAGCAGTCTATTACTCTTCACTAATCGAGGAAAATAAGAATAACCCCAGGTTTCTGTTCAGCACTGTAGCCAGGCTAACAGAGAGCCACAGCTCAATTGAGCCATCTATTCCTTTAGGTCTAAGTAGTAATGACTTCATGAGCTTCTTTAATGATAAAATTATAACTATTAGAGACAAAATTCATCACCTCTTGCCCTCAACAGGTACCGATCTGCATTCTTACACAGCAAGTTTGGAAACAGCTGTAAAACCTGATATATATTTAGACTGTTTTTCTCCCATCGACCTTCGTCAAATTACTTCAGTAATTTCTTCATCTAAGCCGTCAACCTGTCTCTTAGACCCCATCCCAACCAGGCTGCTCAAGGACGTTTTACCTCTAGTTAGCCCTTCTTTATTGGATATGATTAATCTGTCTCTATTATCAGGATATGTACCACAGTCTTTTAAAGTAGCTGTAATTAAACCTCTTCTTAAAAAGCCCACTCTAGATCCAGAGGTTTTAGCCAATTACAGACCGATATCAAACCTTCCCTTTCTCTCTAAGATACTTGAGAAAGCTGTAGCCAATCAGCTGTGTGACTTTCTCCATGAGAACAGTTTATTCGAGGATTTCCAGTCAGGATTTAGAGTGCATCATAGCACAGAGACCGCACTAGTCAAAGTTACAAATGACCTCCTAATGGCATCAGACAAAGGACTCATCTCTGTACTTGTCCTGTTAGATCTTAGTGCCGCATTTGACACCATTGACCATCAAATTCTTTTACAGAGACTGGAACATCAAATTGGCATCAAAGGAACCGCCCTAAGCTGGTTTAAATCGTATTTTTTAGATCGATCTCAGTTTGTTCATGTCAATGATGAATCCTCCATGCATACCAAAGTTTGTCATGGAGTTCCACAAGGTTCTGTGCTAGGACCACTTCTATTCAGTTTATATATGCTTCCTCTAGGGAACATTATTAGGAATCACTCCATTAATTTTCATTGTTATGCTGATGACACCCAATTATATTTATCGATCAAGCCTGATGAAACCAATCAGTTAACTAAACTCCAAGCGTGCCTTAAGGATATAAAAAGTTGGATGACCTACAATTTTCTTATGTTAAATTCAGACAAAACTGAAGTTCTTGTAATTGGACCCAAGAACCTCAGAAACTCTTTTTCTAGAGACTTAGTTACTTTAGACGAGATCACCCTGGCCTCCAGTTCCACCGTAAAGAATCTTGGAGTTGTTTTTGATCAGGATTTGTCCTTTAATGTCCACATAAAACAAATTTCGAGGACTGCTTTCTTCCACTTACGTAACATCGCCAAAATCAGACGCATCGTATCTCAAGCGGATGCAGAAAAACTAGTCCATGCATTCGTTACTTCTAGGCTGGACTATTGTAACTCTTTGTTATCAGGCTGCTCCAGTAAGTCTCTTAGGGCTTTGCAGCTAATTCAGAATGCTGCTGCACGTGTTCTGACAGGAACCAAGATCAGAGATCACATCTCTCCCATTTTGGCTTCTTTGCATTGGCTACCTGTTAAATCTAGAATAGAATTTAAAATTCTTCTCCTTACATACAAAGCTCTTCATGGTCAGGCACCATCATATCTGAAAGAGCTCATAGTACCTTACTACCCCTCTAGAACACTGCGCTCTCAGAATGCTGGGTTCCTTGTGGTTCCTATAGTTTCCAAAAGTAGACTGGGAGCCAGAGCTTTCAGCTACCAAGCTCCTCTTCTGTGGAACAAACTACCATTTTGGGTTCGGGAGGCAGACACGGTCAACACTTTTAAGAGTAGACTTAAGACTTTCCTTTTTGATAGAGCTTATAGTTAGGGCTGGCTCAGGTCATCCCTTAGTTATGCTGCTATAGGACTAGACTGCCGGGGGACTCCCTCTCCCTCCTGTCTCTCTCTGTCTCTCTCTCTCAGGGTTATGCCTAGTCCGGCACGGTACTGGTTGAAGATGTAGTCACATCTCCCTTTACTGAAAACTCTACTCAAATCTCTCTCTCTCTCTCTCTCTCTCTCTCTCTCTCTCTCTCTCTCTCTCTCTCTCTCTCTCCCCATCACCATCACCATCACCATCTGTAAACATGCATGTCTCATTAATGCATGTTAACGCATGTTACTAACTAAACTTCTTCCCCGGAGTTTCTGTGCTCTCTCGTCCGGCAGGTTCTCGTGGATCGTGGCTGCTGCTGTGGTCCTGCACGACGTCCACTACTTATATTATTACTGTCATTATTGTTACCATATCTCTGTGTACTGTATACTGTAATCATTTTATCATTCATTGTAATTGTACAATATGTCTCTGTTGATTTGTTCTGTACACGTGACATCTATTGCACGTCTGTCCGTCCTGGGAGAGGGATCCCTCCTCTGTGGCTCTTCCTGAGGTTTCTTCCACCTTTTTTCCCTGTTAAAAGGGTTTTTTGTGGGCAAGTTTTTCCTCACTCGAACCGAGGGTCTAAGGACAGAGGGTGTCACAGATTGTACAGATTGTAAAGCCCGCTGAGGCAAACGTGTTTTGTGAATTTGGGCTATACAAATAAAATTTGATTTGATTTGATTTGATCTGTAGATGGACTTCCGAAGTTTAATGACATAATTCAGCTGTGCATTGTAAAGGAGAATCTGTGTTTTCTAGTGAGAGGTGCTTGTGCTTGGTACAGGGAGCATTATGGTGGCTTTGAACTGTCTGCCTCACCCATTACAGAGGTTGCCTTAATTGAGCTTGGAGACTTGGAGGACCCATATCCCCTTGTGGAATACATCGTAGGGGGCTTGCGCATGGTAATGTTGAAAAGATTTGTCATCGTTAAAGGTTAGTGACATTGCTGAATATAAATACTGGAGCCCAACTGATATATCAGTTTGCTGATATTAGCCTGATCACAGACATATTGGTATCAGTGTTGTCCAATGTGCTGATACATTTTTTTAAATTTTTACATAGAATAATGCAGAAAAAAAGTTGCATTTCAAACTGTAATGTTTATTTTTAGGTTGTAAAATATAATAGTCACGTGTCAAGTGTTTGATAACTGTCTTTGAAGGATCATTGCAAAAAACTGTGTGTGTTGCTTTGGCCTCAAAAATTAAGTATCAGTCAGGCTCCACTAAATAGTCTGGGTGTTGGATGTCTGGCTCTTGTAAAATCTGAAAACTATTTTATTTGCATTTCATATATAATGTGTATGTGTTCTTTTCTTGTTCTACTTCTCTGTTGTTTCAGATCAGGATTAAAGGTGTTACACAATGGCAAATCCAGCTGGGTCATCTTTGGTGATGGATCTGACTCAAGAAAATTGAACCTGGTTTCTGGTATTCCAGAAACAGTGGACGAACTACATCATCTCGTAAAACATGCTTTCAATTGCACGAGGACTTCCGTTTGCAGTACATGGATTCTGACTTTAATGAGTTCATGAATCTAACTTCTGTGTCTGAAATCCAAAATAAGAGCACAATCAAAGTGATATACATGTCTCTCACGCCACCTGTGGAACCCTACATCACTTTGTACCCAGTAGAACCATCTGAGGCTTTGAATACCTCAAGCCCAAATGCTGAAACCTTTTCTTCTTCATCACTGGCCTCATCAAGCAGCAATGATACACTGTACACATCGACCCCGCATTCATCCCCAGAATTTCATCCCTCAGGATTGTCCTCCTGGCCCCTAGTCTTTGTGGTCCCTAAATTCACCTACAAGGCTGAATTTGAGCTACAGCAAAAGAATAATTTGTTCGAGACAAATGGAACATACTTCAACCCTGGCCCAAAGCTGAAAGGGGTCATCCTTGATGGCCTGCCTCAAGAAATGATGAAATACACAAAATACCCAAAAGACTATCAGTGTGAAGAGGTAGCAGCAGCTTTGACAAGGACCCATCCTTGTTTGGGGCAGCTAGGATCCAAGACAGGATTTTGGGGATGGAAACAGTCACTAAAATATAAAATGCAGAATTATCGAACAAAGCTTGGGAGACTTGGTCATCCCGAAATCCATGTAAACTCCTTGAAACACAAACGAGAAGGCCAAGGCAAAGCTGCAGCCAATATCAAGAAGCCTAGAAAGGCTGAAGTTAACTACATTCCTCTGCACCCAAAAGGTGAAACTGCGGAGAGCTTGGAGAATGAGAGAATTGCTTTACTGTCAGAACTGAAAAAGTGTGACAACGAAGTTGTGATAAAAGCAAAAATGGAGAAAACCTTTTCCCACAGACGACTCGAGGTTGTGGAACAGAGGCCTATGATAGGAGACTTCAAAAATAGATGGCCTGCCCTGTTTGAGCAGAGTGAAGTAAGTAAATGTTTGTGTGTCCTCAAGTTGTATTATTGTCCATGGTGATTAATTGCTGCAATTTGTATTTTGCAATAACCCTGCTTCCCTTTATGGCAGTACGAGTAACATGTCTGTACATTGTTGAACATTTTTCAGGTGAATGCAGAGTTCTTGCGGATCACCACGAAGCCACTACAATCTAAGTTCCTGTCACAGATGAACCTAAGACAAGCTGATTCAGATCTTCCAGAGCAAAGGAGGAGTTAAAGGGCAAAAGATCAAGTGCATCCTGGCAATGACAGACTCGGTTAGTATAAATGCATCAAACAAACTATATTGTAGTGGTTAAGTTTTTTTTCTTGTCTGTAGATGCTCATTTAAAGAAGTATTTCACAGCTGGAAATATGGTGTTATCATAACACTAGGAAATAGGTGCTACATGATCGGAGAAAAGGGGCTGTGGCATTTGCTTTTGCCTAAAAGGGAGGGAAGAAACTCTCCAAATACAAGAATGCACTGCAGTGCATCATACCAAAAAAGACCTCTTGCAAGCTGAGTGGTGTTTGGTTTACACAAAAACGGAAATGCAACAGTCCTAAAACCAAATCAAAATGGTGGGCACTTTGTCCTTGTGCACGTACTACTCACCTAGTAATGATAACAACAATCTGGTTTAAATTCAAGTATTTTAATCTCAGCAAGAGGGAGGCCTGAAGGAAGGAGGTCAGTGTTTGAAAACCTTACATGTTCTTAATAATTTCTCAAACCTACCTAGTGCAGCTATAATTTTCACAATTTAATGTCTGCTTTCTTTTACAGTTTGATTATTTTATTTTCACATATGCAACAGACAGCCCAAAAACCTACTGATCTTCAGACTGCTCTAATCCCTGCACCACCACCATAATCAGATGTCTTTATTTGTCACCCATGTTTTAGTGCGATGACATCAACATAAGGAGGAAGTGCATCCTGAGAAGCCTTGTTGTCTATGTCAATGAAGACCCAGATGTGTTTTTCAAGGAATATTTGGTAAGTTTATTAAAATTCTCTCATGTAGTATAATTGTAAACCTGCAACATAAAAAATACTCCAATTCATCTTTTTTCCATTTTTCCTGCAGTTCCTGTCTTCTGGCACCTCCATTTTACTTGTCAGGACATTACTGCAACCTAGTGACACGTAGTAGTCACTGTACACACTGTAAATTATCATACAAAGATACACAGTACACGCAGACACACATACCTTTATAAGTGGGATGGATTTGGTTTCTCACTCCTGAGTTTTGCTGAATATTTTCTGTGGTAGATTCTAAAAGGATAATTGAAATTGCATAGTTTTAAAACTGAAAAATGTTGGCCATAAAGCTGCTAACATTATGTTGCTACAGCTCTCTTGCACTGCTATAGCCTTGGCTCTGACAGCTCCAGTTTCAGGCAGTGATGGAGCTGAAGTTGATCGGGCTCAGTCCACTGTCATCCATGTTCTCCAGAATCTGAGGAGCAGTCTGTGAAATACGCTCCACCCTGTCTCACCTCCTCCTCTCTCCTTGTTCTGTCAGTGTCTGCCCACTTTTTAAGCATTTTTCAAAATGATGCAGCAGGTGAAGTTAGGCCCTGACCGCAGGGGTTAGTTACTCTATAATACTGAGACTAATCTAATTCCATGCGTCATTTATGAGAAATACTATGAAACAGCCAATGACTTCAGGAAACAACACTGATGTGTGCATCAGAAGATTCTGTAAAAGCCTGACACACCACCATCCCTAACCCTGGCCAGATATCTTAGGTCAAACATTGAAGGCTACAGCCCCTATTTTTGACCAAGGCAACTGATGAACTGTTGCTTTAAACTGCTGTATGTAGTAACTGTGCATTTATATGTTGTATATGATTTTCTGTTTGTTGTTTAGCGTTTTACTTATTTTTGTTTTCTGTGTTGTTGTTCAGTCCTCTGCAGCTGAGGATGCAGAGAGGGACATCACCACCACAGTCATGGGGATTTACACAATCCGAAAAGATGGACATGAGGAGCCAGAGGACGTGGGAGTTGTGATTGAGGGCATTAAAGTCCTCAACAATGTTGGCAGCGTTATCATGAGGTTCGTCATGCTGTTTGGGCTCATTTATGCCCTAGATCTAGCCTTTCCTGAAAACCTCAAGTACACCTTCGAGTTTTTCCAGAAGATCATTATGAACTTGGATGGACACAAGCTGAATGCAAAGATACAGCAGCTGAAAATCAAGCTGTTTTCATAACGGGCAAACACTGTGTCCACACATTCAGTGAGAGTCAGCATGGATGTTTTTCTTGTTCTAAAAATATGTTAACTGCTTGTGTAGCACATCTTGAAGTGTGTTCCTATGGATAGGCTGTGACTGGACTTTTTTTCCCCTCATGTTTCAAGTTTGTTTTGTTTTGTACTTCTACCATGTGTATAGTATAGTATAGTAAAACCAAAGTTTTCATGTTTAATGTGAGCTGGTTATACCATGCCTTAGCCTTTGCATGTATATTGCATGTATATTTCATGCCAGTTTTTAGGCACTACATAGTGCAGTTAATGGTTAAAAAAATGTTCAGGGTCGGTCTGAACTGGTCAAAACATGCCTTAGCTTTTCTGCCTGAAACATATAGCTAGGCTCTGAGGCAGTTTTTCTGTGTGTTTTGACACAAGTCAGTGACTGTCATCAATATGTTGATGAGTTCCATGTTGATGTTTTATATCTATCTATCTATCTATCTATCTATCTATCTATCTATCTATCTATCTATCTCTCTCTCTCTCTCTCTCTCTCTCTCTCTCTCTCTCTCTCTGTCTCTCTCTCTCTCTCACTCACTCACTCACTCACTCACTCTCTCTATATATAGATAGATATATAGATTTAGATATTTGTATGAGATTTTATTCATTTCAAATAAGAACATATTAACCAGATTTTGTGTTATGTGTCTCTGAAATGGGGGTCAAATGAAGAATTTTATTTTAGACCAGCTATATTAGTTTGAGTTGTACAAAGGTAAATCAGTTTAGGCCAGTTAATGTACTTATTTTATTTTGGCTGTATTTGATTAAGATGAGTTCGACCAACTCAATTAAATCATATTACAAGGAGGTACTTAGTTTGAGTTGGGGCTACATAAATTTAATGGATGTAAATCCTGGCCAAAATTTATTTGTGTTCATCCAATGAGTTATTTTTTTCAGTGTACTGAACATCTTATTTTTGTTGAACCCGGCCCCCCTCCCACTTCCTCCCCCCATTTCCCTTTACTGGTATACATATTTATAAAGATATGCATATACATATATGCCCTTATATACATACATACATACAGACCTCTACACATACATATACACACACTTATATTAAAAGAAAAATAAATAAAAATAAATAAATAAAAATGCAGCAAGACAATCAAAACTTCAAAAGCAAATGAATAAATAAAATAAAATACAATAAAATACAATAAAATAAATAAATAAACCTATATAAAAATGGAAATTAATTCAAGGTATATAAAAATCCAAAGGTAAAGTCACAAATGAAAAATAATAATAATAATAATAATAATAATAGTTACATTTTGCTCATCAATAACTATGTCTTATTTTGGTTTCACTCTTTAATTATCTATATCTGTTGTATTCAAATGCTCAATCAGATTACCCCATACTCCCTCAAATTTGTCCGGTCTTTGTTTTAAATTATACATTATTTTCTCACTGGGGATGCAGGAGGTTAGTTCACTAAGCCAAAGAGAGGGTAGGGGTGCGTCTTTGCTCTTCCATTTGAAAGCTATGCATTTATTGGCTATTGTCAAAGCTATTCTTATAAACCTGACTTTACTGCCCTCCACAGGTAGCATATTGAAGTGTCCCCTAGCAGAGCTGACCTTGGTTCAGATGGTATATTTATTTTTGTTATTTTGGATATGGTTTTAAGTATTGTTTCCCAGTAGTTGGACAGTTGTGAACAAGACCAGAACATGTGAATAAGAGAGCCAACCTCAGATTTACACCTTGGACAGTATTGAGAGATTGTCTGACTTATATTATGTAGCCTCTCCGGGGTATAATAAATTCTGTGTATCAAGTTGTATTGAGTTATTATGTGTTTACTGTTGTAGGAGAAGCGTTGGGCCTTTTCACATAACTCGATCCAATCATCATCTTCAAAACTGTGACATAGATCGACCTCCCATTTTCCTCTAGCCTTAAGCACTTCTTTTTCCAGCAGACTGTTAATACCATTATACATGTGAGATATAAATCCCTTGAGTTCCTTCTTGCTACTCAGTACACTATCCAGGGGTTGTGTTGTGATAGGTAAAAGTCTGCTGCCCTGTTCTGATCGAATATAATGCCTAAGTTGTAGGAATTTGAAAAAGTGTCTCTGGTCAAGGCTGTATTTATCTGCATGATCTTCAAATGACTCCAAGGCCCCATCTTTGTACAAATCCCTGAACGTCTTGATGCCCTTTGCGAACCATACATGGGTATTACCATCTCTTAGAACTTTAGGTAGAAGGGGGTTTGTATGAAAGGGGGTAGGGTTATATAGGGGTTGATCACTTTGGGTCTTTTTACGTAATTCAGACCATGTTTTATAGGTTTGTTTTATGAATGGGTTTGTTGTCAGCGTGTGAAGCTGTTTGAGTGAGGGAACATACGGGATTGAGGAAAGACACATAGAATTTATATCATGCTGTTCCATCTGTAGCCAAGAGGGGGGTTGCTGTAAGTTTGCTTTCCATAACCAGACTGTCCGGCATTGTGCTGCCTAGTAATAAGTTTCAAAGTTAGGGAGTTTCAATCCCCCTTCCTGAGGTGTACCCTGGAGGACTCTTAACTTAATTCTGGGGGTCTTAGTCTTCCATATAAACCTAGATATTGTTGAGTTCAGCTGTCTAAAAAAGCGTTTAGGTATAACAATGGGTAGCATTTGAAACAGAAAGAGAAACTTTGGCAGGATATTCATTTTAATACAATTAGTACGACCTATCAAAGACAAAGGAAGGTTTGCCCACCTGTTGAGTTCTGCTTCAGTTTTTTTAAGTAAAGGTAAATAGTTCAAAGAGAAGGTCCTCGAACGTGCATTGGGAATCTGAAGGCCTAGATATGTTAATTTCTCTTGACTCCATTGAAAGGGTATATTGTGTCTCGATATTTTAGTCCCAGCCGTGTTAAGTGGCATGACTTCCATTTTTTTCTAAGATTTATCTTGTATCCAGAAATAACACTGTATTCAGTTAGTGTTTCTAATAATTCGGGTATTGATGACCCAGGTTCTGTTAAATAAATTAAGACATCATCTGCATATAATGAAATTTTATGAGTGGCCCCTCCTATCTGTTTCCCTTTAATTGATGGGTGAGATCTTATTGCCACCACTAGTGGTTCTATTGCTAATGCAAATAAAAAGGGCAAGAGACCACAACCTTGTCTTGTGGAGCGTGAGAGAGTTATTTTAGGGGAAACATCATTATTTGTTTGAATTTGAGCCATAGGGCTTCTATATAACATCTTAATCAATTTACAAAAAGTGGGGCCAAAATTCATTCTATTCATTACCTCATAAAGATAAGGCCATTCTACGCGGTCAAAAGCTTTCTCCGCGTCTAGAGATATGGCTATTGTTGGAGAATTATCTGTTTCAGGGGCATGTATGATGTTAAAAAACCTTATGACATTATCAATTGGGGAGCGATTCTGGATAAATCCAGTTTGGTCCAAATTAATTAAATATGGGATGTGTTTTCCTAAACGTAACGAGAGTATTTTAGAGAATATTTTATAATCTGTAGATAAAAGTGAGATCGGTCTGTATGAACTACATAATTTCGGGTCTTTGCTTGGTTTAGGTAGAACTGTTATTAGTGCTAGTTCTAGAGATTCTGGCAGTTTTCCAATTTCAATAGCATGATTATAAATTAACAGTAAAGGGTTAAGCAGTTTGGGTAGAAAAGCCTTAAAAAATTCAACAGGAAAACCGTCCAGGCCAGGGGATTTACCTGACTTGATTTTGGAAATGGCTTCTGATATTTCTTTTTCTGTAATAACTCCCTCTAGGCTTTCCCTTGCTCCCTCATTAAGCTTCTCAAGGTCGTATTTATCTAAAAATAATTTTGTTTTTTCAGGAAAACTACCTTGGGTTGTATAGAGTACTTCATAAAATTGCTTAAAGACGCTGTTTATTTCTATTGGGTTAGTAATTGTATTGGTGACTGATTTCAAGATATGTATTTCTCTTTGGGCTTCTTCTCTACGAATTTGCCAGGCAAGAAGTTTGCCGGCTCTATCTCCTTGCTCGTAAAATCTTTGCTTCATCCTTCTCATTGCATTCTCTATTTTCTGAGTGGTTGTGGTGTTATATTCTAGTTGCTTTGACCTGAGTTTTTGTCTAATTTCCTTGTTCTGTGAGATTAGATGCTCCCTCTTGAGCTGTTTTATTTCTTTTTCTAGAGATTCCACTTTTGATCTATGTTTTTTACGTTCGCCAGATGTATATGATATGATTTGACCTCTTATGTAAGCCTTCATTGATTCCCAAACAACATCGGGTGAGGCAGAGTTCTGATTTTTCTCAAAAAAAAAAGATCTAATTGCTTATTAACAAATTCAATAAATTCAGAATCATTGAGTAGGTGAGAACTGAAGCGCCATCTTTTAAGAGAGCCAGAAGACTCAGTGGAGGGGATTGTGATCAAAAGCCCTGAATGGTTGGAAATAGTTCTTGCTAAATATTCACATGAAGGAATTGTATGGGCTTTAGCCAAAGGAACCAGAAAGAGATCAATTCTTGAGTAACTGTCATGGGTTGGGGAGTAAAAGGAGTATTCCCGGGTTAGATGGTTCTGCCTACGCCATATATCACAGAGGCCAAAGTTACGGAGCTCTGTTTTCAATGCTTTTGCTGCTTGTGTTAGAGTTGTCTGCTTGGTTGATGATCTGTCTAGGATAGGATCGAGTACTAGATTGAAATCTCCTCCAATAAAAGTTTCACCGGGGGGGCTTGTCAAGTTGAAAAAAATGTTGTGGAAAAACTGAGGATCATCATAATTGGGTGCATATATATTTACTAAAGTGATGGACTGGGAGAAAATGGAGCCTCGTACAACAACCCATCGCCCTCCTTTGTCTCTATAGGTGGAAATCAATCGGAAAGGGATTTTTTTATTAATTAGTATGGCCACTCCTCTAGCTCGCGAGGTATAGGAAGAGAAGAACACCTGGTTATAACCCCCTTGTTTTAATTTGGCATGTTCTGTATCATTCAGGTGGGTTTCCTGCAGTAGAGCTATATCAATCTGGTGTTGCTTCAAGTAGTTAATAATACACTTCCTTTTTATACAGTGATTGATACCTTTAACATTGAGGGTTAAACATCTATATTGCATGAGTGTATTTGTCATCATTTAATTGATATTAATGTGGGGACTGGGGCAACTGAATTTTTGTACAGCAGAGCGGGTAATATGTAATATAGGTGATACCAGAGAGAGAGGAAAAAAAAAACAAAAAACCTTGACATTTGAATCCTGAATAGACCAGTAGTAGCTAGCCCCTATCACTTTGACCTCATTCCCTACCGAGGTCTTCTTACCTACGTTGAACTTGCACGGTGATGAAAGCATCACAAACTTTAGGCTGCATCAGCCCTCCAGTAAAAGTACATGTATATAAGTCTCTGAATAGACCCTTAACAATTAAGAACGACAAGTGTATTAACATGCAACCAACCCTCATAATAGTTGTCGATCAACCCGAACAATATAACAACAATAATAACAGTAATCTAAGAAATCTCGCCTACAAAGTTGTCTCCGGTACTGCACCTAACTACTTGAACGCCCTTATACAGGCATATGCTACCTCACGATCCTTGCCCTCCTCCAATGAACGACGCCTGGCTCTGCCACCCATTCGCTCAAGGCAATCCAAACTCTTCTCGTTTGTTGTCCCCCGCTGGTGGAACGCACTACCAGTTCCTACCAGAGCAGGGGCGTCCCTCTCTACCTTTAAAAAACTCCTGAAGACCCAGCTCTTCAGAGAGTACCTTCTCTCCTAGCACTCGACAAATCTACACCTTAAAGAACTGTCACTAGCACTTATTACCGCACTAACGCTTCTTATCGCACAATACCTTGATTGTTCCCTTTTTCTGTAAGTCGCTTTGGATAAAAGCGTCTGCTAAATGACTAAATGACTAAATGTAAATGTAAATCCCTATTCGCATAACCACATTAGGAGAGCGTAGCTTATTTTCAAAACCTGTCTAGTGGAACGTGGGAAATTGTCTTTGTAATTTCGTCTAAGGACACAGAAAATATATATACCTAGTAGTCCTTTGATTGACACCGGGATTAAAGCCCAGTCCGGCGGCATAGTCTTTCAGATATACATGACAAGGATCCACAAAACTTAACCTGACAGGTGATCTCCTTTATAATCCACCATATGTGTGTGTGATGGGGTTTTGTGTGTTTTCGTATAAATGCCGTGAATGTCCCGTTTAACTTGATGAGAATACCTCCGGGTATTCCCTGTGCAGGAACGATGAGGCTGCCTCCACTGAGTCAAACGATTTGGTTCCTCCCGATCGCATGTCCACTCTGAGTGTAGCCGGGTACATCATCCCGTACTTTACACCGGCCTGTCGGAGCTGCTTCTTTAGGGGAGTGAATGTCATTCTCCTTTGGTGTAGCCTGGGCTAGAGATCGGGGAATATCATGATCTTTGAGTTGCCATACCATAGCTCTCCCCTCTTACGGGCGGCATCTAGTATCTGGGTCACATCCCTGTAGCGAAGGAGTTTGAGAACGAAGGCTCTGGGGGCTCCCTGCTCACTCGGGTGTCTCTGTAGCGTGCGGTGGGCTCTCTCTATCTCTATCGGGCCAGGGAGTCCCAGGATTTCCGGTAACCATTTCTCCAGAAAGTCCACAGCGTTGGTCCCCTCGACTCCATGTGGGAAGCCCACAATTCTCAGGTTCTTACGGCGCTGTCTGTTTTCATAATCGTCTAATTTGTCTTTCAGGTCCATCACTTCTTTTTGGTGCTTCCGTTTCAGCTCTATCAGCCCTTGGTGCAGGTCCACAGCAGTGGACTCATAGTCGGAGCATTTGGCTTCCAGTACGGTAACATTCGTGTTAGTCGAGTGTATGGCTTCACTCATCTTTTCCAGTGCGGCGTCATCTTGGTGTAGTCGGGCTGTAATGGAAGTTTGAATTGTTGCCGCAAACTCCTGCATTTCAGCGGAGAACCAAGGCGGTGGTTCGGATGTCTGTAGTGTGACGTTAGCAGCCATTACAGGTGTTAGCTCTGGCTTGTTGCTAGCCGGGGCTGGCATTTTAGGATCCTTTGGGTTGTTGGTCGGTTTCTTTTCGTGGTTTCCTTGTCCATGGACTCTCGGTGTCGACATCATGTTCTTCTTAGTGAGCTTCTATTTCACAAACGCAACTAATAGGGCTCATTCGCTATTAAATCCCAAAATATACTGGAGGACTGAATTGACCCGACCGTTCACTGAGCCGCCATAACCGCGTGTTCGGATCTTTTTTTTCTTAAAAATCTGACTTCCTTTCTTGAAATTCTAACCTTTTTTGTTAAAAGTCTGACTTTTAAACTCAGAATTCTGCCTCTTTTCCTCAAAATTCAGACGTTTTTTTTTTCCTGAAAAATCTGACTTCCTTTCTTGAAATTCTAACCTTTTTTCCTCAAAATTCAGACGTTTTTTGTTTTTTTTTCAAATTTGGACTTTTTTTCCTTCAAATTTGGACTTTTTTTCTCAGAATTTTGACTTTTTTTCTCAAAATTCTGATTTTTTTTTTTTAAAATCTGACTTCCTTTCTTGAAATTCAAACTTTTTTGTTAAAAGTCTGACTTTTAAATTCTGCCTTTTTTCCTCAAAGTTCAGACTTTTTTTCCAGAACAGAATGAAACGACATGCTCCTATGCTCGCTCCCAGTTACACCACTAGAGGGCACCAAAGGAGCACAATAACTGAGGGGAGTATCTCTTCTAATAGCACAGCTGTCTGCTGATGCATAAGTCATGGATGGAGGGCAGACTGACACCGATGATCCTTTCTGCAGTCCTGACTGTCCGGTGGAGTCTGTTTCTGTCCTGTTTGGTGTGTGGTATATTTTCTTACAAGCATTTCTTACAAGTATTTCATTGGTCTCTCCTAATGGTACAGCTGAATGTGAAGTGTATGTCTGAAAGAACATGCAATGGTCTCTCTCTGACTGAAGAATAAGCATTCTATAGTATTTATGACTTCTCTTGGGTAAATAGCGGGATGTTCTTGCTGACCTTTTGACCTCTCTCTCTGAGTGTAATGTTCTGTGTCCTTATTTGGTAAAGACAGATGTGGCAAAGCCAGGTGTGAAAGACAACAACAGAAGTTGGTCCCATAAAGGACATTCCCCGAGTGTATATTCGTCTGTCTGTGTGTATAACAGCTAAACCAGGAGAAGAGGGAAAGGGAGGAAAAATTGGATCAAGGAATTTGATCAGGGGATGCATCCCAAACTCACTTGTTTCTGTGAATAAAGTCCTAATTATGCAAGACAAGATGAGTGGCGGTTCTTTTCTTTTCAAGCAATCCACAAACCGACTTCGGCAGCCACAAAAAGTCACGACAGGTGGCCGATCCAAACCAAACAGTGATGGATGAACAGAGAACAGACTTAACAATGGCAGTGTAAAACTGGATCAGCAGCTCCTTCGGCAGGTTCAGCTTCCTGAGCTGGCGCAGGAAGTACAACTAATATGATTTTTGCTGGAGTCTACAAAACATGCATGGTCCCTTATGATTTGTAACACATCTCTGTTTCAGCACAATGCTCCTTATATACTGGCATATTGCATAATGATATGTTGTCATTGTGGGGGACAGTAACAGTTGAGGAGCAGCTTTAGTTCTTTTTTTTTTTATAAATGTTTTATTTTTCAGTTTTGCTCATAGTACAATAAACATATGCAATAAACAAAAAGGAGACAAAACGACAAACGGCAAAGAAAAGAAAAGAAAACAAACATTCAAATAAGATGAGCACGAAAAAAACATGGGTAGTGCTAAGATAGGGGTAGTTGAGGCATTATGATAAGGGACGTAATGCCTCAACTACAGGGCTTGCTTGAGAATCTGTTTCTGATGGAAGGGGAGGGCCTTTGTAGTAGTAGAGCAGCCAAAAATTGCTAATGTGCAATCTGGCTGAATGTTTATTTTACAAAATTTTGAAACACAGTTAAATATGTCAGTCCAGAAGTTATTTAGTACTGGACAGTGCCAAAATAAGTGGAATAGCAATCCTGTGCCACATCTGTCACAGAGAGGAAACTGATTTAAATATTTTGTTGAGTTTGGTTTTAGAGTAATGTAATCTATGTACAACGTTGAATTGAATTAATCTGTATCTGGAATTTATAGAGCAGCTCTGTATAGTGGCCAATCCCTCCTCCCACAGGTCCCCAGGCACTGGAACCCCCAATTCTGCAGCCCAGGCCTGACCGGTTTCTACTGGTGTTACAAAAGTGGTGATAAAATGGGAGATCAGGTGTTTAGAGTTGGGCTGTGAAAGAAATAGGTCATATAGTTATATAGAATTTAAATTCTTGAATGCATTTATGTATAAAGTGCCTGACTTGAAGATAACAATAAAAATGTTTTTGAGGGTGTTAGATCCCGAGTTACCACTGTACAGGTGGTACTGGACCAGCTCTCCGTTTAAAGGGTCCGATCCTCAATCCCGTGGGTATTACCCTATCGGGTCAGATTTGAGGATTATTTAAGCTGGTGGCGAGGAGACACGCCTAGCTTCTAACTGCCTTCGCCCGCACGTCTACCCTGCTTACTCCAGTATTGCACCTGACCGAATAGCCCGTAGGGCCAAATACTACACTAGCTGCGTATGTTCACGGCAGCTCTCCTCTCATTGATCTGGGCTCTTGGTATAGTTGCTAGGATATTTTTTAGTGGCTTGGACAGCAAGCCCCAAGGGTCTGTTAATGTCTTTAGCTAGAGTAACCGGTTGGAACCTTTAAAGATGTTGTCCACAATTTAGTCTTTAACTGCAGTTGATATATTTATTGCAAAAATAAGCAAGGGCAAGCATACAGCTCAATTTGATTAAAAAGTGATCATTCACATCCTCTAATAATGATTAACCATATCTCTAATTATTCAAAAAATTGTTTAAATTCAAACCCTGATGAAAAGGCTGTAGCTGGAAAAGGTTGAGTGTCCAATTTGGGGAGAGAGAGGGAAGTAGGGAAGCGGTGATCAGCCGATCCAGTCCTTTACTGCCGAACTGCTGGATTCCGTTGAAAAACTCCCAACTTTGTCCAAAGTCTTCTGATCCGTTCTCAGTCTTCAATGCCATGATGAATGAAAGGGTAATCCTTGCTATCCAATTTAAGACCCACAGCCGGGTGGGGATGGTTACCCTCCTACGCACGACGCTCTCCTTCCGGCTGTAGATATTTGAATTCTCTTTCTGTTATGTTGGGCTGTTCATCTGCTCCGTCTCCTGAGCTAGAAGTCTAAGTTCAAAAATGCTATGCTCCAATGTGGTCAATCAATCAGCATGCCTTAAACCCGAGTGCCGGCTGAGGATTAACCGCGATCTTCCCCGTGTGGCGTCCTTTTATATTCTTTTCTTCTCATGATGATTACGTGTCAGCTAGCACCGAGTCATATATTGTGCAATAGGTGCATACGTGCCGGATAGCATGCGTTCTCATGGTGCATACGTGCCGGTCAGCACCAAATCACGCATTGCCTCCGGTTTCAGTCAGATGCATCCTGTCCTTGCCACACCACTTCCCCATTCGCCTTCCTCCCCAGCCTGGTTAATTATTCAACATTTCAACATGATTTACTTTTAGCCTTTTAGCTTAACTCATTTCTATACCTTCATAATTCCTAATAATCAAACAAACAGTCATTTAATCACTCTTTTCCATTGTTACATTAATCACAATATTTCATATTACATTTTTTAATACAGAATTAACTTCAATCAGTATACAGCTTTGGTTATTTTTATCTCTTATGCATTACTCACACACTCAGATGGAGAGTCCCTAAATGTCCAGTTGTTCATCTTCTACTATCACTGACAATGAAAAAGTCCTTTGTTTCCCACTCTCAGGCCCCTAGCTGAAAAGTTAGTAACATGTTAGTAACATGCATTAACATGCATTAATGAGACATGTATGTTTACAGATGGTGATGGTGATGGGAAGAGAGAGAGAGAGAGAGAGAGAGAGATCTGAGTAGAGTTTTCAGTAAAGGGAGATGTGACTACATCTTCAACTAGTACCGTGCCTGACTAGGCATAACCCTGAGAAAGACAGACAGAGAGAGAAAGGAGGGAGAGGGAGTCCCCCGGCAGTCTAGTCCTATAGCAGCATAACTAAGGGATGACCTGAGCCAGCCCTAACTATAAGCTCTATCAAAAAGGAAAGTCTTAAGTCTACTCTTAAAAGTGTTGACCCAAAATGGTAGTTTGTTCCACAGAAGAGGAGCTTGGTAGCTGAAAGCTCTGGCTCCCAGTCTACTTTTGGAAACTATAAGAACCACAAGGAACCCGGCATTCTGAGAGCGCAGTGTTCTAGAGGGATAGTAAGGTACTATGAGCTCTTTTAGATATGATGGTGCCTGACCATGAAGAGCTTTGTATGTAAGGAGAAGAATTTAAAATTCTATTCTAGATTTAACAGGTAGCCAACGCAAGGAAGCCAAAATGGGAGAGATATGATCTCTGATCTTGGTTCCTGTCAGAACACGTGCAGCAGCATTCTGAATTAGCTGCAAAGTCCTAGTGGACTTATTGGAGCAGCCTGATAACAAAGAGTTACAATAGTCCAGCCTAGAAGTAACAAATGCATGGACTAGTTTTTCTGCATCCGCTTGAGATACGATGCGTCTGATTTTGGCAATGTTACGTAAGTAGAAGAAAGCAGTCCTCGAAATTTGTTTTATGTGGACATAAAAGGACAAATCCTGATCAAAACCAGAGAGTTGAATCTGGGGCAACTGGACTTGTTTGTAGATGCGTGAAGAAGAGCCGTGAAGGCTTCATTCTAGGGTAACTGGGTTTTCTCACCACAAACCCACACGACTAATATGTACAATCAGAATTGTACTGTTGTGGTTGATTGAGATGGGCGTGATTTTGAATCACAGGACTGCAACCAATGTGCAGCAGTTAAAACATGTAAGTAAAGTGCTGCTTTGTTGCTCCATCAGACATTTAGTCAGTTGCTTTCCTCTCCCCTTGAAAGCCTCTGGAAGGAAATATGGTACAAGGTCAATGAATTTTGTGTGAAATCACATTGAATTTTGTCTCTGCTTCCACTGCAGCCATCTGGTGGCTTGTACAGTAAAGTCTAAATATACTCACACATAGGCGGCGCCAAGGAGGGGCTTGCCGGTGCTACAGCTCCCCCCGCAGCACCCCCATGAAATCCAATAAAAATTCATTAAATGAATATATTTTTAAGACATTTTATCTCATGCGCTTTGTATCTAATTTCTGTCCAAAAATGTCCTAAATTAAATTATGTTACCAAATGTATTTCTTGATATTAACGCAAGGTCAAAGGTGAAATGTCAGGTGTCACGTACACTCCTGATCAAAATCTTAAGACCGGGTGAAAAATTACTAATATTCGCATTTCGCGCTGGTGGAACTTAACCAGATTGTAAGTTGAGCTTCAAAATGCAAAAAGAAGAAACAGGAGCAAGAGACAGCAAAATAGAATTAGCAGTTTATTGACTGTTTATCAGCTGATCAAAAGTTTAAGACCACAGCCTTAAAAAGTCAAAATCTGCACAAAAATCTGGCTTTCACGTCATTTTCTATTGGGCATTCATGCTGTCATGACCCCTTGATGGCAAAGGCAAAAAGATTTTCTGTCTTTGAATGTGGAAGGATTGTTGAGCTGCACAAGCAAGGCTCCTTGCAACGCACCATCCCTGCCGAGCTTGGACGCAGTAAGGCAGTCATTTTAAATTTCTTTAAAGATCCTGAGGGTTATGGGAGGGTTATGGGACAAAAAAAGTCAAGTGGTAGACCCACAAAAAAATTCACCTGCACTGAGCTGGAGGATCTGACGGGCTGTCTGTGAACACACAGGCCGATTCTTGACCCAAACTAAGACCCTTACTGTATTGTACTTTTTGACTGTAGCCCAATCACCATAAGACGGCATCTGCAACAGAAGGGCTTAAAAAACAAAAAATGTCTTTAAAGGCCACGTCTCCTCCCACACCACAAACGTGCCTATTTGCACTTTGCAAGGGAGCACCAAACATGGGACATTAGAAGGTGGAAGAAAGTTTTATTCTCTGACAAGAAAAATTTAATCTGGATGGTTCTGATGGCTTTCAACGTTAGTGGCATGACAAGGAGATCCCACTGGAGATGTTTTCTACGCGGCACAGTGGAGGAGGCTCCATCATGATCTGGTGTGCTTTTTCCTTCAATGTAAAAATGGAGCTTCAGTTTGTGCAGGGGCGTCAAAATGTGGCTGGCTCTGTGGAGATGTTGCAGCAGGGACCCCTCTTGACTGAGAACCCTCGTTTGTGCAGTGATGACTGGGTCTTTCAACAGGACAACGCTTCAGTTCACAACACCCGCCTGACAAAGGACTTCTTCCAGGGTTAGGGTTGGGCTCTTTTGGACCATCCTGTGCGTCCCTCTGATCTAAATCCCACTGAGGACGTTTGGTGATGGATGGCAAGGGAAGTTTACAAAAATGGACATCAGTTCCAGACCATGGATGCCCTTCTTGAAGCCATCTTCACCACATGGGGCAATGTTCTCACCAGCCTTCTGGAAAAACTCACATCAAACATGCCTAAATTAATTTTTGAAATGATAAACAAGAATGGTGGGGCTACTGAGTACTACTGAGTACAAGTGAGTCCATTTTTGACACTTTTAGATCTATTTTTGAGCTATTTTGGGCTGTGGTCTTAAGCTTTTGATCAGCTGATAAAAAGTCTGTTTTAGTTTAAATGCAGTTTTCAATAAACTGCTGATTCTATTTTGCTATCTCTCACTCCTGTTTCTTCTTTTTGCATTCTGAAGCTCTACTTACAATATGGTTAAGTTCCAATAGTGTGAAATGCGGATATTAGTAATTTTTCACCCGGTCTTAAGATTTTGATCAGGAGTGTATTTGCGTCGTAGTTCACCAGAAAGTGTCCCCGGGGGAGATACTGACGACGACATATCAGACAGGATGGGCGGCAACAGTACCTCAGAGTCGGATGCCTCAGAGTCGGATGGGGAGTCTACCGCGACCGCCTCAAGCGCTGGTCCCCGCCCAGCACCCGGGGAGCTAACGGCCGCGGCCGCTGACAGCACACCAAGCACGGCTTGTGGACCGCATGATCTCAGCCAAAGTCCAGATGAAGAACCGCGACGGCCTGTGCGCAATTTCCCAAAACAGACATTCAGTACTCAGCGAAGGAGTTTTAACCGTGCATGGTATGAACAATATGGATGGATGGAGTATTCAGTTACTAAGGACTCAGCCTTCTGCTTTTCTTGCCGGCACTTCGTCCAGGCGGCTAGTGGATTTTGTTCTGAGCCTGCTTTTATTGCGTCTGGTTTCCAGAATTGGCGTAAAGCACACAAATCTTTCAAAGCCCATAATGTAAGTGCAGCACATAAATATTCAATGCAGGCATGGTGTGAGATTAAACAGAGGAAGCAGGATGGTTCCAAAATAACCAAAATGTTGGGTGAGGGGCATTTAAAACTCGTACGAGAAAACCGGGAGTATATGAAGGCAGAGCTTGTGATACACAGCATGCCAGGGAATTGCTCAGCGAGGCCACAGAGAAGATGATCAGGCTGATAACAAAGGTAACTTTCTTGAGCTCCTCAATGTTATCGCTATGTTTGACAAAGATGTTGCAAATAAGGTATCACAAAACCCATCAAACGCAAAATATATCCACCATGAAATACAAAACGAAATATTTAATATCATGGCTGACATGGTGAGGAAACAAATTAGTGATGAAATAAAAGAAGCTGGGCATTTTGCCATAATGGTAGATGAGAGCAAGGATATTAGCAAGAAAGAGCAAATATCTGTAGTTGTTCGCTATCTGCACAACGAAACTGTGCTTGAGGAGTTTCTTCATTTTACCCCAGCAGACGGGTTGGATGCAGACTCTCTCCTGACAAGTATTAAAATGACACTTAGCCAATGCAACATTGATGTAAATAGCTGCATTGGTCAGTGCTACGATGGAGCAGCTGTGATGGCGGGATGTAACAACGGGGTGCAAGAAAAGTTCGGAAAAGAGGTGCCGCAAGCTCTCTATGTTCACTGCCACGCACACCGGTTAAATTTGGTCCTGGTTGATTGCATGAGAAATGTGCAATCTGCAGCCGAGTTTTTTGACATAGTGCAAATGTTGTACAATTTTTTTTCTGGCTCAGTGGTCCATGACATGTTCTTAAAAAAGCAGAAAGAACTTGATCCATCAGGACAGCATGTTGAGTTGAAAAAACTATCCGATACACGATGGGCTTGCCAGTACTCTGCGTTGTGTGCTATTAAAAAGACGCTCCCAGCAATCCAGACTACACTGCAGGATGTCATAGGCCAGACAAATGCAAAAAGAAAGGCTGAGGCCAGGGCTTTGCACGGGCTAATAGATGAACAGTTTGTTTTTAACCTCACTTTATTTGAAGATGTGTTCCGGGTGACCAAGTTTGCCTTGGACTAGTTACAATCACCCAACCTTGATATCTCGTCTGCGAGTGATCTGGTTCAACGCTACTGGAAAAACTGTCGGAAGAGGCGTGGGGCGACATAAAAGACAAGGCAAAACATCTGTGCGAAAAGGCTGGCATAGCACTGCAGAGCCGGCCATACAGGAGAAGCGATCGGCAACAATCAAGCCGATTAATGGACTTTGTGGTTGAGGCCCCCATAAACTGTGAAAGTACATCAGATGACTTACGCACAAACTTTTTTTATCCTGTAATTGACAGGCTGGTTAATGAACTGAGGAAACGCTTCTCAGATGCGGGCGATGTGCTGTCAGGGGTCTCAGCTCTAAACCCAAAGCACAGATCTTCACAGATTTGGCACAGAACTATGGCATCACTGAGGATAACTTAAATGCAGAGTTGCATCAAGTCCGACGTCTTCTCGGAAGGAAATCACAACAGGGACACTCTGTTACCACCACTTTGGAACTTTTAACACTCATGACACCATACAAGGACACGTTTGTGGACTTGTACAAACTCCTCTGTATATCCCTGACGGTTCCCGTTACATCTGCTTCCTGTGAGCGATCTTTCTCCTGTCTCCGCCGTTTAAAAACCTATCTGAGGAGCAGTAGCGGAGATGCTCGGAGCAGTAACCTTGGACTTTTGGCTATCAACATTAAAAGGGCACGAGCCCTGAACGCTGACAAGATCATCGATGCATTCGCCCTCAGCCATAACAACCGTCGCATAGTCCTCCTGTGAGTGAAAGTGTTTTTTTTTTTAATTTATTATTCCCATGGCGATGGGTTGCTGTTGCTCATATGCTCATATCTGATGTGAATGATTGTACGTATGTTATGCATTTGGTTTGCATTTTGATGTTTTTATCTCTCATGGTGGCACAATGGTTTTAACCATTATTTGATGGGCCCATATGGATGTGTTCCAACGTCCTGCAGTTGTGTTTTGAGATGGTGGCCTCATTAGGTTGATGCCTCATGCAGTATGTTCTGGTTGTGCTAGTGCTAGATGAAGTAATGTTACATTATTAAAAAATACGATTTACTTTTTTCATGTGCATGTCAAATACCTTAATAATTATTTATTAATAATTTCATAAAACTGAGTCTGATTCCCATGATCTGACAGTGGTGGAATGGAATAAATGTTTGTATGAGTTCAAGAGTTGAAGAGAGTTTATTTGTCACGTACAATAATACAAGATCATTGCAGTGAAATGGTGTGTGCATATATTCCAGTGACTGTGCAGTTATTAAAAAACATGACAAGACAACAACATTAATCTGACTAAAAAGGAAACAGAAAAGACACACTGATATACGCTAAACTAAGTATGAACATTCAACAATTCAATTAAAAAGGCATAGTGCCAGAGTGCAAGAGCTGTATCCTCAGTGAAATCTAAATGTTTGGATAAATACAGACAATTATTCAAATTAACATTAAGAAACAAAATGGAGTTAAGGGACCTAGGTAAGTTGTATGATCAGCTAAAAAACATTGGATTACGTGAAAACTTTATTTGGTGTGGCTAAAGGCGTTACCCTAATTTGTGTTTCACCTAAACTGTAATCATGCTGCCACATAATCTATCTATATATGAAATTATGCCAATCGTAATGAAATATTGTTGATCATAAAGTACACCCATATGTATACATACAAATATATATACACATACATATATGTATATACTGTATATACTGTACTGTATATTTACATATATATACATACATACACATACATACACAGTAAAATCAGCATACCCAAATTAACACTGCCAGAGTTGATTTCAACACTTTTAAAGTGTCTATATGGGTCCATGCCACGAGTGTTAACACTTATTAACAACAACCAGTGTTAGTTAACACTTCTATGTAGTGTTGGACATTAACTCTCGTTAGACCTATAGCATTAAACACAAATAATAGTAATACGGACTATTATAATACAGGTGTTCATGTTTGGTATTATTTGAACATTTATTTTGACATTGGCGATGTAAAGACTTTGATGTTGCTTTACAAAGAGTAATAGCACAGGACAGTGTCTCATAGAAGGCTGGAGGTTGCAACAATTACTCATGCAATGAGATGAGTTCTGTTTAAATCACATCACCTGTGCCTTAGGACCTGCCATGTAATACATGTGACACTGCGCTTCTGAGGGGGCTTATTAACCGTGCATGTAACTTCATTCATGGTGCAAAATGCGTTGTTTCCTAACAGCAACTTTAAGCTACTAGAACATTGCAGAATTAGAACACTTACACACATAACTGTAAACAAACAACATCTGTAGTAATTTGAAACAATTTACTTCAACTTTGTCCGTAACACAGTGTCTCATGGCATGCTGGGAAATCTTCTTCTGCTGACGCGAACACTTCCAGTGTAAAAGCGAGTATCAGAGTTAAGAGTAAAAACTTCAGAGTTAATATTTATACAATCACACTTACAGGTTTGATTCAGTGACACTTTGTTATTACACTTGATTTTGACACCAACTACTTTTAAAGTATAATGGATTGACTCTATGAGAGTATAATTAACTCTATTCTTGCTCAAATTTCACTAACACCAAAAATCTAACTCTTCTGAATTTGCTGTGTACATACATACATACATACATACATACATACATACATACACACACACATTATAATTACCTTTTTATACATACATTTTATACATATATTTACCTTGTTTTTTATTTGGTCTGTCTGAGGGAAGATAGATACACCATGAACTTTAATGCGTTCATCCTTGTATCCCCTCTCTCCCTCCCCACTCCTTCCTTTCCCGCTTTCCCTCTCTTCACTACCCTCCCTCCATCCCCCACTCTTACCCCTCTCCCCCTCTCTCTTTGGACTTTGGATAGTATGGGTTCTGTTTCTTAATTTTTTTATATATGATTTATGTTTTGAATTTAACAAAACAAAAAATCACACTAGACATAGGCCATCAAACATATGTCATGGCAAACAAAATATAGAAGTCCATTAGATGAAATGAAATAAATGTGAACACAGTGGAAGTCAGCGATATGGACAGACAAGACCATAACCAGAAAAGATAATACAAAAAAACTAAAAATAGTTTTAAAAAAAGAAATAAAATACAGGACTGTAGGTGAGACTAAGTGGTTCAGGTAGAATAGCCGGCGCCATGGTGTGTTGATTAAACACAGGAAACATGAAACTCCTTTTTACCAGTAAAATAAATGGTGAGGGAAAGGATGTGTGTGGTCTACAGGGAAACATAAGAACCACAGAAAATATTCAGGACATATAGAATATGGCTGTCATTAATAATAACACTGAACAACATAACTAACAGAGGATGAACAATCCAGATCAGTTCAACATACCAATATCAATGAGATAGGTAATAAGTGCAGTTACACTAAAGCATACACATTTCTCCTAAATTACAGCATTCATAATATCAGCCTGGATAGTTCTCAATTCATAAAGAAACACTAGGAACACAGTGAGTTGAATTCATACATCACAAGCACATAAAATATCTGGAAACATAATAACATATTACTCCGCCCTACAATATTGCAGCTTGATTGGGCCTGTATTTACTCTTTAAAGGGGACATATTATGCAAAAATCAATTTTCCAGTTCTTCTACTACTAATATTTTTGAATTCGGGGTGCGTACAAACCCCTCCAATGTTAAAAACAACGACTGCATCCATTTTGCGTGCGCTGCTGCTGCCGCACCCCCTCTTGTGGCTTGTCTCTGAGCGGGCCAGTCAGATTCCGCTTGTCTCCTTACGTAACAAGCATTTAGGCTACAGTACGTATCTCATTCACCCATTCACACACATTCATACACTGATGGCATTGGCTGCCATGCAAGGTGCCAACTGCTCATCAGTTTGAGGAGCTAACCATTCATACACATTCACACACCGATGGCGCAGCCTTCGGGAGCAATTTGGGGTTCAGTATCTTGCCCAAGGACACTTCGACATGCAGACTAGAGGGGATCGAACCGGGGATCGAACCGCCAATCTTCTGATTAGTGGACGACCCGCTCTACCTCCGAGCCACAGCCGCCCCAACAGAACAGCACGGGACGGCAACGAGACCTACATGAAAGAGGATTATTACCAACTGTCCATGGAAAACTACAGACGATGCAAAGTAAGTGTGCCTTGTGTTACTTTTGTCCGATTACCACGAGCTAACGCTAACCGCTAGCTAGCGTTATGTTCAACACACACAGCCTCAAAGATTCACGGCAAGTTATACAAGTCTTTTTTTAATCTCTGTAAACTGAGCAGGAACAAAAAGTGTTTATCTTACAGGCAGACATTCAACTTACAAACTAGTGGCGTTACATTGGTGTGGATCAAGTAGCAAGCAAGTAATGCCTGAACCAAACAGCTAGTTAGCGTTAACTCGTGCTAAATGGCGCTAACTTCTATTTAGTGTCTCATATCAGCTGTACTTGCCTGTGATACACTAACATAACGCCAGTAGTTTGTTAGTTGGATGTCTGTCTGTAAGACAACCACTTTTTTGTTCCAGCTCAGTTTAGAGATAAATAAAGACGTGTATAACTCACCCTCTACTTTCAGTGCTCCCACATGCAGCTGTGTGTTGAATGTAGTCATTAGCGATAAGAAAATAACTTTTCTCTCATTCACCTTTCTGTTAAAGGCACCCCCTCACTTTTATTGTCTGTGGCACCCAACTATTACTGTGTCCCCCTCGGTTTGAGAGAGAGAGAGAGATACTTAGTGAATGAGTACAATGTATATTTATATTTGCTAAGCTACAACATGAGCTGGTGAGCCGCTATTCAGATTGAACTTCCCAACAACAGCAACAGCAAAGACAGTGAAAGTAGAACCAACCGTCGGTAAGTTTTACAACCTTTTATTACAAATGGCAATAAATCAAAGAATGTGTAAACATCTATTATACAAGTGAAACATAAATAACATAAAACAGGGCTCTTAACTTATGTAAGTTGGATAATTTCACAAAGTATACCAATTTTTTCCCTCCTATATTGTCTTATAGGTTATGTTGGAGCTCATCTTCGAGAAGGTTTTCCTAGATTCTGGCCCATAAATGGATGAGGTGCTGAAGATCCCCATCCCCGAGGATCTCACAGCCCAGTTTGCAAGACCAGGGAAGCAAGAGGTTGTAGCTGGCTACGTGTCGAGGTTCAATCAAGTACCGGTCTGACCCCGCACAGCTTCCTTGAATGTTTGGAGACTCCATATCCGTTGCACCACACAGCTGAGCAGTACCACCCTGATTCTCCAGCTGAGAAATCTCCAACACCAGCTTACAGAGCTCCTGTAGGCCTAGTATCTGTAACAGCTAAAACAAAGTGTACATAATGGTTAGTCTAAACAGTGACATGCTTTTATAACGTGTCCATCTTTTCTTCTGAAATTCTGTGAAACCTAAATGCTGACTAAAACTTTTTCAGACAGTTCTAGATAGTATATTGAATCAGTTTGTTTTCAAAAGTTGCGTGATGTTTGAAGGAATCTTGACAATAAAGGTTAAATCTGTATGAACTGTTTTGTGTGCTTTCAGTGTTTGATATGTAACATACTGCAGCCAACAACAGAGTAACGAGCATGCCTAGGTCTGAACCTCGCCATCGGCCAGCCATTCTTCTCTGTGAAGCAGAAGCTGTCAGAGCTTCACCTGAGCTTTGCGCTGTAGGGCGTGGTGGGTGGAGACTGGGTGTTGGCCTCTGCTGGAGAGATCAGGAAGTGGGTCTGGATTATGTTAATGAAAAATTTTGTACGTAGAAAGGGGAGCTGAATCTGACTGGTCCACTCAGAGAAAAGGCGTGCGATAGAGTGTGACCGCGGCAGCGCATGCAAAATGGACGCGGTTGTTGTTTTTAACACTGGGGGGGGTTGTACGCACCCCAAATTCAAAAATATTAGTGAAGAAGAGCAGGAAAAGTGATTTTTGCATAATATGTCCCCTTTAAAATGTTGTTTCTCATTTACATTAGGAAGGTGAGGGTGACGTGAGGAGATTACAATGCAGTGATTGGACCACTAAATGCAACTAAATTCTACACACTGTACATATGAACTGTTTTGTGTGCTTTCAGTGTTTGATATGTAACATGATAACAAGTAACAAACATGACAGATTAACAGTAAGCAATGTAAGATACAGGGAACAGTATTTTATTGTACTTTAATCATTACTCATTTATATTACAATAGTAACAGACTACATATATGGATAAAGGAACTTACTGCTCTACTCCCCTCAGACGTAGAGGCCCATAGTCTGCTCTGTAGATTACACACAGGTTCACGGCAGGCTAGGGTGGTCAACCATGCATGTTGGTGGGGTGGAACCTGCTGTAGTCTTCTTGTAATCTAGTACATTGGAAACGGTAAATCGCATTAGATTATAGAAATTATGAAAATTATTAAGTACGCAGGTTACAGAATGCAACATTTTATATATTTTTATATATGTAGCTTTCCATTAGCCAGTACATAAACACACTACAGGGTAGCACCATTAGCCTAGCACTAGCCAGTTAGCCAGAGTTCAAACATATATAAAGATATAAAAACACACAAACTTACCATTCAGAAATATCTTTTTCTCTCCTCGCTTTTGAACTTGTGTTGCCTCTTCGTGCTCAGAGTCTGACTCTAGTTCAAATATATCCTTTTGCAAAGTGACGTTTTCTCCGGCGGCTACGTTTCTCCCAGGTAAACTCCAGCAACGTGACCACTGTTGAGGCAAACCTGAATGTTTCCTCACCGAGTTGGTTGATGCAGAGAAGAACACTACGAAGACGAGAGTTGGTTCAAAAGCATTTAATACGCTGTTTGCAAAAAGCGGAGATCCCTCTTACAGAGAATACATCTGTTTCATCATAAAGTCTGAGAGATCTGGTTTGTAGGTGCCGCGTGTGTGTCTTATACTCCTTCCTGTCAGCTCCTTCCTGTCTATCTTCTCCTACCTTTTATGGATACTTATTTACCACTTCGAGCGGCTTCCTAACTCGTGCCGCTGTGTTCTGTTGGGGCATACATATCTTATTTGCACATCTTGTGATTTGACACCCCCACCCCTGTCTGGTGTCTGATCCTACCCCTCACCCGATGAACTGTTTGTCACCTCTCACTTCTGCTATGCATGATACTGGCTTTTATGGTTACATCTGAACTTATTTGTGCCCTTCATGTTCCTCTTATATGAGCTGTTATGTTGCTATGCAAGCTGTATTACTCTACAATTCCCCCTTTTGATCTCTACTTAGAGATCAACATAAGTTTTTAGAAAAATTCCATTCCCTCTCTTAATCTAAAGTGTGTATGGTGTCACCTACTTAAAATTCAGAGACTTGCATAAGCTGAGCAGATTCTCCTTTTTGATCTGCAGATGGAAATTCTAACAGCGACATCATAGCTTGAGCCTGCCTTCCCTCAATGGCGGTGGTAATGAGTCTTACAGACAGGGAGCGGAGACAAGGCACACAGCAGCATCCACATGTGCTGACATCTATTGGGGAAATGGCGATAAATGTAGTAACAGAAATTAAAAGAGACATAATAATACCTTTCCATACAGTTGCATCTTAAAATAGAAAAATAGAAAATATAAAATAGCAAGCTAAACCTTTCTGGTGTTCAGACCTTGTTTTCCGTGTGCTCTAGGCGGTACCACCCCTAGAGGAGTTTCCAACTCTCTTATCTATGTCTGTTCACTTATCTCATTTGCAATTTGCACAATTTGATATAATAGTAGATATTAAGACTAATTGTAATCACAGTTGAGTGTGTCCTGTAGTCACCAATCTGCTCAATGCCCACCCAAATACAACAAGAATAATGACCCAAATAAAAATACAAACGCTAAGCTGAGTAGGCGTCACCAAGCCTCACGCAGCGTCTGGTGTCTTCTGTTGGTAGCTTGGCACGCTACGTGCAGGAGAGGAGCGCTAATTTCACCTCCTCCCTTTGGACGTCTTCTTTCTTCAGGAGACAGGGGTAGACTACCCTGATCTCCTAGTTTGCCACTAGGGGATTATTCTGCCCCGTGTTTAGTGGACTTGTTCTCTGGGCTAGCCAGCCCAGTGTTTTCTGCTTGAAGTGATCGATGGATCTCTGCCAGAGACCTCTGTGGCTCTTCTGCTGCTGCACACTGGCTCCAATGAAACCAGGTTTCTCCTTTGTCTCTCAGTCTCACCGCGTGAGATGTTCTCTCGACCACCTGATAGGGGCCTGTCCACCTTGGCTCCGACCACTTTCGTTTGATGACCCTCAAGAGGACCCACTCCGCCTCCGGGGACTGGACAGCAGTCTCTCCCTCTCTCCGACTCGCCACCTGTTTTGAAAAAGCTGAAACGAGACCCTGCAGTTCACGAAAATATGCTTTGGTGGTTAGTTGTTGATTGTCATTCAACATTCCAGGTAATTTGGAATGTGGACCGGGAAATGCCCTCCCTGTTTGGAGCTCATGTGGTGTGAACCCTGTAGTCTGGTTGATAGAGCTCCTGATTGACATGAGTGCCAGTGGTAATGCGTCTAACCAATTCATTTTGGTCTGTGCACAGATTTTAGCCAATTTGTTTTTTACCGTTTGGTTCATTCTTTCCACCTTGCCTTGTGACTGTGGATGATATACTGTACCAAAAGCATGTTTCAACCCCAACATTTTCTCAACCTGTTGCAAGTCTTGGTTTTTAAAATGAGTCCCATTGTCTGACCGGATCTTTTCAGGAAAACCATATCGGGGGATGTACTGATTGATCAAAAACTTCACCACTGACTTACTGTCTTCTCGCTTGGTGGGCCAAGCTTCTGGCCACCCGGTGTACGCATCTACACACATCAATACATACCGGTACCCTCTCACGGGAGTTATCATATCGGTGTAATCTCTAATGATTTCTCTCCCTGCTTTTACCTCTAATGGATAGTTCCCTGGTTGTGGTTTGATGGTCGGCCTGGGGTTAAATTTCGTACACACCTTGCACATTTTTACCGAATTTTGCACCATATCTTTGAGGAACGGATGCCACCAATTTTCCAAGTTCCTCATCATCTGAGCCACTCCCACATGCCCCACTCCATGTGCCTCCTCCAGCGCTGTCTGTCGTAAACCTGGAGGTAAGATGGGGCGCCCATCTGGACCTCTCCATATGCCTTCTGCGGCTGTGGCACCTCTAGCTTTCCACAGGGTTTTCTCCTGTGGAGATGCCTCAGCCTGCAGTTCAATCAGTTTTGTCATATCTGGTTCTGCCTGTAGGTCTGGTCTCACTTTTTCTTCTCTGTGAACCCTCTCTGTACATTCATGTGGTTCTCCTGTTCCTATCTGTTCTGCCATATTGATTCCTTCGTGCGTGAAAGAAACGTTTGGCGCTTCTAGAATTTTGCTTAGTCGTCTTTGTCTCAGTGTGGTGAGTGTGAACGCCTGCGAGTTGACATATGCTACCACACTATGTGTTGTCAGGACGTGCAACTGGTGCCCCATCACGATGTGTGCGGTTTTTTGTATCAGTTTAGCTACGCCTGCCGCATGTTGTGTGCACTGTGGGTGTCTTTTTTCCATGTTGTCGAGCATTACGCTAATGTACATCAATATCACTCTCTCTCCCCCTTTTCTCTGGAACAGAATACCATTCACACAATGTTCTGTTCCAGAGACATCTAAGTAAAATGGTGTACTGTAGTCGGGAATCGCTAGCTCTGCTGCCGTGGCTAATGCTTGTTTAATGGAAATAAACGCCGCCTCGGCCTCCTGTGTCCATGTTAGTGTTGCATTCAGGTTTCTCATGCCCTGTTCCTTAACAAGGTCTCGTAATGGTTTAGCCAAACCAGAGTAGTCAGCAATGTAGTTTCTACTGTACCCTGTTAAACCCAGAAATGAGAGCATGTCTTTGACTTTGTTGGGTTTGGGATGATGTAGAATAGTCGATCTATGTTGTGGAGACAGGCTTGCCCCTTTTTGTGAAATCATCCGCCCCAAAAATGAGACCTGTTTTCGTGCAACCTGTAATTTGGTTTTGCTAACCTTAAAGCCTTTATCTGCTAGGTGCTGTAGCACTGAGCGAGTCGCTTCCAGGCAGGAGGACGCAGAGGGAGCCGCCAATAAGAGGTCATCTACGTATTGCACTAGAGTAACCTGTTCGGGCAGAGAACATTCCCTGAGGAGCTGCTTGAGAGTTTGATTAAATATACCAGGAGATAATGCAAAACCCTGCGGCAATCGTGTGTAGCGTAGCTGTTGTCCGTGATAGGAGAATGAAAAAATGTCTCTACATTCTTCCGCTAGCGGTAGACAGAAAAATGCATTAGCTAGATCAATACACGTGAACCAACTATGTGATGGCTCGAGGTTAGCCAGGGCCACATAGGGGTTTGGCACTGGGACCGTGGGCGTGGTCAGGATGTCATTAATTGCTCTGAGGTCATGGGCCATGCGGTATTTACCTGTGCCTTTCTTCTCTACTGGTAAGATCGGGGTGTTCCAGTGTGAGTACGAGGGTTCTAACACTCCTCGCGAAAGAAGACCTTCTATCGTGTCTGATATACCTACATCTGCTTGAGGTTTGTGTGGGTACTGTCTGACCCACACAGGTGGTCCATCTTGGACCTGGAAAGTGATTGGTTTACAGTCTACACGGCCTACGTCTGTTGGGCCTTGTGCCCATAAATGGAGGGGCAAAGAGTCTATCATCTCTGCAGCCTGATGATGATCTGTTTTCTCTCTGCCATGTTGGCGTGTGATCTGGGTGTGTTCTATAAGTGCGGTGTCTGTGGCTGTGACATTGATTCGATACGTTTTAGCGGCTGCAGAGTATTTTATCTGTGGGATGGGTGTATCAGCCCAATCCGTTTGCGCCAGTGCTCTCCTCACTATTGCTCCTAACTCTTTAGCCTGATGTTGAGGATGCAGGGCCAATGAAACATGCGGCGCCGCCTCCTCTGACATCATGTACCACGGGGCCTGCTCAGTGGTCAGGTTAACGGCTGCTGCCACTCCCTCAGGTGCCACATAAATATCTTGGGTATCAATTATCCAACTCTGACCTTCAAGTTTTTCCTGAAAATCGTCTTGGTACCAATCGGTTTGTAACCTATCATAAAATAGGGTGACGTGAGGGGGATCAGGAGGGGAGACGTAGGGTTCGAGGAGGGCAATCCAGGGCTTCCACCGTAGGTAGGCCGAGAGGATGCCGCATTGCTCGATCGTTTCTGGCTGTATCATTCCCCAATAGATGTCAGCATATTGTTCGTTGACAGGCTGGAGGAGGTATTGCCCTGAGGTGACTTGCCCTGAACATGGTAGCCGTGTCCCATCTGGTAGAGTAACTACCAGACCGTCTGCGCTGCATAATATAGAGGCTCCTAGTTTTACCAAGAGGTCTCTACCCAACAGGTTCACGGGTACCGTGGGTGAGTGCACGAATGGATGTGTCACAGTCTGTTTACCCAATTGGGTTAGCAGCGGCTTTGTTATTGGCAGAGTCTGTTTTTCCCCAGAGAACCCCATTAATGTGATGGCGTTGGTTGACAGGGTGTCAGGTGGAACTGTCTTCATGGTGGAACAAGTTGCCCCTGTGTCAACCAGAAATGGCAGAGTCTGTTCCTCAACTCGTACCGACAGCATTGGTTCTGCCATAGGGATGCTGTCTGAGTCCTTCTGTGGGGTGTGTCATTGTTGTTGTTGATACATGCCCCATTCATCAGTGGGATCTCTGCTTCCCATAACTGGCATATTTCTTTTGAAGCGAACCTGTTCAGGATTTTCGAGTCCTCCGTTCAGCAGGGGGCAGTCTCGGGCCCAGTGACCTCTCTCATTGCAGTAAAAACAACGCCCTCCCCCCGGCGGTCCCCTTGGGGGTCCGCCCCTTCCGCCTCTGCCCCTGAACCCGCCTCTTCCTCCAAATCCACCCCTTCCCCTCATGGGTCCGCCCCCGTAACCACCCTGTTGTTGCTGTGGTTGTGGCACCCAGGGCGGGACAGGATACAGATCAGGAGTGGCTGTCTGCTCAGTCGCAACCATTACTTTCACTGTCTCTCCTTTACCTTTTTTATTTTTTTTTCTTGTGTTTTCTGTCTAGCTTCGGCTAATTGTAGCTTTAACAGCTGAGTTTGCAGCTCTTTGAGGCTGTCTTGGTCTTTCTCACTGGTGTCCTGTGCTCGAGTCAAATGGTGTACCAGATGTTTCTCCCACACGGTTGACTCACTTCCTATCATGTCAGGGTTGTTTTTCATAGCCACTCTCACTTCCTCAGGAACTCCTTCTAAAATAGCTTGCCTGAACCACTCTCTCTGCGACCCGGCCTTCCCCGGGTGACAACCTGTGTATTTGATCCACGTGTCTTTTCCTTTATCTATGTATTCGCGTGGGTTTTGTTTTGGATCCCATTTCATTTTAGGCATTACGGCAGCATTTGGGAGGGGGTATTTTTCTCTCATTACACGACCTATGTCTGTGATAACGCGCGTGAGTGGTGTGTCATCTCCTTTTGTATCTGTTCTGGATTCAATTTCAATATCCCTAACGTCTCCTCCTGTCAGGCAACGCGACACGACTGCTCTAAAGTCGCCTAAAGCGAGCTTTTGCCCTGCTGTCAAACTGTCCAGCTGATTTAACCACATGTTTCCTCCTTCTGCTACCGGAGGCAGTTTATCTACAATGGCCTGCACGTCTCCTATACTAAAAGGCTTATATCTTTGCCCTCCCCCTGACGCTACTATTGGAAATTGGTACCCCGTGTATGTCTGCTGGCGTGCCTGAGCGCGAGTTGTCATGTCATGTGTTCGTCCTTTTAACCCCAATCTCTCTAAGTCGTTCATGGTCGAGTCTGCCTTTTCCAACAGGTCGTGTCTTTGCTCTGCAAACTGATCTAGCCCTGCTAATTCTCGTTCTATACACCCTATTGTTCTATCCCATTTTCCCCCTACTGCAGCCTGAAATGTTGCTTTTTCACCTTGGTGCCCCCCGTCCAGCCATTCCCCTTGCCCTGCAAACGTCACTCTATCCTCTGCCTCTAAGTCTCTCGCTACTGGAGTTGAGGAGACTCCCCCTCTACACACCTTATCCCTAACTCGTTCCTCTTGCATCTTGAACACTGCTCTCCTAAGTTCCTCTTCGGCCTTCTCTGTTCTGAGCTCTTCCCTTTTCTGTCTCTGAGAGAAAGCTTCTGGCCCTGTGTCTCCTTCTTTTTCCTGTTTGGGTGACTCTTTACATGTCGTATGTTTTATGGCTTTATAACTGCCTATTTCACTTCCTACAGTACTGTCTGTGCTGGAGCCCTGATCTGACCAGTCATCTGTTTCTTCATTATTAATGTGCAGGACACCCTCAGTAACATGCAATGTGGGATATATTCCCATGGCGGGCGGTGCGCTTGGAGGTGTGTATGGAGGTGGGCGTGTGGGTGTGGGCGGTGGCCCTACCTTTGACTTCTGTGGCCGTTTTCCCCCGACCTCGTGCAGGTGTCTTACGCTTTGCCACCAAACCGCCAATTCAGACCATCCTCTGCGCTCCTCGTCCATGGCTTTCCCTTCCTTTTTCCACTTTCCTTTCTGCAACACTCCTGCATTCTTTTCCTCCTCTACTGCTTCATCTCTCCTTACTGCATATTCTTTTTCTTTCTCCCATAACCAGACCCCTAATGGGCCGGGGTCAGATAGCTTCTTTCCTTTTCTTTTAATCAGCGTCTCAATCTTATCTTTTACTGCTGCTAATTTTTTCTCCTTCTCTTTCTCTTCTACCACCGCAGCGGTGGCGATTAGTATGTTCTTTAATTGTTCCTCTAGGGGTTTCCACGCCCCTGTCACGGGACCCCATCCTCCGTTATCTACTTCCCTATCAAATTCTCCGTCCATTTTATTCTGCTTTTACTTCTATCTTTTCTAAACTCTGAGGCCGGCCGGTTTATATGGATTTCACCCGAGCAGCGAGCCCAATTCAGTTAAAAATCAAGCAGCCAGTCAGTTTGTATGGAATTCACCCGAGCAACTGACCCTTATGACAAACAAGACCCCTTCTGTTAACACCGCAGAGGTTTCCGGGGTACAGACAGATTACGTTAACACCGCAAAGGTTTCCTCTGTCTGCTTTCAAGTTTGTCAAGACACTGCTTTCTACTGATTTTTTCACTGAAGACACCCCAGAGTTTTATTCTTCCCACTCCCAATTTCCCTCACAATGCAATTCAGTCACACCAGAAAAACATCATCATTACTATAATGAAAAACACATAAAAAGACATTTTAACACCATACACAATTTCTATCTAAGGATAAAAAACACATAAAAGCCGTTCAACACCATACACAATTTCTATCTAATGACAAAAAAGCACATAAAAACCGGTCAACATCATACACCATGTATATTCAAATATTTTAAGCATTTAGGGGACTCTAACCCCAGGGTCCCAGACCCAAAACAGACTTAATTTATGAGGACTATAACCTCAAGGGCCTCTAACCCAACGCCGTAGCGTATTCTACTTTAGGGGACTCTAACCCCAGGGCCTCAAACCCAACAGACAGGGATTTAGGGGACTCTAACCCCAGGGTCCCAGACCCTAAACAGACTTATTTATGAGGACTATAACCTCAAGGGCCTCTAACCCAACGCCGTAGCGTATTCTACTTTAGGGGACTCTAACCCCAGGGCCTCAAACCCAGTAGCATTCGGGGGTCCTCACCTCCCCGGGACTCAAACCCAGCGGCCTTTCAGGCTCCGGCCCCTCGTCAGAGACCGGTAGGGTCCGCCACGACCAAGGACAGTCTGTTTACCCTTCTGTTATTTTCTGTTTTCCTTTAGCGATTTTTTTTTTTTTTTTTTTATAACATATACATTATTATTGAAACTTTTGAAATAACAATGCGTCTTCAATTTGGAATGCCTCACACAGTTTCAGATCGGGGACACGTTTTTTAGTCGTATTCAATTTGCAGAATTTGAATTAAACAGGTTTCTGCTTACCTTATTTCTGACCGGTCTGTGTCCCGTTTCATCCGTGTGGAGGATGTTTTCTCGAATTAGTTTTATCGTTCTTTCTGCATCCCGGACGAGCCCCCAAATTGTTGAGGCAAACCTGAATGTTTCCTCACCGAGTTGGTTGATGCAGAGAAGAACACTACGAAGACGAGAGTTGGTTCAAAAGCATTTAATACGCTGTTTGCAAAAAGCGGAGATCCCTCTTACAGAGAATACATCTGTTTCATCATAAAGTCTGAGAGATCTGGTTTGTAGGTGCCGCGTGTGTGTCTTATACTCCTTCCTGTCAGCTCCTTCCTGTCTATCTTCTCCTACCTTTTATGGATACTTATTTACCACTTCGAGCGGCTTCCTAACTCGTGCCGCTGTGTTCTGTTGGGGCATACATATCTTATTTGCACATCTTGTGATTTGACACCCCCACCCCTGTCTGGTGTCTGATCCTACCCCTCACCCGATGAACTGTTTGTCACCTCTCACTTCTGCTATGCATGATACTGGCTTTTATGGTTACATCTGAACTTATTTGTGCCCTTCATGTTCCTCTTATATGAGCTGTTATGTTGCTATGCAAGCTGTATTACTCTACACCACGTCACTCCTGTATGCTGTGGGCAGGCAGGGCGGAAGAGGGGGGCGGAATGAGCAGCAGCTGGCAGCAGCTCATTTGCATTTAAAGGGACAGACACGAAAACCGACCGCCTGAACACAGCGTGCTACAGACAGGGTACAGAGAGGGCTACTGTGCTTGATCCGTGATCCATGTCATTAAGGTGCCTGGGACCTGTGTGAACTGCTCGAAAGGGGGTATAATTGTTCTCCTTTAACTAGAAGTCGTTTAACTGGGGAAATGCAGGTCTCTATAGAATCTCAGCAAGCTAGTGCAAATGTAACAGGCAGACACTGAGCACAATTAGGAAGTCTATATAATAGGGACTGAGGCGATCTCAATCTGCAGCCAAGGTGGAGTTTGGTTATTGGTGCAACACCAGTACAAAATAGACCAAACATTAGCAGCCCAGTGGTAGTATAAAAAGTTAAGTGCAAGCGCACCCATTTATTTAGATTTTTGAAGAATGTTTTAAATTCTAGGAAGTTTGTTGTTCCATATGAACTGAGAAATCATGCTAGAAAGCGAGTAAAAAAAAAAAAAAAACATTATCAGAGTAATCGGCCAGCTCTGTGGAGTTCTTCAGCACCTCACAGTGGGGCCCCCCAGGGAACTGTAGGGAGGCTGAATACAGGGACCGCTTTGTGAAGTGGTGTGGGGAGACCCACCTGCAGCTCAGCGTGGCAAAGACAAAGGAGATGGTGGTGGACTTCAGGAGGAACAAGCCCCTGCCCTCTCCTGTCAGCATTGGTGGGACAGATGTGGATAAAGATAAAGGTTTGAGTAGAGTTTTCAGTATATGTACTGAAAATTGTAATTCATTGTCATTTTATCATTAACTGTAATTGTACAATATGTTTCTGTTGATTTGTTCTGTACATGCAACATCTATTGCACGTCTGTCCGTCCTGGGAGAGGGATCCCTCCTCTGTGGCTCTTCCTGAGGTTTCTTCCACCTTCTTTCCCTGTTAAAAGGGCTTTTGTGGGCAAGTTTTTTCCTCACTCGAACCGAGGGTCTAAGGACAGAGGATGTCACTCCCTGTACAGATTGTAAAGCCCTCCGAGGCAAAATGTGTTTTGTGAATTTGGGCTATACAAATAAAATTTGATTTGATTTGATTTGAATTGAAAGTGCCAGCATACAAGTACCTGGGTGTTACACTGGACAATAAACTGGACTGGTCCACCAACACAGAGCCGTTTATAAGAAGGGCCTGAGCCGGCTTTACTTCCTGACGAGGATCAGGTCTTTTAATGTCTGCAACAAGATACTGTAAGTGTTCTATCAGTCTGTTGTGGCGAGCACCATCTTCTTTGCTGCGGTGTCCTGGGGAGCCGGTATCAAGGCAAAGGATGCCAACAGACTGAACAAACTCATCAGAAAGGCAGAGTCTGTTGTTGGCTCTAAGCTTGTCACCCTGGATGAGGTGGTCGAGGACAAGATGCTGGCAAAACTGCTAGCAATCATGGACAATCCCTCTCACCCCCTCCACAAAACATGGGACAAACTAAAGAGCAGCTTCAGCAACTCAGCAGACTCATTCAACCCCGCTGCTCTAAGGAACGATGCAGAAAATCGTTCCTCCCTACTGCAATAAGACTCTATAACTCATCTGCCTCTATCAGAGCCACTATCACAAAACTGGACTAAATCTACCTCACCTTTTGCACTCTGAATCCCAACACTCTAAAACTGGATCTTCTGCCCTAAGCTAAAGCGAGTGCTTTAGCTTATGCAGCGAGCTAAACATAAATGGCTTCAGTAACCACTCGTGAGTCACTTGTAGCATTCTTCTGAGTTTTACTGATGCACCATTTCTTACTTGTAAAACTGTGACAACAGAAACAGAATAAAGAGCAATCAGTTCCAGTGTAAAAACATACAATACACATTCAAAACTAGTGCTATGTGTAAAATAACCAATTTCTGATCTTAACATTAGCAACAGATGCTGTATTGAATGGCGACCAAAAGGCTAAATCATAACATGTAGCTTTTACTGCTTTGAATAGCATACCGACTGTAATAACATAAAACAAAGCATGGATACACATCCATAATCAAGCATATTTGCACCGAACTTACAGATTATGGCTTTCTCAAGCGCAACAGGTGAGGAAATCAGCAGACTCACTCAACACAGGAACGACTTGTTTTTTGAGAACTCGGCTGCACTCTAGCTCCTGATACAAACTCACTTCCTGCTTCCACTTTACGCCAGTAGGTGGCGGTGATTGTCAACAAACTCAAAATCAAGACTTCTCTTACAGGCACAGTTACCAGTTTAAACAAGACCAAAATAGCTGGAATGTGTCACGAAATAAACCTCAAGTGCAGAATATAAAACAAAATAAGACTGAGAGACAGAATACTGGAACATATACTTCATATCATATGTGATATGTGCTAATATAAACCATATTGATATTATATATCATATTTATACAATATTGTTATCTTTTTACACATTCTATACCATCTCAGTGCCCCGTCTTTCTTTAAACCTCATCAGCAGACATCAAATGCCTCTTCTGTGATGTTCCTGGTGTTGTACAGGCATACATTAAATAATTAACAGACAGCAGCTTGATTTACAGCACATCAAAGGTCAACATTGATGGAACTGATTATGGTCTAGAAATGTTTGTTTCTGTGGGACAACAGGGGGGACTGCCTCAGTTTCAAAATTGAAAAGATTCTCCTTGTAAACAACCATGTTGTCTTTGTTTGCCAAGAAAACACAAATCATACTACACTGAACACCTGTGATCCTATGAACTTTCACCAGGCAATTTGACTGTTCACACTGTATCAGAGCTCAATGACAAATCACCTCTCTCTGCATACAACACAGAAGGAAGACTGGTATTAACTCAGTTCATATTACTTCACTGAAAAGTAGGTTTCTACTGTGCTCAATAATGAAGCCCACTTGATTTGAACACCAAAGGAAGCAAAGGAACAAAATAGTTCAAAAGGCAAAGTTAATTCAGTTTTATATTTTAGTTATTTGGACCTAAAATACAGCATACAGCATCATTGATAGTTCATAGGATTGACTTTTCCAAGATGATTCATAAGCATAGTCAAACAAACTTTATTAACTTTTCATCTTTTTTACTTAAAACAGAGCCACAAATCAGGAGATGGCACAGAAATTTGTGCTCTGTGTATATGTTGCCACAGACATTGCCACGAAGCTCACTCTGCTTGAGCGACCACAATCAGTAGAAGAGTTGAAGAATATAATGCAAGAGAAATTCAAGCCAAGACTCGACTGTGACTTTACCCTGCAGTATGAGGATCCTCACTTTGATGGACAACTTAGTGTTCTTGTGGACATTCAGGAATTGCCAGAGAAGGGCACATTGAAAGTAGTGAGATCTGAAAGTGATGCCACCTCAACTGCAAGTTCTGATACAGACATACTCCCACATGTACCTTTAACACAGCGTCAGAATAATTGGCCTGATTGTTTCCCTCTGCCTACTTTTTCTTATGAAGTGAGTATCTGGAAAGACATTGAAATTGACAAGAGCCCAAAAACATGACATTCTGGAAAAAATGGCTGAAAGTATAGCTTCAAACCATACCCAAATGACAGGGAAGTGGATATGGCAGCTGAAACTCTGATTACAACTTATCCGTGTCTCAGAGAACTTGGAAAGTGCAATGGGTGGTATGGATGGAATTTAAGATGGACAATTATCGGACGAAGCTGGCCAGATCTGGATGTGCTGAGGTATCCATCAACACAGACAGGAGGAGCCGAAGCAACCCTGAGAACGAGCACCCGCATTCCAACATCAAAAGAGCCAGACGAGCTGAAGTTAACTACCTGCCCAACTTTCCCAGAGGAGAGAACGAAGCCACTCTGGAACAAATGAGACTACAAATAATACAAGAGATTGAAAAGACTAAGAGAAACCAGACACTGATTGGAAAGGTCATGCAAACAACTTTTGCCCTACGTCGCCAAGATATTGTTCAAGGAAATCCACTGATGAGGGACTTTTTGGAGAGATGGCCAGCCCTACAAATGGAGTCACAGGTAAAAACTGCTAGCTTTGCTGCTTAAAACGTGTAATGGATGCATTATGTTTTCCTGTTAAAACACAAGTTGAAAAATCTACATTAATCTACGTACATTTATTTGTTTTTATGTCTGCAGGTGTTTGCTGAGTTCCATTGCATTACAAATGTGAACCTACGTAATCAGTTCTACTGTGAGCTTGACAGACACACACCTCAACTGATTGCCCTGTACAGAGAGAAGGCCTCAAGGACAGGGAAGACAGCAGAGGCACTCCAAGAGATCTTATGACCGCCATGTAAGTTTAAGAATAACTTTGCTGTGAGCACAATGATGGTTATTGATGATCATTTTATGATTATGTAAGCTGAACTGGTCTGATGTGCTGGAAAATATTTCTATAATGATTATTATGTTTGGTTGTCAATCTAGGAACAACATGATGTAAACATGAGACGCAGTCTGGCCCTTCGTGCCCTCCCGGTGTACCTAAGAGAGGATGACTGAGTTCTTCAAGACCTGGAATGTAAGTATTTAGTGCACACAGAAATGTCAATATCAATTACATGTAACATGAAATATAGTATGGGAAACCAACTTTAATGCCTCTTTTCAGGTTCAAATTGATGGACAGGTTCATTTTTTTCTCAGTACAATGCTAAAATGTGGTAGGTACAATGAAAGAGTGATTGGGGGCCTCCTCTCCAAATTAGAGAGAAATCCACAGTTCGTTTCATGCAAATCTGTTTATGTAAGTGTATTTGAATCCAATATGAATCTTCAGCTGTCTGAGTTAGAAAAAATATGCTGACATTGTTAATGATGCATGACTTTCAACCTTTCTACTGGAATTATCCTCGTAATTGGATTGTTTGTATTTTGCAGCAAGAAGATGAGCCAGCCATTGCTGACACTCCTGTGGGTCTCCTGACTGTGGTCACTGACAACACAACCCATTTCATCCCCAAAAGCATTTCTGTTGTCATCGAAGATGAAATTGTTGTGAGTGATCTCCCTAGGTTGACTGATGCACAAACTGCTGTTTGGCTTGATATACTTTGCATTTAGACTATCCAAAGAAACTCATTCACAAGTTTACCTTTGTTCAGAAACTACTGATATGTCTTGATGACAGCAAACCACTAAAACCATGCCTACTGAATCTAAAAAATGACGTGTTGAAAGAAGTTTGAATGCACACATGTATAAACAGTCCATCCCTGCATGTGCTTCGCTCAAAATCTATAACATAGTTTTAACTCAAAGGTGGCTTCAGATGGTTACAGTGTTAGGAACTTGTTAAAGTACTTTGAGACTGTATGTTAATATACTAAGTATATGAAGAGTATGTTTACTACAAGCCTATAGACATATTCGAATCATAGCCTTTTGCTCAGTGTTCCTTTGTATTTTGTTCCAGTGCCTTATCTACCTCACCTGACATTTTACATTCTTTGTGATTGTTTATCTTAAAGGGTGACTTATTTTCCTTGTTTTTCATGGTTTTGTGTCAAAGTCATTATTGGGGACAACAAGTTTTGAAATTGGTCCATTATTATTATTATATTGAGTGAGAGTGCTACAGCCTACAGCCGCAAATTTGGCTACGATGGAAACTTTGTAGGCAATTGTGTGCTGTCAACCTACTTCCACTAAAAGTGCATGTTTTCTGGCTCAGATTGTTACTGTAAGTCTCTCACAACATTATGAAAATGACCCTACAAAAGAATTAAACATTGTTTTGTATATTTTACTTAATCTGGTCTATGAAATCTCCAGAGGGTCACAGCACCCACAGGATCACCACCAGTTTCCAGAGTTTCGCAGCCTTGCAGCAGCTGGTTCACCCTCACCCAGAGATAATGTTTAATTTCTCTGTAGAATCGTGTTGTCAGACACTTAAAATAACAATCTGAGCCTGACAGAGGCAAAACAAGCACTTTTAATGGACATATGGACACAAGGATTACATTATAACCCATTTCATGGCTGCAGTGCGCTGACTTAGTGCTTCAAAATTTGTCACTTTGACACAAAAACATGTGATTGAAAAAAAAATCCTTTAAACAATCGGAATTGGGGATCTTTATTTAATTTTCATTACTTTAAAGTAAAATATCTCTTATTTATTATTTTTTATTTATTGGCTATTTTTCTTCTTTGCACTTCTAAAGCACCTTTTTATTTATTATTTTTAGTAATTGTGCTGCTAATAGAATAAAATGATGCATTGTCACTTTTTCAGGAAAAAAAATACAGTGGAGGTAGTGAAATGAAAGTTTGGACTTTGCTGTTAGGTTTTTAGAGAACTGTTCAGGAATCAGTGTTCTTAACTCCTGCTTTTAAAATAAATCAGGCTGTGACATTTTGTTTTATTTGTTGAGTCCATTTCAAGTTCTCATTCATTACCTCTCTATGAGACTACGTGGGGGTATGGCTCTTTCTGATTTCGGTTACCTGCAATCCTCCTACTTTTTTCTGAATAACTGCCAGGACCTGTGCTGATTTCTCAGGGACCCGCCTGGGTCAGACAGTCCGAATATTGTTACAATCGATACTGAAATGCTCTAATTTTCCTTGCTTTAACTGTCAGGTATGTGTAACTGACCACAGTGGCTTCTGTCTCAGTATCTAGTTACATTTTTGCTCCTTGCTTCAATTTGGAGTCAGGGATGATAAATTTCCTAGGGATTTTCATTACCATCATTTTTATGGTGATAAGGCTGAAGGTCCTTCAACCTCAGAGATTCTCTGTGGTAAATGGTTTTGTTTTGGAGAGGTTTGGCGTCATGTTTTCAGGACCTAGTAAAGGTAGTTGTATATAGTTCTTGTAAGGGAATGGCCATTGTTTCACTTGTACTTGATGTTCAGAAACATTATTTCTGGAGCATCTTTCATCCTATTTGGAACAATGGTTGAAGTGACAAAGAGAGACATCAGCATCACAACTTATAGCACTAAATATAATTTAAGCTATACACACAGCTGACACAAAATTCTATACGTGGAACGCGTGGGGAATACACCACCCAGTGAAAAGGACATTTTTTTTAACCCTGAAGAGGGAAGGGGTCAATATTGCTTTACTACAAGAAACTCACCTTAATGATATAGAACATATTAAGCTTAAACGTGATTGGGTGGGCCATGTCTTTTTTTCCTCTTTTACTTCCAATAGCAGGGGTGTGTGTATCTTAATTCACAAGTCATTACCATTTAAGGTTGAAAAATGTGTGAGGGATGAGGGAGGACATTACGTTATAGTGAAGGGTCTGTTATTTGGTAAGCATATATCTATAATGAATGTATACTATCCTCCCAATCATCCAACAGAACTGATCCCTGTCTAAGAGTCGAACACCTTCTAAAAGGGGCAGAGCAGTAATAGGACTGTGTGAGGAGATGGGGTACCTTGATGTATGGAGGGTTAGGGCACCCTGGAGAGAAAGACTTCTCCATTTTCCTCACATGTTCATAAAAGTAGTTCAAGAAGAATAGAGTATTTTTTAATTCCCAAGTCTAATTTAAATATGATAACCTCTTGTTCTATTGGAAATATTACAGTCTCATAGCCATAGTAGTCATAACCCTGTATTCCTCCAGCTGATGCATGAGGGCTGTGCCCCCCCCCTACCAAGGTGTGGAGATTTAACTTCTCCTTACTGAGTGACCCTAACTTTGTCTCTTATTGTACCTCTAAATTTAAGATATTTTACACAATCAACAACACACCTGACATCTCTCCTTCAACTCTGTGGGAAACAAGCAAGGCTTACTTTAGAGGCCTAATAATTTCATATGTGAAAAGTAAACGACGAAAAGCCTTTGAATGTGCGAGGGAGTTGGAGATCAAGCTGGCAGAAGCAGAAAAGACTTATGTTACAAACCCCTCTGAGACTAATTTGAAAACAACGTTGGCTGTCAAGGCTTCATTGAATTCCTTACTTACTCATAAAGTCATATAGTTAGGGCTGGCTCAGGTCATCCCTTAGTTATGCTGCTATAGGACTAGACTGCTGGGGGACTAGACTGCTGGGGGGCTAGACTGCTGGGTGCAGACTAGACTGCTTAACTCAACCTATCGTGGTGGATGACTGTCTACCAATGAGCTTGGGTGTGCCTGAGATTTCTGCCTGTTAAAAGGAAGTTTTTCCTCGCAACTGTCACCAAGTACTTGCTCATGGTGGAACTGTTACGTCTCTGTAGATAATATTATAAGAGTACAGTCTAGACCTGCTCTGCATGAAAAATGTCATGAGATAACTTTTGTTATGATATGGCGCTATATAAATAAAATTGAATTTAACTGAATAAAGCCGAACAGTGTATTAGATTGGCTAATCAGAAGTTGTATGAATTTGGTAACAAGCCGGGTAAATACTTGGCTAGATTAGTAAATAAGAAATCTGATTCCCAATGCATCTCAGCCATGAAAGATGTCAACGGTAATAGGAAAACTGAAGCACAGGATATTAACAAGGTATTTAAGCAATATTACAGCCAGTTGTATAAAAGTGAACAACCCACCTAGAGGTTTTCTGAAACTTTTTTTTCCCAACTTAAGCCAATCTAAGGTCACATACTCACATAGGGAAACACTCAATAAGTCAATTACAGAGCAGGAGGTCAGGGGAGCTCTGAAGTCTCTTAGATCAGGCAAAGCCCCAGGCTATCAGACGCACCTCTTCTGTTACGGGTATTTCAGTGGGCGGTAAAAGTCATAACATTTCGCTATATGCTGATATCGTTCTTTTATTTCTTACAGACCCGGGGGTCTCGATACCAGCTTTTCTCTTCCTTTGGGTGGGTTCTCTAATACTCGCCCACCCCAGCCTTGCCCATTTAGGTGGACGCCACAGGGCTTTACACACTTGGGAATAATAATTACCCCATTGCTTTGTCAATTGTATAGAGCTAACTTCACACCCTTGTTAAAGTGCACGAAAGATGGAGATCGTTACCACTATCTATGTTGGGAAGGATCTCATTATTTAAGATGAATATTCTGCCTAAGTTTCTTTATGTGTTTCAGATGCTTCCAATCTTGTTTCCAAGAAAGGTTATTAAGGAAATAAATAGTTGATAGTTAATAAACCTAAAGGAAGGGAGGGGGGGCTACGCTATATATTTTGGATTACGAATGATAATGAGTCGATATGGCTTGATTTAGAATCTTACCAACTTAATCAGTCATTAAGAGGTGTTCTGTTTTTGGGACAAAAGAAGATCAAGACTCTTATTGGTGATAATTTCATTATAAATGCCACTGTTAAAGCCTGGCGGGATATGAGAAGACTGGAAGGTCTAGAGGGACAACTGTCCTCTCTGTCACCTGTATGGGCAGTGTAGATTTCCCCCCTGGGACCACTGATGAGGGCTTTAAGCTATGGAGCCTAAGGGTATTGTCACTATTGGGCATTTATATCAAAAGGACATTTTACTCCATTTGATCAAATATGCAAGAAATATAACATTCCTCAGAATTACTTTTCTAGATATCTCCAGATACGGAGTTTTCTAAATAGCCAAAAACACACTGGCTTCTGTAAACAATCCTCTCCACTGGAGAAAATAGTTTCAGTTGGAGGGAAGAAAGGTATCCTGGGGTTCGGGTACTGACTACTCTCTAAATGTGATGCCGGTAGACCTGCATTCACGACCATAGCATGGAATGCAGACCTCAATATAGAATTTGATGCGGCAATGTGTTTACAAGATATGGGAATCAGCAAATATCTCAATTTGTAATACAATGAAGGGGACTCAGTTTCGATTGTTACACCGTCTACAGATCACTCCCCAGCTCAGACTAAAATGGAACCTAATAAGTCTGAATTATGCATGAAGTGCCACACTGAGGTTGGTACTTTCATTCATTGTGTATGGACGTGTAAACAACTGAGTACTGGGAAAACATAACAGATAAATTATCATGAATTAACATTGAATTGAACGAAAGAAAGACCCTGCGTGCCTGCTGTTTGCGCTCCCGGAGAAAACAAATCAAAAACTCACATTCTAGTAGACTTCTTTGTATTCCTACTTTCTGTGTGAGAAAAAACATATTCCTGAAGTGGACTGATTGTCAACCTTCATCACTGGCTGGGTGGCACAAAGTTGTTTTTGATATGATACCTATGGAATATCTGACATATAGCTCAAAATGTATGAGTAATGTATTTTATAAGATTTGGGCTCCGTTCTTAATAAATATAGGCACTAGACTGGCAGCCATTGTGATGAAGGGTTTGGCAGATTTTTTTGTTTTACTGTTGAGTTTGTTTGCTTGTATATTTTTGTGTTTAAGCTTATTTGTATTGCTTATAGTGAAGTACAGAACTCTGATACTGGCTTTGCTTGATGACATGTTCCCCTACTGTCTCCTTATTGTTTGACACAGTCATACTCCTTAATTCCCCCTTCCTCCTGTCATTTTTTGTGGTTGTTCGTTTTGAACTTGTTTTGTTTGTTAAAAGTAAAACATGTTCAATAAATATATTGTTTAAAAAAAAAATCAGTGACAGTTATTGACTTTGGACCACTTTAAACTGACTGAGTGCCCCTAGAAACCTGATCCTCCAGAGGACTACTACAGTCCTTTAGATATGGCACACTGTATGCACAGTGTGCTGGTGGCTAGAGGGAGTGTTATAGGATCACCAACATTTGACAGGATTCACTCTGTAGGCAACATTCGAGCACACACATTTGAGAAATATTGACGTAGAAATAATAAGAATCTGGAGTTACATTATGTTACGTTCATTACATTAAAGTGTTTTCTCTGCCATCCCTGTAGCAGATCTGATCTGCTATCAAAACACCAGAAGTTGTCACAGACACACCTTTTCTGACGAGCAATCCATTCACTCCCTTCTGTTACACACCTCTGCCAGAATCCGATAATTGATAATTGGGTGCGAGATACACGGCATGGGACGCAGGACTGGTCCGCCTTCTGCCTCGTTGTCCGCTCACCATCTGCCTGCACACACAGATAAACACAGACTTATAAAGTACACTGGGGGTAAGAAAGAAGATCATTGTTGAAAACCACCCACCTTTTGCGTTTGTCTCAGATAGCCACTTGGGCAGGGGTCATCAGCTACATTTGTCCAAGCGCCAGGAATTTTCTCGGCAGACACTATGAGGGCCAGATGCTCTTTAAACTAAAATAAAAGAAATATTGTATCCTAAGTAATACATCATTATAATAATAATAATTATTATTATTAGTAGTAGTATCTTGTCATGTTCAAGAATGTTAACATTCTCTGTCCCAAAAAATAATAATTCAAGGAAGCTCAATGAATTTAGGCCAGTTGCTTTAACGTCCCTTGTGATGAAGGTCTTTGAGAAAATACTGAAAGAAAAAATTGCTTCTTTGATTAATGGCAAACTCGATCCTCTCCAATTTGCTTATCAGCCTGGGAAAAGTGTAGATGATGCGAAGATTTTTATCTTAGACAGGTTGTACAAGCACCTTGAAAAACCCAGTGCACATGCGAGGCTTTTATTTGCTGACTTTTCCTCAGCTTTTAATAAGATGCAGCCTCATATTTTGATTGAGCAGCTTTTATCTTATTTTAATCTACAAGATCAGATTCTATTGTTGCTCTTAAACTTTTTAACAGACAGAATTCAGAGAGTATTTGTGAATGGCAGCATGTCCTCCGTCATCACCTCAAATATAGGTTCGCCACAGGGCTGTGTCCTTTCGCCTTTGTTATTTATTATGTACACAGACAGCTGTAGGCCTGCGCAAGAGGACAGCTATTTTGTAAAGTTCTCGGACAACACTGTCCTAATATCACTTCTTCAGGGGGCCCAATCAGACCATGGCTGTGCACTGTCTTCATTTGTGAACTGGTGTGACGATAACTTCCTGGATCTAAATATAACAAAAACTAAGGAGTTAGTAATTGATTTCAAGAGGAGTCACCCTAAGCCAGTAGCCAGCACCATCCATGGAGATGATGTTGAAATTGTTGAGACATATAAGTACTTGGGAACCATGTTTGACTCCAAACTTAAGTTTGATGCAAACACAGAGTCGATTGCTAAAAGGGGTCAACAAAGGATATATCTGTTGCATAAGCTGAATTCTTTTAATATTTCTGAGAACATTTTGTGTAACTTTTGTAATAACCTGATTCATATCAGTTATTTGTTTCCTTTATTTGTAAGTTATTATTCATGAAGTGTTTAACTCCTGTCCAGTTGAGGAGTTATGAGTTACTGAAAGTTGCATACTTTAAGATTTTACATTTAAATATTGGCATTTTGTTCAAAATGAGCTAAGACTTTCAGTGTGTAATAGAGAGCATAACAATTATTTACTTTAAGATTGATGACCTCGGGTTTTTAAGTTCCTGTTTGGTTACTGAGATCGCGCGAGAGGAGGGAGAGAAGCGAGAAGAGAGACAGGAGAAGAGAGGGAAAAACAGCGTAGAGCGTTTTTGTGTGTGTTTGGACCATAAAGTGAATTGTAACTTTTTTTGGATGAATGAGAAAGTGTTTGTTGGACACTCCGCTGCAGATGTGAGAGAGTGGTGGGACAGTTCGCTGCTGCCTTGATGTGTTTTTATAATCCGGAGAATCCAGCTAGCCGGAGCTAGCTTAACTTCGTTGCTCTTCTGGAGAGACGTCAGCCCCTGCCTCTTCGCGGACAAGATTGCAGTCGGGAGGAGCTTCGTCAGTGGTGGTCGACTTCCTGCGGCTTCGAGGTGTGCTGGGTGGCTGGAGGCTGAGTCGGGTCCCGGTGGGCGCCTGAGGCTTTTCTTTGCACGGAGGTATTGGAAGCGGATCTGTTTTCATCATGAGCTCCCACGTTAAGCGCGCCAACTAATATTTATTGCAAGCTTGCATAGACAAACCAATACTAAACAAAAGTGCACTTAGTACCCGGGTCTTTCCAGTGTTTGTTTTATGTTTATTTACATGTCTGGGCTCATAGTATTTGTGATATATGTGAAATTTCTTTATTTCATTCATAATACAAAGTTAAACGTACACGCTGTGTTTGTGTTGTTTTATCATTGTGTGTAATTATTTGAGCAAATTCATATTTGGGTTCATAAAACCAAGGTTATCCTTATAGCCTCTCATTGGTTAATATAGAGAGTGTGAATCATACTTTACCCTAGACAGAATTTAATTTGAGATGTATCTTCCACCATTTGAAACGTATTTTGAGAATTAAAGGTGCATATAGTACTCCACATAGCACGAGCCGATTGGTGGGAGGGTTACATTTTTGGGGGCTCGTCCGGGATCTCTTTGTAAATTTGTAGATGTATTTCAGTTTTGAGTCCAGATTGATGTGTTATTGGTAAACTGTCATACAGATTATCTGATTGAGGTTATTGGTAACATTGTGCTTTCACTGTACTATATTTCCTCTGTGTGAGCACACAAAATGGATGCTGATGAGATTGAAGCTTGGTGTAAACGTAAGCAGGTAGCTCACGAAAATGCACTAGTTTTAAGTGAGGTTACTTCTGATGTCACAGACGATACCCTGTTTCAAGCTTTGAGTCTTGTCAAAGTTTTTGGTAAGGTCCGGATAGTTGATCGCTGTCTAGACATAGCATCCAAAACTCAGTTTGTGTTGATACAGACATCTGCTGACCTTACTAAGCAAACCATCCCTGATCGTGTTGGACTCCCTGGAGAGGCGGGTCCTTGGCCTGCTCATGTGCTTACCGCCCCTGTGGAGGATGAAGAGTTTCAAGTTAAACTGTTGTCATTTCTGAAGCATGAAGGGAAGACCATTACTGATGTTAAAGGTCTACTCAGCCCATCGCCCCTCGACATGAACACTGCACTGATCAATGCTATCAGTTCTTTGGTGGATAAATGTAACACTGTGCCTGCTGATACTCAAAGTTACCGAAAGCTCCGCATGTTTTCTGGTGCGAGACCTACCCCCAGTGGCGAAGAAGAGTATGATGCATGGGCAGAGCAAACAACGCATTTGCTGGAGGAATGGCAATGCAGTGACAATGTGAAAAAACAGAGAATCGTGGAAAGTCTTAAAGGACAGGCTGCTGACATAGTGAGGTTCCTAAGAGCACAAGATTCAACTGCTACATCATATGACTACATGCAAGCTTTGGAAACCGCTTTCGGTACTACTGAGAGTTCAGCTGATCTTCTTGTCAAATTCAGACACACATTTCAATGTGAAGGTGAAAAACTGTCTGCCTACCTGCTTAGGTTAGATAAGCTACTACACTGTGTTTTCAGGAAAGGAGGCGTGGTGCTGTCTGAGATGAATCGACTCCGCATTGAGCAAGTTGTGAGAGGTGCATTGCAACAAGACATGATAGCTCTTCGCATTCGCATGACACACAAGCTGCGAGATCCTCCTACTTTCAGTGAGTTGTTGAAAGAGGTTAGGGAGGAAGAGGATATGCTTCAAAGTAGACATGATGTGAAGAGTACAGTGATGTCTAAGACGGTCACTTCTGTTCCCAAGCCTGCTCCTGAAATTCAAGTAAATCCTGAGGTGGAACAACTGAAAAAAGAAATCAGTGTCATGAAAGCAGAAATGATTAGCCTTAAAGCTAGTACAGTTGTAGCCCAGCCAGACAACCAGAGTGCACAGTCTGAAATCCCTGCTAAGACAAAATACAGGAGAAATGACACCCCCCAAAGGGCCAGCAATGAGGAAGATAGACCTGGAGTATTTTGCTACAGATGTGGGGAGGATGGACATTTTAAGCGGGACTGTAAAGGTGAAGAGAACCTAAAGAAAGTCAACAATCGCCTCATCAAACTGACAAGGAAGCCGGGAAACTACCGCGGGATCCAGTAAAGGAACGGCCTGGCGTCCCGGTGGTGAAAACACGTTCCACCAAGTGCATCAACTCAAACGAGAAAGTGGAAGACACCATACCTGAAGGCTTAGTAGGGCCAAGCTCTGCTGTATCAGTGCAGATTGAAGGCATTTATGCTAAAGCCATACTCGATACTGGTTCTCAAGTGACTTTGCTGTACAGATCCTTTTACGACAGATACTTGACACACCTGCCATTGACACCTATCAGTGCTTTGCAAATATGGGGTCTCAGCCCCGCTGATTACCCTTACGATGGCTACTTGTCACTAAAGCTGGAGTTTTTGGAAGCTGACATAGGAGTAACTGAGACCATTGATGCCCTTGTGTTGGTCTGCCCCGACCCAGTTGTGAAAGGTGAAGCTTCCATGCTTGTTGGCACAAACACGCCAACTGTGAGACGAATATTAAAGAGCTGTAAAGAGAAGGGAGGAGAAAATTTTGTAAGCACAAAGCACATTCATCCTGCTTTTAAAAAGGCTTTTGAAGAACTTGCAGAACTCCCAGCTGATGATGACAGCCACAAGAGAGGAACTGTGTGGTTCACACAGACCAGACCTGTTACTTTGCGTCCTGGAGGGGTAGCCAGAGTGACAGGTGTACCAAAGTTTCAAGGAATGCCAAGCACTCAAGCCATTCTCGTAGACTCACCGGATGAACCAGCAGAGGAGCCAAGGTTTCCAGAAGAGCTTTTGGTCAGGCCAGAGTTGCAGGCATCCACTGTTGTGATGTCCAGAAGAATCACTGTGCTGGTTAGAAACCCATCAGCAAAAGAAATCACATTAACCAGAGGAATGCCCATTGCTCATCTGTTTCCAGTCGACGTGATGTCACCGGCTTCTGTAAACAAAGAGCCTAATGCTAAGTCACCTGGAAAAGTGACATGGTCTTCTTTCAACTTTGGAGACTCACCAGTACCTAAGGAATGGAAGGAAAGATTAGTAGGAAAAATGCTGCAACGCAGTGAGGTTTTCTCTACCCATGAATTTGATGTAGGATGCTGTAAGAGTACGCATCACACCATCAAAACCACAGAGGACAAACCTTTTCGAGAGAGGTCCCGCCGACTGCCACCTGCTGATGTGGAAGCACTGAGAACCCATTTGTCTCAGTTGAAGGATGCTGGGATCATAACAGAGTCACGAAGTCCTTATGCCTCGCCCATTGTAGTTGTGAGGAAGAAGAATGGCAAGATAAGGATGTGTGTAGACTTCAGGACACTAAACAGACGCACTATTCCTGATCAGTATACAGTACCAAGGATTGAAGACGCCTTGACCTGTCTAAATGGAAGCAAGTGGTTTAGTGTGCTCGACCTCCGAAGTGGATATTATCAAGTGCCCATGAATGAAGCTGACAAAGAAAAGACTGCTTTCATCTGTCCAGTTGGTTTTTACCAATTTGAAAGGATGCCACAAGGTGTGTCAGGTGCTCCTGCAACTTTTCAGCGAATCATGGAACAGACTGTTGGAGATATGAACTTGCTGGAAGTCTTGGTTTATCTGGATGATCTCATTGTGTTTGGAGCAACACTTGAAGAGCATGAGGCAAGGCTGTTAAAGGTGCTTGACCGCCTGAAAGACGAGGGTCTCAAGCTGTCACTGGATAAATGCCAGTTCTGCCAGCCGTCAGTGACTTATGTGGGACACATCATATCTCAAGACGGAGTATCCACAGATCCAAAGAAGACTGAAGCTGTAACCACATGGCCCAGGCCAAGGACTGTGACTGCTTTGCGGTCATTTCTGGGGTTTTGTGGATACTACAGACGCTTTGTGAAAGATTACTCCAAAGTGGCCCACCCCTTGAACCAACTGTTGTCCGGCTATCCACCCGCTGCCAAAAAGTCCAAAATGAAGCAGGACAGTGTCTACCTAAACCCGTCAGAACCTTTTGGCTTCAGGTGGGATGACAAATGTGAAGCAGCCTTTGAGGAGCTGAAACGGAGGCTTACTCAAGCGCCTGTGCTGGCTTTCGCAGACCCACAGCTGCCCTATGTGCTACATGTTGACGCTAGCCAAGAAGGTCTAGGTGGCGTCCTGTACCAAGATCAAGGTGAAGGGTTGAGACCTGTCGCTTTCATCAGTCGAAGCCTTACTCTGTCTGAGCGACATTATCCTGCTCATAAATTAGAGTTCTTGGCTTTGAAGTGGGCAGTAGTGGACAAATTACATGACTACCTGTATGGGACAAAGTTTGAAGTGAGAACAGACAACAACCCGTTAACTTATGTGTTAACGTCTGCCAAGCTAGATGCAACGGGTCACCGCTGGCTTGCTGCGTTGTCCACCTACGACTTCAGTCTCAAGTACAGATCAGGTGTTCAAAACATTGATGCAGATGCACTCTCTCGTCGCCCACACCCTGCACCAACTCAAGAACAGGAGTGGACAGACATATCCGCTGCAGGCGTGAGAGTCATGTGTCAGATGACTGCTGTGACTGAACAGAGGAAACCTTGTCTGAGTAGGGGAATTGACCACTTAGGTGCCTCTATGCATGCTATTCCACAAGCCTACTGCAATCTGTCAACTCTGAGTGTCAAGGAGATGCCTGTTTTGAGTTCTGCTGAACTGTCAAAAGCTCAACAAGAAGACCCTAGCATTGGTGAGATATGGTCAGCTTTCATCCATGGAGATGCAACCCAAGTTGACAAAGCAAAACATCAAGCCTGCCCTCTACTATTGAGAGAGTGGGATCGGCTAAAGATGCAAGACGGAGTCATTTACCGGATCACAAGTCCGCCTGGCAAACTCCGCCGCTTTCAGCTTGTCCTGCCAGAAAAGTACAGGAAGGTGGTAATGAAATCACTGCACAATGACTCAGGTCATTTGGGCCTTGATAAAACATATGGCTTGATTCAAGATCGATTTTACTGGCCAAAAATGAAGTCAGATGTTGATGAGTACTGTAAATCCTGTGTGCGGTGTATAAAAAGGAAGACTCTACCCAAGAGAGTTGCTCCTCTCATTCATTTGCAAAGTGATGGACCATTGGACCTTGTGTGTATGGACTTTTTGTCCATCGAACCAGATTCAAGCAACACAGAGAATGTTCTGGTCATCACTGATCACTATACACGCTACGCTCAAGCCTTTCCAACGAGAGACCAGAAAGCCTCTACAGTGGCGAAAGTGCTAATTGAGAAATACTTCGTCCACTATGGATTGCCAAAGAGAATGCATAGTGATCAAGGAAGAGATTTTGAGAGCCGTCTCATCCATGAGGTTCTGAGTACACTTGGGATTGAGAAATCCAGGACAACGCCCTACCATCCTCAGGGGGATCCCCAGCCTGAGAGATTTAACAGGACATTGTTAAACATGCTCGGGACCCTGGAGCCAAACAGGAAGAAAAAATGGAGTCAGCATATTGTACACCTTGTCCACGCCTACAATTGCACTCCCAATGAAGCCACTGGGTATTCGCCCTATTACCTCATGTTTGGGCGTGAAGCAAGATTGCCAGTTGATCTGTGTTTTGGAACATCCAGTGATGGCACACAACAGAAAACTTACCTCAAGTATGTGACTGATATGAGGAAGGAGTTGAAAGCTGCGTATGAACTCGCAGAATCCATTGCAGCTAAACAGAATGAAGGAAATAAACGGAGATATGACCAAAAGATCCGTTTCTCTCAGTTACTGCCTGGAGACAGAGTCCTAATACGAAATTTAGGATTACAGGGGAAGCATAAGTTGGCAGATCGCTGGGCTTCAATCCCTTATGTGGTGGAAAGCCAAATGCCAAACTTACCTGTGTTTCGGTTGAGACCAGAAGATGGAAGCGGCCCAATCAAAATCCTCCATCGAAATCATCTTCTACCTGTAGGACACAAAGTGTGCATAGATCTCATACCGGATGCTGATCCTACATCAAAAAGGAGAGTCTTGCGAACGAGACGAAAGAAACATCCCAAAGATGAGTCAGTAAAAGACAAGATATCACAGGAAACACCAGATGAGAGATCTGGGAAAGGAGATGTGAAACCAGATGACTGTGACTGGAAGGAATACACAGATTCAGAGGATGAGGAATATGGAATGTTGTATGACTTACCTGTCAGAACTCCCAGGACCAAAATGGATGAAGAGATGTCAGAACCATTTAGCCTGGATTTGGATATTGCATGGGATCACATGACTGAACAACCAGAAGTGATGCAAGATATTGTGGAAGGACCACAAAATGAGCCAGAGTCTATTGGGACAATGGGAGAAACTCAGTTACAGGAGACAATTGAGATACAAGGACCGACTCAAAATGATGAGACACTGCATGCAGAGGATCACTTGTCACAAGACACAGAAATTGAAACTGAAACCAGAAGAACTCAGAGAGTCAGAAGAGCTCCATCCAGGTTAACCTATGACACACCAGGACATCCAAGTGTCATTGCAGCTCCTATAGTGAAATATGTCTCTTGTCTTTATAAGTGGATAAGTGCCCCTGTTATCACCTAGTTATATGTTTTTATGCCCGAGCGCTCACATATGTTTTGTGCTATGTGTGTGTGCAGTTTCAAAAGTACCAAGTCATGAGGGCATGTCTTATATTGGTGGGGGGAGAGTGTAATAACCTGATTCATATCAGTTATTTGTTTCCTTTATTTGTAAGTTATTATTCATGAAGTGTTTAACTCCTGTCCAGTTGAGGAGTTATGAGTTACTGAAAGTTGCATACTTTAAGATTTTACATTTAAATATTGGCATTTTGTTCAAAATGAGCTAAGACTTTCAGTGTGTAATAGAGAGCATAACAATTATTTACTTTAAGATTGATGACCTCGGGTTTTTAAGTTCCTGTTTGGTTACTGAGATCGCGCGAGAGGAGGGAGAGAAGCGAGAAGAGAGACAGGAGAAGAGAGGGAAAAACAGCGTAGAGCGTTTTTGTGTGTGTTTGGACCATAAAGTGAATTGTAACTTTTTTTGGATGAATGAGAAAGTGTTTGTTGGACACTCCGCTGCAGATGTGAGAGAGTGGTGGGACAGTTCGCTGCTGCCTTGATGTGTTTTTATAATCCGGAGAATCCAGCTAGCCGGAGCTAGCTTAACTTCGTTGCTCTTCTGGAGAGACGTCAGCCCCTGCCTCTTCGCGGACAAGATTGCAGTCGGGAGGAGCTTCGTCAGTGGTGGTCGACTTCCTGCGGCTTCGAGGTGTGCTGGGTGGCTGGAGGCTGAGTCGGGTCCCGGTGGGCGCCTGAGGCTTTTCTTTGCACGGAGGTATTGGAAGCGGATCTGTTTTCATCATGAGCTCCCACGTTAAGCGCGCCAACTAATATTTATTGCAAGCTTGCATAGACAAACCAATACTAAACAAAAGTGCACTTAGTACCCGGGTCTTTCCAGTGTTTGTTTTATGTTTATTTACATGTCTGGGCTCATAGTATTTGTGATATATGTGAAATTTCTTTATTTCATTCATAATACAAAGTTAAACGTACACGCTGTGTTTGTGTTGTTTTATCATTGTGTGTAATTATTTGAGCAAATTCATATTTGGGTTCATAAAACCAAGGTTATCCTTATAGCCTCTCATTGGTTAATATAGAGAGTGTGAATCATACTTTACCCTAGACAGAATTTAATTTGAGATGTATCTTCCACCATTTGAAACGTATTTTGAGAATTAAAGGTGCATATAGTACTCCACATAGCACGAGCCGATTGGTGGGAGGGTTACACTTTTATCATTCATTTATTGAAAGTCGTTTGACCTTTTCTTTTATTAGGTGGTTTTATGGATTGTCAGTAAAGGAGAAGAACATTCTCAGCAGCATTGTCAATGTCTGCTCTAAGATCATCGGAGTTCAACTGACAGACCTGAACTCCCTCTGGAAAAAACGAGTAGTCCAGAAAGCCAGACATGTCATGGGCAATCCTCACCATATCCTTAGCCAGGAGTTTCGTTTAATGCCTTCCAGACGGCGGTATCTTGCCCCTCCAAGGAAAACAAATAGATACGCCAGTTCTTGTATTCCCTCAGCTATCAAGCTGCTAAATGCTACTGATAGCAGAAATTAGTCATTTATTTATTCCAGCCATAATGTGGAAATGTATTTATTATTATTCCCCTCATTTTGTTCTGTATGATTCATTGCACTGTGGTCCATTAGGGACTGAATATTGTTGCTGCCCTCACACTGATTCGTTGTTACTGACAGAGGGAATTGTTTGGTTTATGTGCTGTCCTGCTTCTGTTTTGTTTTGTTTTGTTTTGTGTGCTGTCTGACTGGAGACTGCAAACTGAATTGCCCTATTTGGGATAAATAAAGTTGTTTAATTGATTGATTGATTGATTCCAGAACATGATAACATTCTGGAACATGATGTCATGTTCTGGAATATTGCCATGTTCTAGAATGTTGTCGTGTTCCAGAATATTGTTGTGCATTCCAGAACAAGACCCGGGATGTTGTCATGTTCCGGAATGTTAACATCATCGAAAATCACAACACTGTAGAACAGGACAACATTCTGGAACACTGATCTGTTCCAGAATGTTGTCATGTTCCAGAACATGAAAACATTCTGGAACATGACACCATCCCGGAACATGATGTCTTGGTTCTGGAATGTTGCTCTGTTCTGGAATGTTGTCATGTTCCAGAACATGATAACATTCTGGGACATGACAACATTCTGGAACATGATGTCCTGTTCTGGAATATTGCTCTGTTCTGGAATGTTGTCATGTTCCAGAACATGTTTACATTCTGGAACATGACACCATCCCGGAACATGATGTCTTGGTTCTGGAATGTTGCTGTTCAAGCAATTCCAATAACTCCTTTGTTTTCCAGTTGGTGGCTGTGTTAAAGTAAGGTTTGACTCGTGCAGTTGAGAGATTAACAGGTGACATGTGATCCAGTTGGTCCCAGTGACCATTTATTGTATATGTGTTACGGATGACCTTTTGACAAAAAATAACAAATAAAGTAACAGCAGAGTTGCAGGTAGAGTACAGGAGCATGGTCAAAAATCTGTTGCCTTCCTCAGCCACACCTAGATGCTGTGCTGCTGGGAATTATGGCCTTCTCTGGCTCCACCCTCCTCCGCGGTGCCCACCAGATGGGGCTACACAGTCACTCCACTCATTCACAAACATTCATTCTCACACACACTAATGAAAAGAAAAAAGAAAATTTTAGAATCAACAAAAGCTCCTATTGGCTCCTACATGCCGGCCCCTAATTGTTCTTGTAGTGGCAAAACAATTACTTAAATCAAAAAAGTAAGGAGCCATTTTAATGTACAAGTTAACATATTTTAAATCATTTGATTCTCATATCAAATCTCAAAGTGCACTTATCTTTAGTTCCTTAAGTGTCTTTTACGGCCGAAATTTCACCCTCCAAAACCAGGCAGACCTTGGTCACAGGCCTCTCCAGGACATTTGTCTTTGTACGCACCTTTACCACACGGACATGGCTTTTAACATCCGGTTTGGCTTCTATGATTCTACCCAGTAGCCATGAGCCACAAGGGGCAGTGTGGTCTACTACAAGGACGATGTCCCCGGGTATGAAGTTTCTTTTGGTCCTTGACCATTTCTGCCGTTCTTGAAGGAGAGGGAGATGTTCGGGCAGCCACCTTTTCCAAAATAACTCTGCTATATACTGGACCTGTCTCCAGTGTCTTCTGTGGTACAGATCAGGCTAGTATATGATTTGGAGTAAAGGCTTCTAAATCTCGTGGGTCGTCAGACACTTTTGTAATAGGTCGGCTGTTAAGAATTGCTTCAGCCTCACAGAAAACAGTGGTTAGGCCTTCAACGTCTAATGTTTGATGAGGCGTTCCCAGAACCCACCATGGTGAGAGGCAGTGGGGGGATTGAAGCTCCACTGAACTCCTTTCTTCATCAGATATTGGTGGATCTTTCTTTGGTCTAAAGCCTTGAGTGCTTCTCTCAATTCTCTTTCTGCACCTACAAGGTTAGTGCCGTTGTCTGACCTTATGTGCTGTGCCTGACCTCTTCGACACCATAAAGATGACGCCGTACCTTTTTAGTGTACTTCTTCCCCTCCGCACCTCAAAAGGGCCGAAGTAGTCGAGACCAACATTTGAGAATGGTGGTAAGTCCGCAGCAAGTCTTTCACTTGGCAGGTCAGCCATCTTTTGTTCACCGAGCCTAGCTCTGTTCTTTCTGCAAGTCACCCAGTGAGAGAGAACCTTTCGTGCAGCAGAATTACATTTAGTAATCCAGTATGTTTTTCGTACCTGTGATAACATATGATTCCTTCCTCCATGTCCAGTTTCAGTATGGATGTGGCGCAAGATCAAAGTGGACACGTGGCCAAAATGGCCAAGGAAACACCCTGCCAAAATGGCAGGGTGTTTCCTTTCCTCTGGCATTGCTGTTCTTCTTAGACGCCCACCCACTCTGAGGATGCCATCATCCAACATTGGATCCAGCCTGTAGATGCTGCAGCCTTTTTTCAAACTGGATGCTCCTTCTTGCAGCATGCTGATCTCCTGTGGGAAACTTTGCCTCTGTACATAGGTAAGTATTGCATTTTCTTTTTAGATCGTCAACTGTTATTGATCCTTTCATGCCATCTTTGAAAAACCTTGTGTACATTCTGGTTGCAATATGTTTCTTGCAGTGTTCTTTTGAGTGCTTTCCATCTTTCACTTTGTGTTTTAATGCATCTTTCACTTTCAGGATCCATGCAACAGCTACTCTCAACCTCAGCCAATCTGAAAAGTGATTGAGCAACTTGGCTGTGGGCCTCTCCTCACAGGTCTGCATAATTGAGTTCACTGTTATGGACTTTCTGACCTCTGGGTCAGCACAAAGTTGAATACTGCTTACAGGTTCATTTAGCCAATCCTCTTCTGATGACCAGAGAAACTCTTGTCCGCGGATCCATCTGGGATTCTTCATGAAACTTTCTGCACTCACACCTCTAGAGCAGTCATCAGCAGGGTTTAGCTTTGTACCAACATATCTCCATTGGGACACTTGTGTGGCTTTTCTAATTCTAGATATTCTATTGGCAACATAGGAGTGGTAGCGAGCGTGATCATTTGAGATGTATTTTAAGACAGAGGTACTGTCACACCAAAACACTGATTTGTCTGTTGGTGGGGATAATTCTGCTTTGAGCATTCTGTCCACTTTGACTGATAAAGCTGCCGCAGCTAACTCCAGCCTTGGGATGGTCTGCCGCTTTAATGGAGCTACTCTTGCCTTGCCCATCAGAAATGCTATGTGGACCTTTCCTTTTGTACTTGTCATTCTGAGATAGCTGACTGTTCCATAGCCTAGCTCGCTAGCATCAGAGAAGTGGTGGATCTGGCTGTGCACCAACTCACCAAAATCCTTTGGCTTGAAACAGCGGGGAACTTCAAAGTCTGCAAGCTGTGATAGACTGCTGGTCCACTTTGTCCACTGCTCCACTAGGGTGTGGGGAAGGATCCCATCCCATCCAAAGTTCTGCCGGCACAGTTCCTGCATCAATAGTTTGGCTTGCAAGATAAGTGGACATAGAAAGCCTATGGGATCGTATATAGAGCTTACCACTGATAGGATGCCCCTTCTGGTTTGTGTACGGTCACTAATGGTGATGTTGAACTTGAAAGAGTCATCTTGTACACACCACTGCAGTCCTAAGGCTCGCTCCATGGGCAATTGATCTTTGCTTAAGTCCAACTCTTTTACCTCTTTAGCTCTGTCTTCTGATGGGACAGCAGCAAGGACACCTCTGCTGTTGCTTATCCACTTTGACAAATAGAATCCTCCTTTATGACAGATTGTGGTGAGGTTTGAGATCAGCTTCACTGCTTCCTGTTCTGTGGGCACAGATTTTAAACAGTCATCCACATAAAAGTTTTCCATGATTGTGCTTGTTACCTCAGGAGGGAAGCTGCCTGTGTTGTCCTGTGCGGTCTTTCTGAGTGCAAAGTTGGCAATGCTGGGTGAAGAGACAGCTCCAAATAAGTGAACAGTTATCCGAAATTCCTCAGGTGCATTATCTACGTTTCCTTGTGGCCACCATAAAAATCACAAGAAGTCTGTATCACTTTCCATTACCTTGACCTGATGGAACATGGCCTGTATATCTGACATCATTGCTACTGGCTCCTGTCGAAAACGTGCCAGCACTCCTATCAGTGTGTTTGTGAGATTGGGACCTTGGAGTAGTTCAGAGTTGAGGGATGTTCCCTGGAATGATGCACCACAATCAAACACAACCCTAATTGTTTTCTTTTTTGGGTGATACACCCCATGATGAGGTATATCAAATCAAATCAAATTTTATTTGTATAGCCCAAATTCACAAAACACATTTTGCCTCAGAGGGCTTTACAATCTGTACAGGGAGTGACACCCTCTGTCCTTAGACCCTTGGTTCGAGTGAGGAAAAACTTGCCCACAAAAAACCCCTTTTAACAGGGAAAAGGTGGAAGGTGGAAGAACCCTCAGGAAGAGCCACAGAGGAGGGATCCCTCTCCCAGGACGGACAGACGTGCAATAGATGTCACATGCACAGAACAAATCAACAGAGACATATTGTACAATTACAATGAATGATAAAATGATTACAGTATACAGAGTACACAAAGATATTACTGTCATTATTGTTACCATAATATAAGTAGTGGACGTCGTGCAGGACCACAGCAGCAGCCACGATCCATGAGAACCTGCTGGACGAGAGAGCACAGACACTCCGGGGAAGAAGTTTAGTTAGTAACATGCATTAACATGCATTAATGAGACATGTATGTTTACAGATGGTGATGGTGATGGGGAGAGAGAGAGAGAGAGAGAGAGAGAGAGAGAGAGAGAGAGAGAGAGAGAGATTTGAGTAGAGTTTTCAGTAAAGGGAGATGTGACTACATCTTCAACTAGTACCATGCCTGACTAGGCATAACCCTGAAAAAGATAGACAGAGAGAGAAAGGAGGGAGAGGGAGTCCCCCGGCAGTCTAGTCCTATAGCAGCATAACTAAGGGATGACCTGAGCCAGCCCTAACTATAAGCTCTATCAAAAAGGAAAGTCTTAAGTCTACTCCCAAAAGTGTTGACCGTGTCTGCCTCCAGAACCCAAAATGGTAGTTTGTTCCACAGAAGAGGAGCTTGGTAGCTGAAAGCTCTGGCTCCAAATCTACTTTTGGAAACTATAGGAACCACAAGGAACTCAGCATTCTGAGAGTGCAGTGTTCTAGAGCAGTGGTTCTCAACCTTTTTTCAGTGATGTACCCCCTGTGAAATATTTTTTCAGCCAAGTACCCCCTAACCAGCGCAAAGCATTTTTAGTTGAGAAAAAAAAAAGACTTAAAACAGAGCACTGTGCCATCAGTGTCTAATTTATTAAACTCTGGAACTGATAAACACATACAAAATTCAAACATTTGGAAAAAAACTATTTTGAACATTTTAAATGTTAATAATCCATGACTAAATTTATTGCAAATATTTCTCATCACTAAAATGTAGTGATTCAAACTAATGTAGTGAAAACAGTGACCATATAACCATTTAAAACTATAAAATGAACCATTTAAAACTCCATAAATGTGCAAAACACTTCTCATTTGTAGTGGTCTCTCTTGAACTAATTGGAAATAAAAAGATACAACTAAAAAAAAGAAAGAAATAATTAACTTAATAAAGATTTGTGCACATAAAATAATTATCAACATAAAGTGTCCTCTTTTGGGATCATAGTAAAGATCTGTTCTCAAAAAGAAATCATTAACTTAATTTTAAATAAAAGCAGACATTGCTAAAAATAAAAGTATTTATCATCTTAAAATATCTTTTTAAGAATCAAAAAGAAGACTGACATCTTAACATTACAAACTGTCAACACTGAATATTGCATTGTTACACTGAACTGAGTGTTTTTGCACTTAATGAGACATTTTAGTGAGACACTTGGGCTTGTGCGTCACTGAGGATCTTCTTCATTCTTGGTGGCAGGGAGGCAACTGCTATGATCAAGCTCTTCTCCAGGCACAGTCTGTTTCTCTGCTTTGTTTTGATCACAGTCATTGCAGAGAAGGAGGCCTCACATAAATATGTGGAGGCAAAGGGTAGTAGCTGCTCCAAAGCTTTCTGTCCCAGGTCAGGGTACTCCTGCTTCACACACACCCAAAACTGTAAGTGTGAACATGGCAAACTTCATCTGGAGGCCACGATCAGATGACACTTCCAAGAGTTTTTCCTGATAGGTGACTGGGAGCTTGCTTCGGTTTGCTTCAGACAAGAGAAATGGGTTTCTCACCCAATCCAGCTGTGCAGATTTCTCCTCCATGTCAGGAAAGTAGGAATGAAAATCCTGAATCAACTTGGTCAAATGTCCTACTATGACCAACTTGACTGGAGCTCTGTCCACATCCTCACTAGAGAGAAAATCATCCAGAGGAATGAGGAAAGCAGGTGAAATCCTCCTGTGCACAGGCCCTTCTCCACAGCTCTGCTTTCTTCAGGAAGCCATCCACCTTGTCATACATGTTTAAAATGCTGGTGTCCTTGCCCTGCAGAGACATATTCAGTTGGTTGAGTTTGCTGAATATATCTGCCAGATAGCACAGCATTGCAAGCCAGTCTGTGTCCTGGAACAAGGTGGCATGGGGAGATCTGTGCTCAATCAGAAAGGCGTGTACTTAGGATCTTAATTCCAATAGCCGGTTGAGTATTCTCCCTCGAGAGAGCCAGCGCACTTCTGTGTGCAGCAGCAGTTGTGTGTGTTCAGCTCCCATATTTTCACAGAGGCGGCGAAACAGGCGTGCATTAAGTGGCCTTGACTTAATGAAGCTGATCACTTTGATGCTGCTGTTCAAAACGTCATGTAACACAGGGCTCATTTTCTTGGACGCCAATGCCTCCCTGTGTATGACACAGTGAGTCCACATCACGTCGGGGTTTTCTTTTTTAATGCGCGCTATTAGTCCTTTCGCGCTGCCCGTCAATGATGCTGCTGCGTCCGTACAGACGCTGCTGCAGGATTTCCAGCTCAAACCGTTTTCACAGAAAGCGGCATTGACAACATCAAATATGTCCTCTCCTGTTGTTTTCCCCTCCAAACTTTTACAGAATAGGATGTGCTCATAAATGTCGTCAGTATCAACGTACCTCACAAAAGCAACAAGTTGTGCATTTCCACTGACATCTGTGGATTCATCCAGCTGGAGTGAAAAGGAGTCGCTAAGTTTTCCCACAACTTGCTCGACAATGTCTGTTCCCATTCTATCTACTCTGCGGCAAATAGTCATTTGACAAAGGCACAGTCTTTAATTTCTCCGCTGCGTTTTTGTCCAGCATAGTCTCAGCCAGTACTACAGCCGCTGGAAGGAACAGGTCTTCAGCGATAGTGAATGGCTTCTTGGCTTTAGCTACCAGCAAAGACACTGCATAAGAGGCCTCCAGGGCTTTGGCTGATGTTGTGGAGGCCTTCCGCATCGTGTCTTGAGATGATCTGAATTCAGATAGTTTCCTCTTAAAAAAGTCAGGTGGCTTACCGACGTGACATCCATGTTTCTTCTTAAGATGACGCTGCAGATGTGTTGGCTTCATGCTACTGTTAGCTAATTTCTCCCCACAGAAAAAACACAGTGCGTTGGGTGGGTTGCAACTTGTGGACGTAAATCCAATTAAAACATACTCTTCAAGATACAGCTGGAATTTTGCCGGCTCTGGTTTGGCCTTCTTTGCCACTTGTCCCTCCGTGTTTTTAAAAGAATTGCCGCTACGCTTCAACCACGACTCCATCGTTTGAGTTTTGACAGTGATTGACAGGTGATGGCAGGTGGCATGTGACAGGTTGGGTCGAACCATCCTGGTATGGGGGGGGGGGGGGGGGGGGGGCGGGGGACTCTGGGTTTTTAGGATAATGAAATTGAATAGCCTACTGAAATATAAAATTCATTTTATGAACTTATATTTTCCTGAAATATTTATTAAATAATTATTTTTAAAGGATTTTTGCATGGATGCTACTTTTTAAATATATGTATATTTTAAAATCTCACGTACCCCCTGGAGTGCCTACACGTACCCCCATTTGAGAACCACTGTTCTAGAGTGTTATCAAGACGTGTTAAAAAGGACCATTACAGCGTGATTTCAACAAATATATTGAGATATTATATATATATATATAGTGGTGTATCTTAATATATTTGGTGGATTGCACAATTTCTTTGTCAGCATTAATGTTGCCTACAGAGTGAATATTGGGTCTCCAATGGGTTTGCATTTTAATGTGGAATGTCCTAGACTGTTTTTGTTGTGTACCATGGCCTCCCCCCTTGTTTTGTTTCCTGTCGAGTTTGTTTGTTTGTATATTTTTGTGTTTAAGGGTGTATTTGTATTGCTTATAGGGAAGATGTTGTTCCAGAATGTTGTCATGTTTCAGAGTGTTATCATGTTTTGGAACATGACAACATTCCAGAACAGAGCAACATCCCAGAACAAGACATCATGTTCCGGGATGTTGTCATGTTGCAGAATATTAACATCCAGAACACGGCAATATTCCAGAACAGGACATCATGTTCCAGAATGTTGTCATGTCCCAGAATGTTATCATGTTCTGGAACATGACAACATTCCAGAACAGAGCAACTGTAGGAGCCAATAGGAGCTTTTGTTGATTCTAAAATTTTCTTTTTTCTTCTCATTAGTGTGTGTGAGAATGAATGTTTGTGAATGAGTGGAGTGACTGTGTAGCCCCATCTGGTGGGCACCGCGGAGGAGGGTAGAGCCAGAGAAGGCCATAATTCCCAGCAGCACAGCATCTAAGTGTGGCTGAGGAAGGCAACATGTTTTTGACCATGCTCCTGTACTCTACCTGCAACCCTGCTGTTACTTTGTTTATTTGTTATTTTTTGTTGAAAGGTCATCTGTAACATATATACAATAAATGGTCACTTGGACCAACTGGATCACATGTCACCTGTTAATCTCTCAACTGCACGAGTCAAACCTTACTTTAACACAGCCACCAACTGGAAAACAAAGGAGTTATTGGAATTGCTTGAACAAAAGTCAAAAACCTTCCTTGGATGGATGGACTTGGATGGAAGGAACCTTGGAGGTAACTGGATGATGGAACAAAGAGGAAAATGCAAGACCACTCCGGGTTATTGGAAGGCCCAGAGTGAATCTAAGTCAAATCAGACCAATCGGTATGTTTATTCTGACATTTTGAATGGAGTCTTGTCTAACGTTTTAGGATGAAATAGACTGGGAGAGTACTGAGTTGTATTTTTGAAAGAAAAGGACTTTTAGGTTTGTAAAGTTGAACAAAGAGCTTCAGTTTCCAATATGGAAGCCAATGCCACTGATTCGTTACCTGTTGATTCTGAAAAGAAAGAAGAAATGTTTGAGTTAGAAAAGAAAAAGAAGGAAGCAAAACATGAATAATATCTAAAATCTGAATAAATCTGCTACCATGACTTGCAAAATGAATAGGATGGCTGAACTTATGTCTGACCCAGCAAATCTGGAGGCTGTAAAGGAGAATTTGCAGAAATATACCGAGATGGAAAAGGAGTTAAATGAACTGCACAGACAATATCAAGAGCTTTTGACAAAGGATGAATGTGTACAGGACACAGAACAGTGGTATGAGCCTAAGAGAATTAATATTGATGAGTTTAAGACCAAAACTGATAAGTGGATTCAATCCTGTCCTGTTCCACCTCCATGTGAGACAGATGATGAAATTGGCCCTAAAGACAGCATCTTCTCAGTCAAGTCAGGGATCAGCTTGTTTGGTGGCACAGGCTGAGAGGGCAGCAATTTTAGCCAAAGCTGCTTCTATGAAAGAAAGACATGCTCTAGAAGAAAAGGAAGAGCGTCTAGTTAAGGAAAGAGAAGAAATAAGAAGACAGAAAGAGACTTTAGACTTTGAAGCTGAATTATCAGCTGTGAATGCCAAGCTTGCAGTGTTGACAGGGATGAGGAGCAAGTGGCTTCTACCCCAGCTGATGGCATGAATGCATATTTTGAGGAGAGGAGGTTGGAATACAGCATGGATACACTGCAGCCAGTGGCTCACACAACCAACATGCTTGAAGAAAGAGTTGTCCGTCCCAAGGACAGGGTGCAGCACGTATCTATACCATTGTTTCAGGTACCCAGGAGACATGGAGGTCTACAGGGTGACCACACAGGTCATTGGCCGCTCCCGGAAGCTCAAGAGGCATCACACGGATCACAACCTACACAGTCTCAGCCGGCTGAACGTGGAACATGGAGAGGTAAAGCTGTTTCGCAAACTGTTCTTGAAAAATTCCCTGATCACTCAGACGAAACTGAGCTCAGTACAGAATACAGACGGCTAGCACTCAGCAATCTTATTGCAAATTCTCATGCAGATATGGCAGGTGCTATGTTGTCAGAACAGGAACAAGAGCAGTACAGGTCATTACAGGGACATGCATCTTTTAGTAATCTGCTTGCCATTTTAAATAGACAAAATGAAATTACATCTATGCTTCTCAAACAGCAAGAATTATCTACATTGCCGCCTAAAAGTGTCACTATCTTTGATGGTGACATCTTACAGTTTAGATCATTTATGGCTTCATTTGAACACAACATCGAGAGGAAAACACAGAATGGACAAGACAGATTGTTTTACCTTGAACAATACACAAAGGGCCAAGCCAGAGACCTAGTAAGAAGCTGTCAGCACATGGATGGAGAGCAGGGTTACCTCAGGGCCAAGCGCTTGTTACATGAACATTATGGCAATGAGTATAAACTTTCCACTGCCTACATTGAAAAGGCTCTTAACTGGTCTGCTATAAAGCCTGAAGATCCAAAGGCCTTGAATGAGTATGCCCTATTTCTGAAAGGATGTTGTAATGCCATGGCAAAGATGGATTACATGAATGAACTGAATGTTGCCTCAACCTTAAAAGCCATTGTCATGAAATTACCCTTTAAGCTGCGAGACAAATGGCAGGCTAAAGCTCAGGAGATACTGGAGGGCAACAGCAAGGTAACATTTGAAGGTCTTGTACAATTCATTGAGAGACGAGCAAAGATATGGTCTAACTCAATATTTGGAGATATACAAGAGACGGTTGCAAATAGAAGTAAAAGGCCCAATACAAGCAAGTCCATTTTTAGGCCCAAGCTTAACTATGCAACTAATGTGACACCGTTTAACACACCAGTGACTTCAAACTTGAGCAATAATGTAAATTTCCCATGTCTCTGCTGTGATGACGCTCACAGCCTGGAGCACTGCTCTGACTTCCAGAGGAAAACACACAGGGAGAGGTTGAACTTTTTAAATCACTGAAAAAAGGTTGAGAACCACTGCTCTAGAACATGACAACATTCTGGAACAACATCTTCCCTATAAGCAATACAGATACACCCTTAAACACGCAAACATACAAACAAACTGACAGACAGGAGCTCAAGGGGAGGACTCGGACGCAAAGTTCAGGAAAAAGCTGAAAAGGTTTTATTCTGAACAAAACAAGGAACCACCGGGGAACAAAAGGTGCCTCAAACGAGGGATGATCAGAATAAAACACTAACTAAACTAAGGAGCTATTAATTACAAAAGGCAAAAGGCCAACCAAAAATCACTCTTACGAGGAACTAGAAAATAACGAAATAACTAGACAGACTAGAAAGACTTTGACTATGACAAGGTTGCTAGTGTTCAGGACGACAGACAAAACACACTGGCACAGGACAAAGGGAGACGCAGACTATAAGCACACATGGAGGGTAATGGGGAACAGGTGGACACAATCAGGAATCAGGGAAGACAATCAGACTGGTGACACATGAGGAAGGGGAGGAACCTGAAACGAGAGGAGAGTTAATTCCCAAAATAAAACAGGAAGTCACAAAACACACGTGGAGACAGGACAAAAACTCAACTTGACGTTACCGTGGTGACACAAACAAACAAACAAAACAAGGGGGGAGGCCATGGTACACAACAAAAACAGTCCATGATATTGCACAGTGAAATGCAAACCCATTGAAGACCCAATATTCACTCTGTAGGCAACATTAATACTGACAAAAAAAAATCGTGCAATCCACCAAATAAATTAAGATATACCACTATATGTATAATATCTCAATATATTTGTTGAAATCACGCTGTAATGGTCCTTTTTAACACGTCTTGATTCTCTGCTGACACTAACTTAGCAAACATACACATGTTGAGCCTGGTGTCTCTGAATGCAGTTTTTGGTTTGTGTGTGTCCTTCAGTTTCGTCCCTCTGCACAGACACACAGTTTTGTAATCTCACAAACTGTGGTCTGCCCGTCAGATAGTCATCGACCCAAGTGACGAGGGGAGCACCCACCTGCGTGTTCTCCAGTTTGGGCTTCAGCAGTCTGGGCTGGATGGTGTTGAAGGCACTGGAGAAGTCGAAGAACATGATCCGGACTGAAGTGTTGGGTCTGTCCAGGGAGGAGTAAGCCTTCCGCAGCAGGTACATGACTGCATCATCAACCCCAACATGGGGCTGATATGCGAACTGCAGGGGGGGTTAACTATGGGCACACCAGCAGTCTGAGGTGTGCCAGGACCAGTCTCTCCATGACCTTCATGATGTGAGAGGTCAGTGCTATTGGCCTGTAGTCTTTCAGTGCAGCACGACGTCCTTTTCTGGGCCCTGGGACCAGGCAGGATGTTTTCCATAGCACTGGCACTCTCTGAAGGTGTAGGCTCAGGTTGAAGAGGTGCTGGAGAACTCCACAGAGCTGGCTGGAACATGCCTTCAACACGCGAGGGCTGATGAGGTCCGGTCCAGCAGCTTTCCTCTGTTTGAGCCTCTCCAGCTCTCTCCTCACCTGGCTGGCTGTGATATGAAGTCCAGGAGGTGGTGGGGGGTTGTTGTTCGGAGGAGCAGTAGAGGGGCCGCCCTCTGTTCAGCTCGTTGGCACATTGTTCATTCCCCTCAGCTGCACCCCCACCTCTCCTCTGGAAGCCGGTAATCTCTCTCATCCTACTCCAGACGTCCCTGATGTTGTTATTCTCCAGTTTGTGCTCCAGTTTTCTCCTGTAGTTGTCCTACAACTACTCTCCCTGATGCTGCGTTGAGCTCCCTTCATTGGTTCTGCTCGGTCGACTGATCTAAAGGCCCTCTTCTTCTCGTTGAGAAGGGCCTTCAGGTTGCTGGTAACCCACGGTTTGTTGTTTGGGTAGCAGCGGACCTCTTTAGTGGGGATGGTGTTGTCTATGCAGAATCCAATGTACTCAGAGACACAGTCAGTCAGGCCATCAATGTCCTCACCATGTGGCTCATACAGAGCATCCCAGTCTGTGGCCTCCAGCGCTCCATGCAGTGTTTCTGTGGCCTCAGGAGACCATTTCCTCACTGTCCTCACTGTGACTGGGTGCTGCTGAACCACAGGCTTGTATAATGAGCAGGACTAGGCTGTGGTCTGACCTGCCCAGTGGTGGCAGGTGTCTGTGCCCTGAGCGCTTCCAGTTCGTCCACTTTATTCGCCAACGACCTCACGTTTCGAGTCATGACTGCAGGAATGTAGGGCTCAAACTTTCTCTTCTTCATTCTCTGTTTAAGCTCTGCTCTGCAGCCTCGCCGTCTCCTCTTTAGCTCCTCCGGTATGGTGGGTCTCTCTCCAGCCAAGAGGGTCGGGTGCCTCAGGGCCATCAGCTGGTCGCAGGTGTAAACAATGCCGGCGGTGTTGTAGGCATGGCTCCCAGTGATCTGGAGAGACCCAAGTGTGATTAGAAGTAGTAGAAAATGTCCAATCTGCTGAAAAAACATCTCGCCGTTGCGTGGTGCGAAGATGCACAGGACAGTGCAAAAATAAAGATAAAAAACAAACAACAAACGCAATAAGAACACAAAAAAATGACAGTAATACCCAGGGCTACTACAACAGGCTCCCGCTAGGACGGCGCCATATTGTGGGTCTATGAAAAAGGAAAAAAAAATAATAATGAAAGAAATGAGGAAACAGTGAAAAACCACTGTAGAGGCTCAAGAATATTTTCACATAGCATTATGACATGACAATTCCATTATGACATCATAATAATGGAACTATGTTGTATGGCATTGTTATTACCTCCAGCAAACCATTCTGTCCATTGGTCCAATGATCTTTCCTCTTAAAATCGCTACCAAAAATCGTAAAAGCATGCAAATACAGTAGATTCATGCACCAAAATATGTAATAAAAAAATAAAAGCTATTTTTAAAGGTCCAGTGTGTAATATTCGCTGTTCGCTAGATTCTGTAATTTCCGATTGCGTATGAACGCTGTTCGCTAGAGTATGTAATTTCCGATTACGTTTGAACGCAACACGCCTTGCAACAGAGAAGCTCGAGCGAACAGGAGGCCCCTGAAGGCTAGCGTTAGCAAGCTGGTCCGCATGCTAATAAAAGCTAATATTAGTGACGTAAAGCTAATAAACTAATATATTATCAGAGTTTAGTCTGATAGTGAGATAGCGTTAGTAGACAAGTTTTTCTCTCCATTGGCGCTCAGAAAACGGATAAATGAACCGGTATGAAAGAGGTGGGTCAGGGCCAGGTGAGCGGGGCTAAGCCTCCTCCCACCGGGGAGACCAGGGGGAGGAGGCGCTGCAAAGTGTCCAGGTGAAGAGGTCAGCCGCCGGGGACGCAGCGACACCAGAGCAGGAGGAGGAGTGGGAGGCCTAACGGGCTGAAGAGCAGTGACGGAGGTAAGTTTATAAACTTTATGTAAAGTTATTATAATCTGACCAACATCAACAAAACACGTAGCAGCTCCGTGCTTTGTCACGGTAACGTTAATTTGCAGTTTGACTTGTTGCCATGGTTACACTTTGATTGACATCATTGTTAGCAGACAGCTGATCTCCGTAATGTTACCCCGACCTGTATGACCAAACAGTGAAGCTAAAGTCTAGTTTACATAAATCCTGTTACATATTTATCACTGACACAGGAAAATATTACTATAAAATATTAAAAAGCTTTGAAACAACAGTTTTCATTTCTATGAGCAGTAAACGAGGTGTGTATGTATAAACTTATTGTATCGTTATTATATTCTGACCTGGTCTGCATCATAGAGCAGCTCTGTGCTTTACATATAAAATATTACTCTATCATGCTGTAAAGTGACATGGCTTGGATACAAAATGATTATATAATTAATATGATGACATTATGTAGTGATATTTACACATTTTTTAGACATGCTGATCAAACGCTGATCAGCCTACAAACTAATCTGTAGTATCACATTTCCAACATTATGTCATGAAACTTATAAAGTCTCATATTTGTTTTTCTGTGTTTTTGTCTTCAGAGACTTGAAGAGATGAACCTGGAGGAGCACAGTGAGCTCACGACCGAGCTGCTGGAGAGGCAGACAGGGCCTCTGATGATGCACCAGCACAGACATTATATACACACACACATATTAAGTCTAGACATTCCATTCATACACATTCACACACCGAAGGCTGCGCCATCGGTGTGTGAATGTGTATGAATGGTTAGCTCCTCAAACTGATGAGCAGTTGGCACCTTGCATGGCAGCTAATGCCATCAGTGTATGAATGTGTGTGAATGGGTGAATGAGATACGTACTGTAAAAGCGCTTTGAGTGGTCGGAAGACTAGAAAGGCGCTATATAAGTACAAGTCCATTTACCATTTACCATTTCTTCGGCAAAGTAGCGGCGAATCGCTACTGTGCCGCACAAGATGTCAGCCTCCATGTAGGGGGACCCGCAGTATATGTACATAAAAAGGCGAAATCTAAAGTAATAAAAATGGAACGACTCGTTTCATAGGGCCACTATATAGGACTAACAACATAGTTATATGTATTATATTCCATTTCTGTTAATAAATCACCATAAATGTTACACACTGTACCTTTAAAGACTTGCCAGGTGCTGCACTCGCCTTGCCCCAGAATGTATTCAGGATAATGCGGCCAGCGACTGTATGAGAAAGACAAGCAAATAACAAACAAAAGAAATGAGGGAACAGTGAAAAACCACTGTAGAGGCTCAAGAATATTTTCACATGGCATTATGACATCACAATTCCATTATGACATCACAGTTCTATTATGACATTATAATGATGGAACTATGACATCATCACATTCTGACATTCCATCAATATGGCATTGTTTATGGCAGGCTTACAGATATTTAAAACAGATAAAGTAATTATTGTAGGTGATTTTAATATTCACGTGGACAACCACAATTAAATCAGGGTTTCTGTGCTCTCTCGTCCAGCAGGTTCTCATGGATTGTGGCTGCTACTGTGGTTCTGCACGACTTCCACTACATACATTATTACTGTCATTATTGTTACCATATCACTGTGTACTCTGTATACTATAATCATTTTATCATTCATTGTCATTTTATCATTCATTGTAATTGTACAATATGTTTCTGTTGATTTGTTCTGTACATGTGACATCTATTGCACATCCGTCCGTCCTGGGAGAGGGATCCCTCCTCTGTGGCTCTACCTGAGGTTTCAGGGAAAAAATGTGGAAGAAAACCACACTCTTGATCTTGTTATCTCATATGGCATTGAAATTGATCATCTAATAGTCTTTCCACAGAGTCCTCTTCTGTCTGACCATTTTTTAATAACCTTTGAGTTCATATTACTGGACTATAAGCCTTTTGGCAGAAACTCCTACAGCAGATGTTTATCTGATAGTGCTGTAGCCAAATTTAAAGAAGTGATTCCTTCAGTATTGAATTCAGTGCCACAATGTAGCAGAGGACTTGTCTGCTTCCTTTAGCCCCTCACAAATAGATCATTTTGTTGATAGTACTACAGGCTCATTACGAACAACTCTTGACTCTATTGCACCTCTGAAAAAGAAGATAATTAAACAAAGGAGGTTAGCACCATGGTATAGCCAGCAGACTCGCAAATTAAAGCAAGAGGCACGTAAATCTGAACTCAAATGGCGTGCAACTAAACTGGAGAATCTCGTTTACTCTGGCAAGATAATCTTAAAACATACATATAACATAGGGAGGCTCTCCGTAATGCCAGAACAGCCTATTACTCTTCATTAAAAGAGGAAAATAAGAACAACCCCAGGTTTCTCTTTAGCACTGTAGCCAGGCTAACAGAGAGCCACAGCTGTATTGAGCCATCTATTCCTTTAGGTCTAAGTAGTAATGACTTCATGACATGAGCTTCTTTAATGATAAAATTATAACTATTAGAGACAAAATCAAGTTTGGAAAACAGCTGTAAAAACTGATATACAGTATATTCAGACTGTTTTTCTCCCATCGACCTTCATCAAATAACTTAAATTTCTTCATCTAAGCCGTCAACCTGTCTCTTAGATCCCATCCCAACCAGGCTGCTCAAGGATGTTTTACCTCTAGTTAGCCCTTCTTTATTGGATACGTTTAATCTGTCTTTATTATCAGGATATGCACCACCGTCTTTTAAAGTAGCTGTAATTAAACCTCTTCTTAAAAAGCCCACTCTAGATCCAGAGGTTTTAGCCAATTACAGACCGATATCAAACCTTCCCTTTCTCTCTAAGATACTTGAGAAAGCTGTAGCCAATCAGCTGTGTGACTTTCTCTATAAGAACAGTTTATTTGAAGATTTTCAGTCAGGATTTAGAGTGCATCATAGCACAGAGACCGCACTAGTCAAAGTTACAAATGACCTCCTAATGGCATCAGACAGAGGACTCATCTCTGTACTTGTCCTGTTAGATCTTAGTGCCGCATTTGAGACCATTGACCATTAAATTCTTTTACAGAGACTGGAACATCAAACTGGCATCAATGGAACCGCCCTAAGCTGGTTTAAGTCGTATTTTTTAGATCGATGTCAGTTTGTTCACGTCAATGATGAAGCCTCAAAGTTTGTCTCGCAGTTCCACAAGGTTCTGTGCTAGGACCACTTCTATTAAGTTTATATATAATTCCTTTAGGGAACATTATTAGGAATCACTCCATTAATTTTCATCATTATGCCGATGATACCCAATCATATTTAACAATCAAGCCTGATGAAATCACTTAATCAGTTAACTAAACTTCAAGCATGCCTTAAGGATATAAAAAGTTGGATGACCTACAATTTTCTGATGTTAAATTGAGACAAAACTGAAGATCTTGTAGTTGGACCCAGACACCTCAGAAATTCTCTTACTAGAAACAAATTTACAAACAAAACATACATGTCTCATGAATGCATGTTGCATGATGTCCACTACATATATTATTACTGTCATTATTGTATCTCCATTACAGTTTATAGTTAGTTAATGTTTTGTTTTCTCTCTCTATTTATCTGTCTACCCCCGCCCCCTATCTGCCCCTCACTATCTTTAACTCAACCAGTCGTGGTGGATGACTGTCCAATAAGCTTCGATGTGCCCGAGATTTCTACCTGTGAAAAGGAAGTTCTTCCTTGCCACCGTCGCCAAGTGCTTGCTCATGGTGGAACTGTTGGGTCTCTGTAAATAATATTCTAAAGAGTACGGTTTAGACCTGCTCTGCATGAAAAGTGTCATCAGATAACTTTTGTTATGATATGGTGCTATATAAATAAAATTGAATTGAATTGTTAATACCTCCAGCAAACCATTCTGACGGTGAAAAACCATTCTGACATGGCATTGGTCCAATGATCTCTCTTTCCTCTTAAAATCTCTACCACAAATCGTAAAGCCTGCCAATACAGTAGATTTATGCACCAAAACATGAAACAAAAAAATAAAAATTATGAGCTATTTTTAAAGACTTGCCATGTGCTGCACTCACCTTGCCCGAGACTGGATTCTGGATAATGCAGCCAGCGACTGTATGAAAAAGGAAAAAGGAAAAAAAAGAAAAAGAAATGAGGCAACAGTGAAAAACCACTGTAGAGGCTCAAGAGTATTTTCACATGGCATTTTGAAATCACAATTCTATTGTGACATCATAATGATGGAACTATGATATCATCACATTCTGACATTTGATGAAGAAAATACATCCTGACATATAAAAAACTTGAAGCCAAGTAGGGTCCGTCTGGGCCCAACCCGTAACCCCTCCTGGGCTGGTCCCTTGATCAAGGTAATACTCATTGCGGGCAGTGTAGATTTGCTAACTGAGTAATCAAACAACATCTAGGAATCACGCCAACCCCATTGTTTAGGTCTCGAACCTTTTGCCCATGCCAAATGTGTATTCTTGCCCTTTTGCCTGGCTGGCTTCAACCTCCAGGCCTGCCCCCTCTACCCTATGTCACCTACCCCCTCCTTTCCTTCTACTTTTTGTTGCCCAACTCCTTTACCTTCCCTTGCCTCACTCCCTACCTTTTGTTCCATCCCTATTTACATAGTAACCATGTCTGTTTTCTGTATAAAAGTGTTTCCCTTCATTTGCTCTGGGTCAACTCACTGGCTCAGATACATTCTGTGACTGTCAGTTCACCAGTGTGCCGGCATGCTTTAATAAACTCACACCACCACAGCAAACATCTGAACTGGACTCGAAGATTTCTTTGATACATTCCATCAATATGGCATTGTTATTACCTCCAGCAAACCATTCTGACATGGCATTGGTCCAATGATCTTTCTTTCCTCTTAAAATCTCTACCTTGGCATAAGACACGTTTTTTCTTACCTTCAGCTGCAGCTCACCTCATGCAATAGATAGCCACAGTTCACAGTTAAAATCATCCATTAAAAGTGCTGGCTTGTCTTTTTCCCTAGTCAAAAACTGCAGGTCCCAGATTTTCTATGTTCCCAGGAGGTGGTCTTTCCATAAAGGTGGAGAACAACCAAGCTGAGATGACATGGTTGAGATTTGCCTTCACCAGGAGTTTGTTTGGACATGGGCTGAAGTAGGATCCACAACCATTACTGAGCACGTGTTAACACGCGTTAACACTTGTTGGCTTATGAGTTGTCCCTAGACAAACTTCTGCCACAGTGACCCACCCAAGGAGCACTGTTAGGTCCATTAATTTGCTCCCTCACCTTGTGTAATTGCAGTATATCTCCTCCCAAAAGCAGGAGGATGGGAGCGTTTGGATCCACAAGTGAAATCCTGCAACTCACATTCAATGTCGGTGATGAGGTGCCACCTCAGGGGATGGAATCTCTCCCGTCACCAGGTTAACTGTTCTGCCTCTAGTTGTGATTACCCTGGAGCAGGTTTTCAGCATGTATGGGTCTGATGAGGCTGTGATGTTGAAAAGATGGGAAAAACTCCCCCAGTGACTTATTGCTCTGCTCATCAAGGCAGTGTTTCCCCTATATTCATTCGGCACAGCACTGCTAGATTACAAGCACCGATGCTGAAATTTCACAAGATCATTAATATCTATATAAACAAACAATGCGCTACTAATGATTTTCACTGACACACTGTGAGCACAGCAACACTCGATTTTATTTTGGACTTGTTTTGAGTCATCAACTAGCACATCAAATCCTATCAGACCCTCTTCTCATTCTTCAAAGAACATCTAAGTAAAAGTTAACGTTCAAGTTTATACACGGTCTATGAGTTAGAGTAGTGAGTAGCATAGACCATGTAACGTTAGTGTAATGTAGAGTAGTGTAGTTCAGTAGAGTAGGCAGTGTGCAACAAGTGACCGGCAAAGAAAGTGAGGGTGAAGCAGAACGGAGCAGCAACGGTACAGGGAAAGATTAGCAGTAAGTTGACAAGCCATAGCAAACAGCTACAGGTTAAGTCTGCTACTAGATTAGTCTTAGTAGCAAAGAAAGGCCAATGCTAAAAGTACATTTTTTAGCTGCTAAGTGGCATTAGCTACATTAATATAAAGTCACGTTAATTAGCTGTTTTTCATTACTACCTGTGTCCAGTGTTAAGATCCTCGGTCAGTAACTAGAGATAGAGGCTCCAGAGAGAAAGCTAACAGACTTACCTCTCCAGTGTTAAGAACATCAGGTAGAAGCTCAGACTAAAGTCAGCTTTTTTCTGTTACACTACATGTTGATAGTTAAATAGTCTTTCTTAGAAAGAAAAAGGAGGATGGTGACCATGGAGGAGCTGAGGTTAGTAAAGCAAATTATGGATGCAAACTAGTCACCTTTTAAGATAATGAGTTTCTTTTGGATTTTAATGTACAATGTTTTATAATTATGTAAGTGACAATGCTGGTTACAACATATTACTAAAGTGCTAAAGTGTGCTATAGAAAAGAAGATCAGTATTGCAGGAAAGAGAAACGGGGAAGGTCATAAGCAGGGAGAGAAGCGAGGAGAGATGCAAGGTGAGAAGCGAGGAGAAGAGTAGGGAGATATGTAAGGAGAGCTGCGAAGAGCACGATCTAGAGGACACAGGCAGACTGAGTTGGACCCTAACTGGGTGGATATCCTCAGATTCAAGTCTTGGTTGTACCACATACAAGGCCATGGTGAGCATAAAAAAAAATATTTAAACTTTCCATAGGTTCAAACTCCAAAAGGTTTTGGCTGCCTCTGTACCGATGATGGTGCTGGAGCATGACGCTGTAATTAGAGGTAGGCACATCACACCAATTACACTGCTCTTTGTGACCTTGCAGAACTACTGGGATGCGAATACTTCAAAAAGCTCAAGGTGAAAGTTTTAAAGGTAAAAGTTGCCACTATATTATTTTTAGGGCTTATGTGTCAAAATAAAGTTAAGCTAGCTCAGAGGATGCTATCTGTAAAACCTCTGCCTGTCCTCTACCACTGACATTGACCTGCAGTCCATTTAGTGAGGCAGTTCGTTAATCAGTCGTTAGTAGACTTCATCAGTTTGCATCTGAGTGCCTGGTCGAGGTTGAGTGTGGCTTGGCAAAGCTGGCTGCTAACGCTAGCACCAGGTGTTGCCTGCATCATGTTTACAAAGCAGGTGTGGGCAGAGCGTTTTCCCCACTCAAAGGTGGCACCAGCAGGTACCACGCGGCCTGATTCTTCTTCTTTTACTTAATGGCGGATGGCAACGAGCGTTTAAGGAGCATTACCGCCACCTACTGTGCTGGAGGGTGGGCTGAAGTTTCCTAATTCCACTAGTGGACGCAGCCCGATTAATCTGCGTAATTTTTTTTTTATCGTGTTATTTTTTTTTATAATTAATCAATCGAAATTAACGCGTTAATTTGACGGTCCTAATTATTTTATTTTAATATATGATCTAAACTTCTTATGATTGGGAAAATACCAATTACACGTCTCATCGTATAATTGATGAGATGCTGGAAATGATACACTGTGGTCAAAAAACCCATCCTTGAGCAGATCTGCACATCTGTGGCCATCGGACTGGAGGTGGATGAAAGCACAGATGTTAGTGTTAATCAACAGCTAGATCTGCATATGAGGTAAGTTTGACTGAGGAAAGGACAAACTATCTTTGCAAATATTATAAAATGTGAACCATTTCATTGTTTTTGTTTATATCAACATTGTCTCTGTCTTCATCAGATACACAGATAAGGAAGGGCAACTTTACAGCCAGTTCCTCAATTTATTCAGTATCCCTAATGGGACAGCAAACACAATTGTGGCAGCCATTAAAAAGGTTCTGACCAAAAAAGAAATTCCAATTCCCAGATTATTTTGATCTGATGCAGGGAGAGTGAATGGAGTGGTCAATCTGCTAAATGAAATTGTAATATAATTACATAATATTTATGACTTGTACCTGCTCTGCCTGTTTATGCTTTTATCTCATGACTGAAATATTGACTAGGAGGTGAAGGACACACGCTGGCTGTCACAGCACTCTGCTATAAAGAACCTCCTGCGCGACCTCTGTGCAGTCCTGGCAGCTTTGGCTTAAGAGTCAGAGGTCAACAGGTTCACATTAGCCAAGGGGCTGTATTCATTCCTAACCACATACAGGTTTGTGGCAGCAGTCTACCTGCAGCAGATGTGCAGCCACACCTTACCTGCTTGTCTAAACTTTTCCAGAAGGAAAATGTTAATTTTGTCGCTGTGAAATTGCAGGTAAGAATTTATTTTAATAGCATGATGTACTTATGCATGTAGGTATGTAGCCTTTACTATCTGTAGCTTTTACCACTTATATGTAATCCCTGTCCTTTTGTTAGGTCCACATTCTGTGTGGAGCATTCCAGGTATGTAGATAAAAGTTAGTGACTTTTCTTGACATCCTTTGTTGCTTAATTAATGTTTAATGTAATTTTGTTCTAGTACATAAACCAGCAACAGATTGTAGAGAAGCTGGCATCACAGATTGATGAGTGGGTACAACTCTATCCTGGCCTCAGTAAACTGGCTGTCATTGGACTCCAGGGTAAACTGAGAGCGAGACTTTTCCACACTGAATGGGGTAATTTTAATGAAATACATTATTAATTGATTTCTTGCCTGACCCTCATGATTTCCACAAATACTGTTTGTATTTGTTGTATTTCTAAGTGAAGACTGACCCGAGAACAGGCTACAGGGAGAGCATCTGGTTACTTGCATGCGTGTGAGCATCAAAGGCCCCCCCAAGTGCTGATTTCAGCTGAAAAAGCCCAGAAAAATAAAATGCTCACAGGCTGGATGTTGGCTGTGTCATTAAGACTTATGACTCAAAAAATTGTAAAAACTTCAGTGCTTGAGACTAGAGCTGTAAATTGAGAGAAAATTCAAACATGTATAATCCTAGGTATTCCAAGGTAATTTAATTTGAAACTATTTTCACTTGCATGAATACTCCTTGAACTGCCACCTTATCGTGGTGGAGGGGTTTGTGTGCTCGTATGATCCTAGGAGCTATGTTGTCGGGGGCATGATGCTCCTGGTAGGGTCACCCAAGGCAAACAGGTCCTAGGTGACGGGCCAGACCAAGAGCAGTTCACTAACCCTCTATGGAGTACAACATAAAAAGGACCGTGACGTCGCCCGGTATGGCGCAGCCGGGGCCCCACCCTGGAGCCAGGCCCGGGGTTGGGGCTCGTATGCGAGCGCCTGGTGGCCAGGCCTTTGCCCGCAGGGCCTGGCCGGGCTCAGCCCGAAGTGGCGACGTGGGCCCGACCTCCTGTGGGCTCACCCCCCACAGAGGTGGCCATAGGGGGTCGGTGCAGAGTGGATCGGGCGGCGGTCAAAGGCGGGGGCCCCGACGGCCTGATCCCCGGACACAGCGGTTGGCTGTTGGGACGTGGAACGTCACCTCACTGGGGGGGAAAGAGCCTGAACTTGTGCGGGAGGTTGAGAGGTACCGGCTAGAGATAGTCGGGCTCACCTCCACGCACAGCTTGGGCTCCGGAACCCAGCTCCTCGAGAGGGGCTGGACTCTCCACTTCTCTGGAGTTGCCCATGGTGATCGGCGGCGAGCTGGTGTGGGCTTGCTCATAGCTCCCCAGCTTAGCCGCCATGTGTTGGAGTTCACCCTGGTGAACGAGAGGGTCGCCTCTCTGCGCCTTCGGGTCGGGGAGAGGGCTCTTGCTGTTGTTTGCGCCTACGGGCCGAATAGCAGTACGGAGTATCTGGCCTTCCTGGAGTCCCTGGGGGGGGTTCTGAGAGGGGCCCCGACTGGGGACTCCATTGTTCTGCTGGGGGACTTTAACGCTCACGTGGGCAATGACAGTGATACCTGGAGGGGCGTGATTGGGAGGAACGGCCTCCCAGATCTGAACCCGAGCGGTGCTCTGTTGTTGGACTTCTGTGCTAGTCACAGTTTGTCTATAACGAACACCATGTTCGAGCATAGGGGTGTCCATAAGTGCACGTGGCACCAGGACACCTTAGGCCGGAGGTCGATGATCGACTTTGTTGTCGTTTCATCTGATCTCCGGCCCTATGTTTTGGACACTCGGGTGAAGAGAGGGGCTGAGCTGTCAACTGATCACCACCTGGTGGTGAGTTGGATCCGCTGGCAGAGGAGGAGGCTGGACAGACCTGGCAGACCCAAACGTACTGTGAGGGTCTGCTGGGAACGCCTGGCTGAGCACTCTGTCAGGGAGGTCTTTAACTCCCACCTCCGGGAGAGCTTCTCCCAGATTCCGAGGGAGGCGAGGGACATTGAGTCTGAGTGGACCATGTTCTCTGCCTCCATTGTCGACGCGGCTGTTCGGAGCTGTGGCCGCAAGGTCTCTGGTGCCTGTCGTGGCGGCAACCCCCGAACCCGGTGGTGGACACCGGAAGTAAGGGCTGCTGTCAAGCTGAAGAAGGAGTCCTATCGGACCAAGTTGGCCTCTGGGACTCCTGAGGCAGCTGACGGGTATCAGGCGTGCTGCTGCTCGGGCAGTTGCAAAGGCAAAAACTCGGAGCTGGGAGGAGTTCGGGGAGGCCATGGAGGAGGACTACCGGTCGGCCCCGAAGAAATTCTGGCAAACCGTCCGGCGCCTCAGAAGGGGGAAGCAGTACTCTGCCAACACTGTTTACAGTGCGGGTGGGGAGCTGTTGACCTCGACTGGGGATATCGTCGGGCGGTGGAAGGAATACTTTGGGGATCTTCTCAATCCCACCGTCACGTCTTCCATTGAGGAAGTGGAGGCTGATGACTCAGAGGGGGACTCGTCCATCACCCAAGCCAAAGTCACTGAGGTGGTTTGAAAGCTCCTCTGTGGCAAGGCACCGGGGGTGGATGAGATCCGCCCTGAGTATCTTAAGTCTCTGGATGTTGTGGGGCTGTCTTGGTTGACACGCCTCTGCAACATTGCGTGGCGGTTCGGGACGGTGCCTTTGGAGTGGCAGACCGGGGTGGTGGTCCCTCTTTTTAAAAAGGGGGAGCGGAGAGTGTGCGCCAACTACAGGGGGATCACACTGCTCAGCCTCCCCGGGAAGGTTTACGCCAGGGTACTGGAGAGGAGAATTCGACCGATAGTCGAACCTCGGATTCAGGAGGAACAATGCGGTTTTCGTCCTGGTCGGGGAACACTGGACCAGCTATATACCCTTCATAGGGTGCTCGAGGGTGCATGGGAGTTCGCCCAACCAGTCCACATGTGTTTTGTGGATCTGGAGAAGGCATTCGACCGTGTCCCTCGTGGTTTCCTGTGGGGGTGCTTCAGGAGTATGGGGTCCGGGGCTCTTTGCTAAGGGCTGTCCGGTCCCTGTATGAACGGAGCAGGAGTCTGGTTCGCATTGCCGGCAGTAAGTCAGACCAGTTCCCGGTGCGTGTTGGACTCCGGCAGGGCTGCCCTTTGTCACCGGTTCTGTTTATAATTTTTATGGACAGAATTTCTAGGCGCAGCCAAGGGCCCGAGGGGGTTCTGTTTGGGAACCACAGGATCTCATCTCTGCTTTTTGCAGATGATGTTGTCCTGTTGGCTTCTTCAGGCCAGGACCTACAGCATGCTCTGGGGCGGTTTGCAGCCGAGTGTGAAGTGGCTGGGATGAGAATCAGCACCTCCAAGTCCGAGGCCATGGTTCTCGACCGGAAAAAGGTGGCTTGCCCTCTTCGGGTTGGTGGAGTTATTCTGCCTCAAGTGGAGGAGTTTAAGTATCTCGGGATCTTGTTCACGAGTGAGGGAAGGATGGAGCGTGAGATTGACAGGCGGATTGGTGCGGCTTCCGCAGTGATGCGGTCGCTGTACCGGTCCGTCGTGGTGAAGAGGGAGCTGAGCCAAAAGGCAAAGCTCTCGATTTACCGGTCAATCTACGTTCCGACTCTCACCTATGGTCATGAGCTTTGGGTAATGACCGAAAGAACAAGGTCACGGATACAAGCGGCCGAAATGAGTTTCCTCCGCAGGGTGGCTGGGCGCTCCCTTAGAGATAGGGTGAGAAGCTCAGTCACTCGGGAGGAGCTCGGAGTAGAGCCACTGCTCCTTCACATCGAGAGGAGTCAGTTGAGGTGGCTCGGGCATCTGTTCCGGATGCCTCCTGGACGCCTCCCTAGGGAGGTGTTCCAGGCATGTCCCCCCGGGAGGAGGCCCCGGGGAAGACCCAGGACACGCTGGAGGGACTATGTCTCTCGGCTGGCCTGGGAACGCCTCGGTGTCCCTCCCGAGAAGCTGGCCGAGGTGTCTGGGGAGAGGGAAGTTTGGGCTTCCCTGCTTAGACTGCTGCCCCCGCGACCCGGCAACGGATAAGCGGGAGAAAATGGATGGATGAATACGGGTTAACGTCGCATCCTCATGGACACGGACATAGCAGCACCGCTGCTGATACAAATTCCAGGGGAAACAATGCAAGCACAGCATACATCTTCCTTGCTGCCTCTCTCTTTCCAGTAGGATACACTATCACTATCGGGATGATTTTGGAGAATGAGCTGACTGTCTGCATTACCACAGACCTCTGTGCATTTGGAAGTGACTGGAGTGACTACATCGTCACTCGCTTCCCCGCCATCATATTTTTCAGTTTCAGTGGTTTCTTTTGTAGTGGGAGGAGGACCAGGATGTAGTGCTTAAACATGCTTTTCACTGTCACACTCCACACACTTAACCGACTCTCTGCAGTCCTTCGCCACATGATTAATTGACCCACAACATCTGAATCTCTCAAGAATAACTTCCTCTCTTCCATATGCTTAGCTCTGAAACTCCAACATTTCTAGAGAGAATGGGGCTTTTTATGAATAGGGCATTGCTTATCAGGATTTTCTCTGGATGGTTGAGGACTCTTGTGAAACAGTTTTGTGTACAGTTACAGAAGCTCTGTTGCCACTTTTTGTGTATATCTCAGTTTTTGGGTTCTGTTTGCTGAGGGATATAAAAGCAAAAATTCAGGTCATTTCTTACTTTTGCATGCTGTCTCACAAAGCTGGAGAAGAACCTGAAAGGGGGAAATGCAACTCTATAGTCCTCCTTATATTTGGCTCCCGCAACGATTCATTTCTCCTGTAAGTTATAAGGTAACTTGTCCACAATGGGCTTTACCCCACAAGCTGTGTCCAAATAAGACGTACCTGGTAGGTATTCACTCTCTTTTGCACACTCTATCTCCATCTCTCTTAGCTTGACATTATCTTTGTGGTTAGTTTAGGAAAAAAAGTTTAGGAAAACCTTTAACGTTTTTTGCATGTTCAATAACTTCTGGTGACCCATAACATTCTTCTAGTCATTGCCAGACTAGGTTGCGAGCTGCTGTAGGGTTGAACACATGCAGAGCATTCTCTTCACCTGCTCTGAAGACTCTGGACTAAGCCATTTTGTTATTAAATCTAATTCTTCTCTGGCTGAAATGTTAAGATCCTTGGTAGCACTTTGAAACGATGCCTTCCATGACTTGATGAATAATTCTCAGGGTGGTCATCAAATTAAGGAGAACATTTCTGAACAAATTAAATATTTCCTTATGTCTTGCACCCCCTGTGGTGCAGATGAACTCTCTCTTAGAGGGTAAAGAAAGAAATGCTCCTGCAGAGCACATTTTATCTCCTAATTCCTCCCTTTGTTGCTCTTGTTTGATGTTAACTTGTTCTTCATCTGCTGAACTGATAATATAGGTAACTCCAGTAAGCTTAGACTAAGTTCACTCTTTTTGAATTCATCAGCTTCTTCATTGCTTTGTAATATATTAAGCTTTGCCTAATATGGTCGGCTTTATGATGCAGGCCTCTTTTTCTGCACAAGCAAGGTGAGCACGGGCAGCCTCTGCTTTAGCACAAGCTTGGAGAAGGTTCGACTTGACCGTTTTGAAGGCCGTGAATGTACTGACTGTGAATGGGCATCAGAACTTCACTTAGCCTCTTGCTGATTTCCCACTTCCTCGAAAAGCATACACTTGATGTCCTTTAAAAATTACAAGGCGTGACTTTTCTTGTTGAATTTAAGAAACCACCAATTTATTTTGTAAAACAAAATAGCAAGCATAGCAAGACACAAATCCAAGGAAATCTAGCACCACATGGCAAGCAGGCTAGCTAGTGCCTCAAAGGCAGGCTAATATCAATTAAATTACATATGAACCAATTTAGAGTAAAACCAAAACAGCCAACATGACACATTTATAATGAAAATATTGAAAGCAAAACACCTACGGACAAATCGTGTCCAAGGGAGCAACATGGAGAAAAAAAATAGCTGCAGAAAACTCAGTCGCCTGCTCTACCACTACTGTTGTCACATTACTAATAGGTGTCACTGCAGTGCAGAAAAATCTATGCAATCAATTCTAAATGCACTCAAAACAGAGGGCAGAGCAAGGATCTTGCAAATTCCACGACAAAACAGAGGATAAACAGTAACAATGATGGCTTAACAAAACCATGCCATTGTCATTAAAACTGAATGTTGTACGTTAATACCTTACCACATAAAACAAATAACTATTTGAATAATATAGCAAAGACATTACACAATCCTGTAACCATTGGTTTATTTGACTAGTTAGAAATATTGGGTTATTTAATTTTTGGATTTGTCCTGCTTGGTTCTGTCATCCTGATTGTTATAAACTGACTGACTGATCACTTGTCTCAAGTCTCTTTTCAAATCACTTAATCAACCTCTTAAATTAAGCACTCCACTACAACTCAACCTGTTCACAAATTGAAGAAAATTCATCATTTGTTTTCTTCTTAGTTCATTATAATTTTGTTTTCAATTCAAAAGTAAAAAAAAAAAGAAAAAAAAAAAGGTATGATTGATGAAGAAAATATCAGCCTTTAGCCTGATATTTTCCCTTGATCAACGCAATACACATTGGGGGCAGTGACCAGGCCTTGATTTGTGACATGCTAACTATGTGTCCTTCTTGCCTCCTATCATTTTGTTTGTTTGACTTGAAGAACCCACCTTCCCCTTGCCCTTGTTACCTTCCTTTACCCTTTGTTCCCTACCCATTTACATATTGTTTGATCACAGTTGTCTTACTTTATAAAAGTGCTCCATTTCATTTGGTCTGGGTCAACTCAGTGGCTCAGATGCACTCTGTGTCTGTAAGTTCTCCAGTATGCTGGCATGCTTTTGAATAAACACACACCACCACAGCAAACATCTGAGCTGGACTCAATGATTTCTTTGACAATATCTAGAAAAATACATGAACAAATATTTATATTAGCAGACTCTGTATCATAAACAAGGACAAAAAAGCAAATCTAATGTAACTCCAAAATCATGACTTAAAATCCTACAACCTTCAACTCATACAGCACAAGGCACTGCATAGAATTCACTTCACTGGGCAAAGGATATTTAAAATGTGATTTCTGGAACTGCTGGGTCTCTGTAAATAATATTATAAAGAGCTGCTAGATCTGCTCTGTATGAAAAGTGTCATGAGATATCTTTTGTTATGATATGGCGCTATATAAATAAAACTGAATTGAATTGAAGTGAATTTCCAGGGATCCAGCATGTGTGATTGTTGCAAGTTACACCCAACAGGTGGCAGCAAACACCACACAATGCAACGTTTAGACCTTTTCATCTTTATGTGATATCATTGGGAGCTGTGTTTGATAATTAGATCTGTACAGTAAGGGAATTATTTAGGGATAAGATTATTTTATTCTTATTTCTCTTTCACACAGACACACACGTGAGCACACACACACACACACACAGCATACTTCATAAGTTTTTTACAGATTTTACAAGCATGTAAATTTTACAAGCATGTAAAATCTGAGAAATATAACACAAACAGGATTTTATAACACAAACAGGATTTTACTCCACTGTTTGTTTAGTTTCAGCCTGCAGAAACATAATTTAGAACTATGCTCCTTTTATAGATATGTTTAGGCCACTTATTTTACTTTTGGATTCCAGCCTGTGTCCTTTGCTGCATGGACGCTTCACTCCTTTGCTCTCCACTTTACTCTCTTTTTTTCCAATTGCAATCCTTTCCTTTTGCAAAAATATTTATGGAAAGCGGGTCCTGGATACCTGCATATCACTGGGAGCTTAATTTATGATAGTTACCAAAGGCTATCACTATTATTTTAAACTATTTTACTTTGTGAGTGTGGCTTATCAGTAGCACAAGCCTCCACTATCGTGACTGGGATTGAGGAACTCAGCTAACAGAAGCTAATTAGCAGCAAGATGCCTCCCGTTTCCACGGATGATTACCACAAACTGCTTCAGAAGCTAGCAGTACTGGAAACAAAAATTCATCGGTTCGAAGTCAACGTGGAGATAAATGGACACTATGGGAATGAAACTACTCTGCCGATATCCCAAAACACGGAAAGGGAACAGAAAGCTAACTAGCACCACCAAGATGCGGCAGGAGCCAGATGTAAATGGCAGTAAAGCAACCTGTCCTCCCTGGAACTCTCTTGGTGCAAAGCCAAAGCACTACAAATCGCCTCCCTTAGATATAGATATGGGAAGACAGTTATCAGGCAGAACCCAGCACCCGGAGACTCATGATGACACTGAGTCGCCTGCACTGCCATCACACAGGAATGTCTCTTCAACCCCAGTACCAAGGAGAAAGTAACCATGGACTGAGGCTACTACAAAAACGAAGAGCAAATTGCCCCAAGACACAGGAATTCTACTAGAGAACAGATTTGCTCCACTTTTACATAACCCTGACTCCCCAAAAGAAGGCTCATCTCCCAGCACCAGAGAAAGGTATGAGGCTAAATCATATGCTAAAAGACTACCACTGGGCCTCAAACTCTGATAGTGGGTGACGGAGATGTGAATGAAATAAAACAATTTTGCACCAAGAAAAACACCAAAGTACTCTGTTTTACCAACGACATGGTGTCTGATATCTCAAGGAAGATCCTAAACATTGCTGCTGAGCATCTGACACTGAAATCTCTCATCATACACACAGGAGCCCTTGATGTTGTGAAGCAACAATCGGAGGTATTAAAACGAGACTTTATTGATCTGATGAACAAAGTTCAGTGTTTAAATACTGAGGTGTTTTTCAGTGGACCCCTACCGACAGTTCGGCGAGGAGATGAGAGATTCAGCAGGCTGATGATGCTAAACAGATGGCTCAAGGACACGTGTGCCGCTCAATCAATGAACTTTATTGACAATTTCAACATCTTTTGGGGACGCAGGCACCTCTTTAAGGCAGATGGATTTTGCCTTAACAAGTCAGGAGTGCAGCTGCTAAGCTCCAACATTTTTTATTCTCTGCATCAGACACCAGCAGCCCCTGTCAAGGACAAGAGGCAAGACAAGCCAAAACAACAGATAAGACGGCGCTCTGGCGAGGGCGCTGAGATAAGGAGTGACCATGGAGGACAGCGGATCCAGAAAGAACCTGCAACATCATCATCCTCACCCTAACAAGAGGAGTCTCTCCTAGCCCCAACAGCACAACAAGTGGAGTCTCCCCGAGCCCCAACAGCACAACAAGTGGAGTCTGCCCGAGCCCCAACAGCACAACAAGTGGAGTCTGCCCCAGCCCCAACAGCCCAACAAATGGAGTCTCCCCCTGCCCCAACAGGAGACTCCCAACCTTCATCCCCCAGACCCCACCCAGCCCCAAACTCTCTCCACTCAGTCTAGACTCCCCACTTCTGGATTTCACCGACAGGATGAAGAGCCTTGTCAATATTGGAATCCAACTAACACCACGCCAAAATCACATATTTTCCCCCATTAACCTCCCCCATCGTCCAGCCCCTCCCACTCCGCCACCTCGGAAACAACCCTCAACCAAAAGTCACCGAGCCCCCCCACCTCCTCTGGATCATCATATCTGTGACTCTGACTGATATGTGCCGGGTCCAGGCTGCAATACTGATATCAACAATGTTTTTCTCCAGGAACAGTCAGGGCCCTATGGAGTCCAGGCAGTCTTCTCAATCCCTGTGATGACAGGTAACAGAAAAGTGGTTAAACTGCTGAGAAATAAAAAGGGTTCAATTAGATCTACCAATCTACTTGTCAACCCCGAAATTCACCAGTGTCTCCTGTTATCAAAGCACTTTTCATACATTAAAAACGTAGCACAAAGTGCTTTACATGTTTAAAAGCAGCCCCCACCCCCGCCCCACCCCAGCACATACACACGCACATACGGACAGAAACAAGCACACACACACACACACACACACACCAATAAAGTAAACTTAGAAACATGTGGCTGAGTACAGAGGAGCCAGGTCAGGAAACATCATCACAGGAGGCCGTCTGCACTGGGCGCTATCTCCACAAGGTTAGCCCTACTCAGTATCAGATCACTAGTCAACAAATCAGATCACTAGTCAACAAATCTCTGTTAATAAATTACATCATTATGACCTATAATCTAGACTTTTTACTTCTTAGTGAAACGTGGCTGACTGAATGTAGCTGTGCTACCATTCTCAATGAGGCAGCACCAACAAATTTCAGTTTAATGAATAAGTGTCGAAGTGGTAAGAAGGGCGGTGGAGTTGCTGCCATTTTTAAATCAGTATTTCAGTGCAAGGAAACTTTATTTGGTGATTTTAGCTCTTTTGAATATCTCTGTTTTTTAGTAAAGGGGGATCCAAAAGTTATTTTTCTAATCATTTATAGACCACCAAAATACCCAGGAAAATACTTTGATGAGTTTGCTGAACTGCTGTCAGTTATCTGCACTGACTACTACTTTTTTATCATAACGGGGGATTTTAACATTCAAATAGACAATAACATGGACACAAATGCCAAAGAACTTTGTTCTCTACTTGACACCTTTGGTCTCTTCCAACATGTGAAAGGGCCCACACACACATTCGAGGCCACACTCTGGATCCTGTTATCTCTAAAGGTGACATTTCTTCTGTTGATATTAAGGACTTGGCTCTTTCTGATAATTTATGTGTGTTCTTTGACTTACAGATAACTCAAAACATTCAGTTAACCTCTGTGTCTGTTAGAAAAAGGTACATAAATGAGAATACCAGTGCTAGGTTTATGGAGGCTATAGCTATGTCACCAACCGTGAGTGCAGAGACAGTTGATGAACTCTTAGATAATTTCACCCCAAAAATTTTAAATGTCATGGATACTGTTGCACCTATTAAAACTAAGATGACCTTGAGCAGACAGAGAACACCATGGAGTAACACTATGATGGTAAAGGCTTTGAGAACAGAATGCAGGAAAGCAGAGCGTAAGTGGAAAAAAACTAAACTTCAAATTCACCATGACCTCTACAAACAAAGTCTTTTTAATTTTAACCATGGGTTACTCAAGGCTAGACAGCAACACTTATCTGAAATGATTAATAAGAACATCAACAACACTCGCACTCTGTTTTCTATGGTTGATAAGCTTACAAACCCCCCCCCCATAAGAGATAGTTTCAGAACTTTCTTCCACAGAAAAATGTAATGAATTTGCTTGCTTTTTCAATGAAAAAATTAAATCTATAAGACTAAATATCAACACAAATCAGCAAAATAATAAAATGACGCAATCCTTAAAACCACCTAGGAATAAATCAGCTATGATGTCAGAATTTAATACAGAGCAAACAGTTCAGCATCTTAAACCATCGACATACTGTCTTGACACAATACCATCTGACTTTTTTAAAACTATCGTAAGCTCTGTCCAAACAGATCTGCATCAAATAATAAATTGCTCACTTCAATCAGGCACGCTTCCTAAACCCCTTAAAGTAGCTGCCATTAAGCCACTCTTAAAAAAGAGAACGCTGGATGCTTCCATGTTAACCAACTACAGACCTATCTCAAATCTTCCTTTTATAGCCAAGATCGTTGAGAAAGTGTTTTTTAATCAACTCAGCAAGTTCTTGAACTCCAATGGACTCTTTGACAAATTTCAATCAGGCTTCCGACCTCACCACAGTACAGAAACAGCTCTTATTAGAGTGTTAAATGACATAAGGTTGAACACTGACTCAGGCAAGGTGTCAGTTCTGGTCCTGTTGGATCTCAGTGCTGCGTTCGATACTGTGGATCACAGTATACTGCTGAACAGGTTGGAAACCTGGGCAGGACTCAGCGGAAAAGTCCTAGAATGGTTCAGGTCCTACTTGGAGGAGCGGAGTTATTTTGTGACCATTGGAAGATATCAATCTGAGCGAGTGGCTATGACATATGGAGTTCCTCAGGGGTCAGTCCTTGGACCCCTTCTGTTCAGCCTATATATGCTTCCTTTGGGTCAAATTCTGTCAGAATTCTGATGTCAACTATCATAGTTTTGCAGATGACACACAGATATATCTCGCACTATCTCCAGATGACTGCAGTCCAATAGAGTCATTGTGTCACTGTTCAGAGCAAGTCAAAAATTGGATGAACCAAAATTTTCTTCAGTTAAATCAAGAAAAAACGGAGGTCATTGTTTTTGGCAATAAAGAGAAGAGGGTTATTGTCCAAGTCCGAAACCTTGGCGTGCTTGATAGACTCAGATCTGACCTTCAACAGTCATATCAAATCAGTCACCAAAACAGCCTTTTATCAGCTGAAGAACATATCCAGAATTAAGGGCTTTATGTCCCAAACAGATCAGGAGAAACTGATTCATGCCTTCATCTCCAATAGACTCGACTACTGTAACGGTCTTCTGACTGGACTCCCCCAAAAAAATATCAAACAGCTGCAGCTCATTCAGAATGCTGCAGCTCGAGTTTTAACCAGAACAAAGAGATCAGAGCATATCACCCCAGTTCTCAAGTCTCTACATTGGCTCCCAGTCAGCTACAGAACAGATTTTAAAGTTCTGCTACTGATTTACAAATCACTGAATGGTTTAGGTCCAGAATACATAAATGACATGTTAGTAGAGTATAAACCCAGTAGAGCTCTGAGATCTACTGACTCAGGTCAGATAGTGGAGCACAGAGTTCAAACCAGACACGGTGAAGCAGCATTCAGCTGTTATGCTGCACACAACTGGAACAAACTACCAGCAGAACTCAAATCAGCCCCAACTGTAAGCACTTTTAAATCCAGGTTAAAAACATTTCTCTTTTCATGTGCTTATGGGTGAGCTCTTTTAAATATTTATTTTTTTTAATTGTAACCTTGGATTTGCACTGTAAGTCCTCTAAAAAGTACAAGAGAGAAAAAAAAAATAAGATGTAGCTTTTTTTTCGTAGCTAACAAAACATTTAATGTTTTAGGGGTCCAGTAGCTTACCTGGTCGAGTCTTTACAGCAGCGACTCTGGTCTTTTCCAGCTTGTGGTCATTTGCTGTGTGTTGTCCCGTCTTGAACACCTTTCCAGTCAATCTTCAACTGCAAGGAAGCATTTGAAGTGGGATGAATAAAAAGCATTTCATTGCTTTATTTTCAGAGTGTCTGGTACACATGTTAAAAGTCATTTAGACCACTGATATACTTCAGGTTACTACTATACTTTCGTTCATTCACTGCCAGAAGTCATGAGAAGAAAGTTTTAGCTCAGATGACTTTATATATATATATTCATTCATTTTTCCCCCCAACTTTTAGCTGTTATTCTGTGCTATAAGTCCTGGGAGGAAGTTTTTAGTTTATGTTCTCTGTATATGAAGTTTCATGAGCTGCGTTAAAATGACATACATTTCTTCTCTTGAGCCGCCAGTTTGCTTTTATTTCTCCTCTCCCTCTGTCCAGGTCTCCCGCTGCTTGTTGACGTCGTCACATCAGAGTCTACAATAACTCCAGAAAAAGTAGCTAGATTTGTCGCTAGTCGCTTTTTGGGAAAAAAACTAATCGCTAGAGGGTCTGAAAAGTTGCTAAATATAGCGACAAAGTCGCTAAGTTGTCAACACTGGACCACTGATTAGTGTGTCAATAAACAACCGAAGCAGCGGGGTTAGAGGTGGTGCACAGGTCTTGACCTGTGTGTCAGCTGTTGCAGTGCATTGTGGGATTTGTAGTATGAGTGGTGGGAGTGTGATTTACCAGCGGACCATTAGTAATAGATGTATGAAATTATCCGACCACGGAAAAAATATCGATATATATCAAGTATCGCCATTCAGCTAAAAAATATCGAAATATGACTTTTGGTCCATATCGCCCAGCCCTACTCTGAGGTTGCGACTGTGAGGGGATGGAGATTCGAATATGAAGAGGAGAGGACCAAGCACCAAACCCTGGGGGACGCCGTGGGACAGAAGAGTGGTGGAGGAGGTGCAGTTGTTGATACGGATGAATTGTTGTCGGTCTGTGAGGTAAGATTTGAGAGAGATTTTAGAGAGTTGTTGTCAAAAAGACTTCCTCTAGTCACATGTCTTGTGTAGCTAAGGCTAATATAGTTCATAGGCTAAAAACAACGTAAGAGTAGTGTAATTAACGTAATCAATGCAATTAACATAATTCAAACTGCAGCATTATATGTCATTAATAATACTAGTCTTAATCGCTGCACTTTGTTTAACACAATAAGTGTTAATGAACTTTAGAGGCTAGGCTAATATACTATGAGAGGAGCATTTGAACTGCAGCTTTATGTGTTAGCATAATCTGTCACCACATTTCTATTATGTGTCATTTACTCATTTAATGTAAAGTTGAATGAGTGATGCTGACTGTGAGTTATGAGAATATAATACTTTTGTATTTGATTTGTGTGAGTTGAATAAAATGCCAGCTAAATAAAAACATTTGGAACTACTTACAGCCTCAAAGTTAGTGTTGGAGAATTTTTTAATTAGATGAAAATGCTAAGTTTTATTTCCTGCATCAAAATTTAGTAGAATCAGTAAGTCTACTGATCCCTCTTGTAGAATAGCTCTCACATTTTAATTTATTTAGCCTATTCGTAGTCCATGACAGTGGGGTTTGTGTTTCACTGGTATAATTTATATGCTTATGGACATACTGACTCAAATGACTCAAAATACTCATAAGGCCAGTCTATCTCAACACTGTGAGCAGCTGGGAGCACGACTTTAACGTCAAAAGTCTAAGTTTACCGCTGTCTAATGTGTAGTGGTTTTAAGACCATACGAACGCCAACCAACATATCATGCAAACCAACTTCTTGAATTGTGACCTAATTAAAACCAGGCAATAGCGATCTCTAATTGAGCCGCGGCCGTGCTAACGGTAGCTAACTCAGCTCCATTGACTTGTGTGTCAAGCAGCAACAATTCCTTGCGGCGGCGACAAAACAGTCATTCACAACCAGAAAACATTAATGTAATTAAACAGTGTGATGCATCACTCCACCATCTCTCTCTCCACATTGCATGTCTATGAGCCCTTGTATGTGTTTTTGGGGTTAAAAATGCGTGTAAAATAAACTGAGTGAAAAAAGAATTTCCCTGTTGAGGGATTAATAAAGTATCTCTTCTTCTTCAGACTGCAGCAGAGAGAGCGTGTGAATATGAACATACATGTTGACGTGATGTAAAAACTTTGATCATGAAGTGTGCTCTGTTGTTGACTGTGGAGCTGCGTTCACACACAGAGTAAAAACTGTTTGTAACTGTGACATCCAGCGTCCTGCAGATCATCATGAAGTTACCGTTGCTGATTAATCACATATCTTTATCTTGATATGTTTCTATACGAGTGGACAGGAGGGTGAGCGACCATACCAGCGTAACAAACACTTCATTTGACTTCTGTGACAGGTGGACAATATTCATTTATTATTTGAATTCTGACGTTGATAATGAAGTCACATTTTTCACCGGGTTGTCCACGTTTATATTTCCTGCATTAAAAACACAGTAAGAACATACGGGGAGTATCTAGTAAGTATCTAAGATGCGCCTTTTGTAGTCCATCTTCTGGACTTTGTAGTTTTACCACAGATCATGTCAATAACATTCGCCAACAAGTGTAACAAGTGTAAGTGCAGTTGGATTTTCTGAACACTGGGTACAGTCGAATAGTCAAAAAAAAAATAGCTCCTAAATCCTTTCCTAACCACTTTTCCTTGACCTCGATAGAAAACGTCACGAGGTCAAGGAAAGATGTGAAGGAGAGTTCATAAGGAGTTAGAAGACGACCGCGGTGTTCAGAGAATCCGACTGCACTTACACTTAGACTATGTCATCATGCAACGGCGAATGTTATAGACGCGATCTGTGGTAAAACTACAAAGTCCAGAAGATGGACTACAAAAGGGCATCTGAGATACTTACTAGATACTCCCCGTGCGCTCTGACCGTGTTGTTTCATGCAGGAAATATAAACGTGGACAACCCAGTGAAAAAATGTGACTTCATTATCAACTAGGGCTGAACGATTTGGGAAAATAATCTAATTGCGATTTTTTTTCCCCCAATATTGCAATTGCGATTTAATATGCGATTTTTTTTAAATTTATTTTTTATTTTATCCTCTTTTTTTCCCCAACAAAACATAATGAATGATTTAAATATGACCAACACAATATTAGATACATTTAGTGTAAAATGTTCTTTCCCATAGGCTGGGCCTATTTGTTAGAATTAAATTAAAAGATGTATGACTTGAAATAAATGACATTTTTATTTAACTGCTCAGTACAGAAACATCTGTGGCTTTGCCACTGTGCATTTAAGTAATTTAAACAAAGGCATGCACTTTGTAAACACTGTGTGCAAAATTTACAGTCTTAAGAAAAAAATAATTTAAAATTACATGTATCTTACTGCTCCCAAGTCAGTAACACTTCACACAACTGAAACATAGAATTTGCCTCTACTACTTTGAAAATATTTTGTAAAATCCAAGTAAATAAAGTTATAAATAAAAAACGTAGAAATGCACTTTTAAATTAGACAATAAAAAAACAATTTGAAATTATAATATAGATCAACCTCACTTATCTCAAGTACACAACAATAACACACCACACAGACTAAAGTTCACTATGAGTACGGCACTGCCAGCCATAATGATCCAACAGTTTTGTTCTCAGTGGCTCACAGGTTTTTTGCTAAGAAAACCAGCATATTGACTTTTGCTGGCTTCAAGGATGAGCGAGTGCAAGTCACAATATTCCCTCCTGTGCTAAAAAGACGCTCTGAGGGAGAGCTTGTGGCAGGTACACAAAGATACTTGTGGGTCATGGTGCAGAACTGTGGGTAGCTGATCTTGTGCACCCTCCACCAAGCCAAGGGGTCATCTTCTCCATCAATGGCAGGAGTCATCAGGTAATTGTTTACCTCTGCCTCTGCAACATCTTCAAGTTTTACAGGCAAAGAAGGAGAGGCTGCACTGGTCTTGAAAAAACTGCCAAGAGACCTCTTCGCCTTTTCCCACGAGGGCTGTGCACTTTGAGGCATCTGAATAGTTTCAGTACGAGACCTCTTCTCCTATTAGATGACAAAAACAGCCATTAGTTTTCCAGTTAGATTTTACAGAAAAAATGTTTGTTTTTGTGAAATACATAATTATCATTTACTCGACGATATGTACGTTGTGCTAAGTCTACCATCTCTGTCCTCAGTCGGGTCTTGATAGCAGGGATGTTGTCAGTACTGATGTACTGTATTTTGAACCTAGGGTCCAGGAAACAGGTAACATCCAAAAGCTCCTGGATGTTTGGGTCTCCATATTTGTTATTGAGGTATGCTAGGACTTTGTTTTTTATTGATTTAGTCAGGTCAGTGTCCTCAGCATCTTCAGCCAGGACTGGTGTGGCAAAAAGGTGGAGAACTGGCTTGAGGTAGGAGATGCTCACATACTCCTCTCCCGAAAGAGCATCAGTAAATTCCAGTAGAGGATGCAGTGCCTTGTGAATTGACTCCAACACGTCAATATCCTGCCAGGTTGGGATGACGGAGCGTGCATATCGATCACCAGACAATACCTGAGAAATGGTTTTGGCCTGTTCAAGCACTCTGGCAATCATCATTTCTTTAGATCCCCATCTTGTTGGGCACTCAGGTATGAGGTTGTGCTCAGGGAGTTTGAGCTCCCTGCCTCCGTCAATGCTGCCTTCTTCCTCCAACTGTGGGAAAAGTGCCCCGCCAGCTTCCTGCACAGTGCTGTTGCCCTTGACACTCTGTCATCTTTGAGTGCATTTTCTGAAAGAAATAAAAAGTAGTGTATTACACACAATTTGAGTTTTGTGATACAAGGCTATCACTATTACACACATATCACTCACATTCTCTATAATTCTGAAAAACACACATCCACACCCCTGTCCTCTCTCTCTCTCTCTATCTCTCTCACACACACACACACACACACACACACACACACACACAACACATAAACAGTTTGTGTGTGTGTGTTTATTTCGAACATGTAAAAAACAAAAACAAACAAAAAAAGAAAATAAATGCAGGTGGGCATTCCACCACAGACAGACATAAGCACATAAAATCAAAACATAATGTTTCAATTTACATATTAGAAAAGGAATGGGAGGAAGTATGAATTTATTTAATCCCATCCACTTTCCACAACTCAATATAATTTATATATTTGTATATTCAGCTTCCTGATTACTAATCAACGCATCTCTCTCTCTTTTGCACGCAGACGCAAACATACACACACACACACACACGACATGATAACTTACCAATGGCAAGATGTAATCTGTGCCCAAAACACTGGAGCCTTGTCCATTCATTAAGCCGTGCAGCCAGCACCATATTTGACACGTTGTCCGTCGTGATGCAGACGTGTTTCTCCTCGTGGAGATCCCAGCTGGCAAGCCCCTCTCTCAGGCCGGCTGCAATATTTTCCCCCTGTGTGGTCGTCTGGGAAGTAGGTAGTTTGTAGGCAACGAGCTCTGAGGTTGAAATCTTCATCAATAAAATGGACTGTAAGACTCTGGTAAGGCTCAACTGTGCTGCTTGACCACATATCACTAGTGGTAGCAAAAAAACTCTACTGTTTTTAGGCTCTGCGGCGACTTTCTCTTTGCACTTTATGTACAGCTCCGGTATGGCAGTCTGACTGAAATATGTACAGGAGGGTATACTGTACCATTTATCAAGCGTATTTATCAATGCCATGAACCCAGGCTTGGTCACCGTGCTGAGAGGCATCATATCTTTGGCTATGAACTCGGTTATTGCCCGAGTGATTTCCCCGTGCCATTTTGAATTACGTTCATATGGAGTGACACTTTCAAACATTTCGGTCAGTGATCCCTGTCTTGAGGTATTTGGCTTGTCTGGCGCACTGGTGCTCGGCATTTTGGCCATACAGCTATCATACATTGATTTGTGGTATTTTTTTAAGTGCTGGAACAAGTTTGTAGTGTTACCCCGTGAAGTAGCAATGGGAGCACGGCATGCTCTGCACAACACCTGACGTTGTGCAGCATCTTCTTTTTTGAAACCGAAATAGTTCCACACCACCGACGTGCTGTTCCTCTTTGAGACTAAAGTCTCAGCTTTGTCAGTTTCTGACTGTTCCGTCAAGCCAGATGCCATTGCGTAACAGGTTAAAGGGCAGCATAAAAAGTTGATGCAGCCGAGTTCTCCACTCTTTCGCTCGCGTCACGTGACCACCTTGTAATCGTGCACGTTGCGGTTAGAAAATCGTGTTTCATCATATCGCGATATTATCGCAAATGCAATTTGCAATCAGCCCTATTATCGCATATTAAATCGCAATTGCAATATTGGGGGAAAAAAATCGCAATTTTCCCAAATCGTTCAGCCCTAGTTGATAATGAAGTCACATTTTTTCACTGGGTTGTCCACGTTTATATTTCCTGCATGAAACAGCACGGTCAGAGCGCACGGGGAGTATCTAGTAAGTATCTCAGATGCCCTTTTGTAGTCCATCTTCTGGACTTTGTAGTTTTACCACAGATCGCGTCTATAACATTCGCCGTCGCATGATGACATAGTCTAAGTGTAAGTGCAGTCGGATTCTCTGAACACCGCGGTCGTCTTCTAACTCCTTATGAACTCTCCTTCGCATCTTTCCTTGACCTCGTGACATTTTCTATCGAGGTCAAGGAAAAGTAGTTAGGAAAGGATTTAGGAGCTATTTTTTTTGACTATTCGACTGTACCCAGTGTTCAGAAAATCCGACTGCACTTACACTTGTTACTCTTGTTGGCGAATGTTATTGACATGATCTGTGGTAAAACTACAAAGTCCAGAAGATGGACTACAAAAGGCGCATCTGAGATACTTACTAGATACTCCCCGTATGTTCTTACTGTGTTTTTAATGCAGGAAATATAAACGTGGACAACCCGGTGAAAAATGTGACTAAGTTAAATAATTATATATATATAATATATATATATAAAAATTGCTTTTGTTAGTTTACTGGATGTGTTTAAACAAGAATGAATAAATGGATTTCTCAGCATGATGATGTTATTATTTTAAAAAATATTGTAATGATAATTGCTGTAAATCCTACTGTCTTTAAGGTTTTAATGATCATTTTTTGTTGAAACTATTTTGGAGAAGTGTTTCTAATAATCAGTCTCTCAGGATAACACAAAATAATTTAATGGCACCACAAACTACACCTTCTAAAACGGCTGTGATTATAATTTTTTGTAATTTTTTCAACAATTACTTAACTATATTACTATAACTTTTATGATGGTAACATTTATTGATTTCTGGATTAGACGGCATTGGTTTAGGATTACAGATTTGCTCCATTTTTGTAGGATGTGTCGGTGAGTTGAACTTCCATTTGTTTGTCTATCTTTCTCTAGTGAATGTGGCAGTGTAAAGAGTGTTCAGTTGCTGTGCAAAGTAAGTCGGAATTACTTCACCATTATAAACTCAAACACCCACATTTTGGACGCGCCATAAATTATCCATGTACGTATTCTAAATGTCCCTGTACATTTAAGACATGGAATGCTTTAATAATCCATCAAAGTAGAGTGCATTCCACACAAGATAATCAGACACTAAAAGAGTTGTCTATTTTCAGCTGTCACTTGTGCATGCAAAAATTTAGCGAATGAAAGGGAGTTTTTTGTTCATATCAACACACATCTGAAGAAAAATTAAAATGTATGTTGCATGTTTGTTGGCTGTAGTTTTCAAACAAGTATTTATGGAACCTTTAAGTCTCATAAGAGTCGCCGACACACACCTCACACATTATCTGATTTTCTACCAGGTATTGTAAAAACAACTACAATAGCATCTCCACCATCAGATAATTTGTGTGCTGATAGCCAGGACGAGGAGTGTGTGTTAGAGGAAGCTTCTGATTCTTCACGAGAGCAACACAACGCACTTCCAAGTGCAACTGAGCAGCAGCTTGCAGCAGCCTTACTAAAGTTGGAATATTTAGTCCACGTGCCAGGTACAGCAATTGATGATTTTTTGCAAGAACTTTACTACTTGATAAACACAGTATCAGTCACAGTATCTGGTTTGCATTTTAAGGCAAACAGCTTCCTAAATGCTGAGGAGTTACACTGCGTCTCTATGTGAATGATTTTGAGACTTGCAATCCCCTAGGCACCTCTAGGAAAAAACATAAGCTTTGCGGTGTTTACTGGATATTAGGTAACCTGCCACCAGGCTCCCACTCGTCTTTATCATCTATTTATCTTGCAGTGCTTTGCAAAAGTGGTGATGTAAAAACATATGGTTATAAATCAGTCTTGGAACCCCTTCTTCAAGATCTAAAACTTCTCGAGGACCATGGTGTGTATGTGCCTTTATTAGGTAAGTCTCTTAAAGGTACAGTACTGAGTATAGTGGCTGACAATCTGGGCGCGCATGGTATTGCAGGTTTCATAGAAAATTTTTCTGGTGATTACGTTTGTCGCTTTTGCACAGCAAAGACTTGTGATTTCAGGAGTCACTGTGTTGCTACCGGTGCTTTCAGCCTTAGAACTAGAGAGGGCCCTGCAGATCATGTAAAATCATCTTGTGAGAAGAATACACATTGCTTTGGAGTTAAGAGAGAGTGCATTTTTACCAAAACTCTTTCTCATTTCATGTATGTCTCCGGTTTTCCGCCTGATGTTGCTCATGATATATTTGAGGGCATTGTGCCTGTTGAGCTGGCCCACTGCTTGGCATTAATGATATCAAAGAAGTTATTTACATTAGATGAACTAAATAAAGCTATACTTCCCCCTATAAATGGTCCGACAAAACAAACAAGCCACATATTGTACCACAGAGTTTCTTGGGTCAGAAAACTATCGGTGGCAACGGTCATGAAAACTGGAGCCTACTGAGGCTGCTCCCATTTGTGATAGGTCCCCTTGTCCCAGAAAATGAGCCAGCATGGCTTGTGTTGATGGATTTAAAAGATATTGTGCAGTTAGTTGTTGCTCCTGTGCATACAGATGAATCCATCACATACCTTGAAAGCAAAATTGTTGAGCACAGACAGAGGTACCAAGACCTGTTCCCTGGTGTCAGACTTCTACCCAAACACCACTATTTAGAACACTACTCGCAGATGATAAGGTGTTTTGGCCCTCTAGTCACAGTTTGGACAATGAGATTTGAAGCCAGACATAGTTTCTTTAAGAACATTGTTAAACACACAAGTTGCTTTAAGAATGTACCACTGACTTTGGCTTCAAAACATCAAATGATGCTTGCATTTCACATAAACTGTCTTATGGTAAATCTTGTCTAGATGTATCTACTGTCTCCACAGTTCCAGTTGATGTACTGAAGGAGGAAGTAGCTGAGGCTATAAAGCTAAAATGCCCTAGCACATCTGAAGTGCATCTTGCTAAGAATGCATCAAGCAATGGCATAGCCTATAGCAATGGCATGATAGTTGCCCACGGATCAGTAGGTGGATTACCAGAATTCGCTGAAATTATTCAGGTGTGTGTAATAAACGAGATGTTGTTCCTCATTGTGAAAGTGCTGTGTGGGTGGTACACTGAACACTACAGGGCCTTTGAGCTAAGCTTGTCACCATCCAGAGATGTAAAACTTGTGGCACTCAGCGAACTCACTGACCCCTATCCACTGGCCTCTTACACAGTTGGATCAAGTCATATGGTGACCTGAACAATTTATTGCAATAAGATATATTTTCATTCCAAAGTAATTGCTCTTTTTTTACACACATACATTTGGTGACATGGTAATGTGCATGCTGAGTTGTATGTTTTGTTTTTTTGTCACAAGACATTTGTCTTTAGAGTCTGTCAATCTGCCTGCATGAGGATCATCACATCTATTTTCTCTCCACATTCAGACTGTATTTTTTTGTGCTTTGTTGCCCATGGGAGTTTCTCTAAAATCTCTTTGTATATCTATTATAGGTCATACTGTATTGCATTTCATACTGATTTTTGTGGGTCACATCCTAGGCTTCTCATTTGTATCCAACTCTGTCTAGTTTTCAGGATGAACTTAAAGCTAGTACAGATGGATTTTATCAGGTAGTAGTTGGGCAAATTACAAAATGAAAGTGGGACTAGAATCAATTCTCTGGCCAAGTGGTCATACTATATCTGAGTAAACTGAAAATGAGAAACCTAACATCATGTTGCATCAATTAGTGTATTGACACAATTGAAATACTGCGATTAACATAAAACAATAAGCATTAATCTTTTTTTCCTTTTTGTCACCTTCCTTCTTTTTACAGACTGAGACGTAGAAGGATGAATGCCCCGGCACTTCTCAAAGTCATCCTGGGTGCAGCAGCCAAACAGCAGCCAAAGGATGACTTTCCCAAATGGACTCCCTGCATCTGTTAATGAACTTGTTAGTTAAGTACAAAGACAATGTGGACTTCACTTTGACATTAGACTTCAGTTTATGGATCCACTATTTGGAAATGACTTCATGAACCTCACTTCAATGGATGAAGTCCTGGACAGAGGGACAATTAGAGTGATTGCCATGACCGATTCCTCAACTCCTCAGTGTGCTAATATCCTTCCCACCTCAGCTGCCCATGACTCCACTCATGAATCCTCATCCCTGTCTAGTGTTGACACTGACATACTCAGTTCACCAGAATCAGAATCATCCAGCTCTCAGTCATCGTGGCCAAGCATCTTTCGTGTTCCTCAATTTAGTTTTGATGCCGAATTGAAACTTGCGCAGGGTGAGGGTACATTGTTTATTCCTGATCCTAAACTGAAGTCGAACATTCTTGAGGGCCTAGTGCAAGAAATTGTTCAGTACAAACTTTATGCTTCTGACAAAGACTTTAACACAGTTGGCCAGGCACTAATCGCAAAGCATCCTTGCCTAACTGAGAAAGGCTCCCTCTCTGGATATACTGGATGGAAATGCAGCTTGAAAAACAAACTGGCAATCTACCGCACTCAACTAAGAAAGCTTGGATGTCCTGAGGTGACAATAAATGCTCTCAAGCACAAGCCAGAGGGCAAACCAAGCCCTGCTTTTGGCATCAAAAAACCAAGAAGGTCCGAAGTGAACTACTGTCCCCCCTTTCCGACTGGAGAATCAGAGAAGAGTCTTGAGAGTGTGAGAATGGAGCTTCTTTCAGATGTTAAGAAGAAGAACAACAGGGAAGCAGTAAGGATGAAAATGGAAAAGACGTTTGCATATAGGAGACAGGAAGTGGTTCGCGACACACCAATGATAAGAGACTTCCAGACGAGATGGCCAGCACTTGAAGTAGGCGAGGTTTGTAATTTATTCTCACTCACTCACTCCCTCACTCACAGACTCACTCTCTCACAAACTCAATCACTCTCTCTCACTCACTCACACACACACACTCTCACACACATTACAAGCTAAAATTAAATCTGTATGATTCCTATCTGTTGATTTACCTTCATTTGACAAAGTCATGTACACTTATCTGCTGGCTGCTTAGCAGATCCTCTCCCAAACTAAATCAATTGTTAAGCACCAAGTGGAGAAGCTGGAAAATATTTGGAGGGTATAAGTGATTTTTTTAAAAGTATGATCATGACATAAGATAACTAGAAAATAAAGCAATAAAACCAGGAACTTTTTGAATTTTTCTGCTCCTGTACAAATGTTCTAATTTAATTTTAACTTACTGCTGGTCATGGTTACTTGATTGGTGTTTTTTTTTCTTTTTCTTTTTTAATGACGTGCTGCCGTATTGCATGTTGATGTCTGTAATCATTCTCATTTTCAGATAAATGCTGAATTCAAACGGATCACAACAATGCCCCTGCAGTCCAGATTTCTATCGCAATTAGATGTTCACTCTGAGAAATTGCTCAAACTGTTTAAAAAAAGAGGAGGACAGATTGGCACCTGCCTAGGGGGCATCATTGCACCCATGGATGAAGTAAGTATACTCCTTGGGGGGTTACAGTGTAACAGTTAATTGAGTGTCTTCATGAAAAAAAAAAACTATGTCCAGTTAACTTGATTCAGTAGCCTAGAGATGCCTTTTATTTGAACAAATGAGTATGTTGAGATGTTATCTTTCATATTTTGTATAAGCTTTAAAACATCTACCCATTGTCATTACTTTACAGTCAGCTAACTTGTAAGATAATATGGTAGTGATCTTAATAAATTAGTCGATACAGATATGTAGTATTCCCTATATGGACGTTGCATGTAGTGTAATCACACTTTGATTCTTTTTGTGCATTGTACAGGCAGCAGATGAATCCCTCCTCCAGGAATCCATTGAGGAAACCACTATGGGTATATATGTCTGGAAACACAGAGATGCCAATGAAAAACCAGAGGACATTGGCATTGTCCTCGAGTCCCACATTGTGATGCAGGATTTGGACAGTGTTCCCCTAGCTGCTGCCATGTTGTTTGGCCTAATATATTCTTTGAACTTAAACTACCCTGCTGAACTCAAGTATACCTTTGAAGTGCTGCAGAAGGTGGTCTTGGAGCTTGAAGGCAATGCACTGTCCAAAAAAGCCCAAGTCCTGAAGAACAGACTTTATGAATGAACTGACTATCCAGGCTCTCGAGCTTGATTTCCTGTTAATTCCAGTTGTTGGACTTTTCTTTTGGGCGGGTGGGAGGCTTTTTTTTGTCCAATATAATTGGGTTAAAGACATGACCTTGATAAGGTAACAGGTTGATAGTAATTTGTCATAGAACAGTAATCAGCAGCTCAGACATTTTTCTCAATTTCGACATTATCTAGTTATTTAATTTTATCTTATCTATCTTATCTATCAAACCATGCAAACTTTTGGGGAAATGGAGTTGTAATAGACAGAGAATTAGGTTGGGAATATGTACTCATATACTCTTATTCTTACACTTTTTTCCCCTCCATCTGTTTGAATTATATTCATTCAACATGCAGCAGGAAAAGTTCAAGCAAATAGCTTTGAAATGGAGATATCTAACCCCTCTGCCTATCTTGTGCTGTGAAACTCTTCAATCACCTGCATTGTAAATTGAAGCAGTACACCAAAAAGTGTCACATAGAAGCTTAAAGCAATGTAGAGCAGCTGTTGCCTCACATTTTGTTTTTTTCTGTGTTTAATATTCTGGACAGATTTTGCATTTCCTCAGAGACAAACACCCTGGATTGTGTGTCTGTGCAAAAAGTAAGTTAGGGAAAGTGCTGTAGATTTTTTTCCCAGGTCCTTTGGTGGTTTCTGCGCTTTAGATGTATTCCTTAGTTTTTCTCACCACTGCAGCACATATGTTATTCCTGACAATGTTCCTCTATTGCAGTATTAAAGTTATGTGCACGTCCTTCTATTATTTACTGTGGGACATCATTTCTACACTGCAATTTTTTTAAACTGCCATACCTCCTTGAAGTTTGAAACAATGTTCTAATAAATATAAATGGAAATCTTCAATTAGATAGTGTTTACTTTGTTTTTCCACTGAATTGTCAATATAATGTGATTTACTGTAGAGATTAGATGACTCAGGTAGTACACAGCAAGTTGTATTTTTAGTCATTACGGATGTTTATTATGCACTGTCTGGAGTTAATAATTGAAGATATGTCGGTCTATTGCCACATGTCCTTTTTTATTTTCTGTAAAAAGATTTGCTCGATGGGGTGGGGGTGTAGAAATGAATTTCTTAAATTACCAGTCATCTTATAAAAGTAATTTAAATATTTAAAATATACCAAACTTAATAGTGTCCAATTTACCTGTGGAAGTTAGGTTAACTTCACGCAAAAAAATTATGTTGGTCCAACTGATGATAATTAAATATCATACACATTAAAGAATAGCGTTCATTTAACATAAAAAAAAAAAATCAGTCAGTTTAGCAGAAGATAATCTGATATACTTAACATCAAAGAAATATTTTAAATTTATGTAAGAAAGTCATGTTGGTTTAACGAATAATAATTTAATGTACAGAACATGAAAATATCAATTTGAGTAAACTTAACTTTAATATGTGCAACCGATGTCCATAATTTTTTTATGTAAATCCAAAAGACTTTTTTTTTCAGTGTATAAAGATAAAGATATATGATTAATCAGCAACGGTAACTTCATGATGATCTGCAGGACGCTGGATGTCACAGTTACAAACAGTTTTTACTCTGTGTGTGAACGCAGCTCCACAGTCAACAACAGAACACACTTCATGATCAAAGTTTTTACATCACGTCAACGCCTATGTTCATATTCACACACTCTCTCTGCTGCAGTCTGTATCACACTGTTTAAATACATTAATGTTTTCTGGTTGTGAATGACTGAATGGTGCGCCGATCTTTTTGTCACTGCTGCAAGGAATTGTGGGACGGCATTACCTCCTTTCTTTTCGTAAAGGATGGTCTGGTGTATCCTATGCTGAAGGAGATAATAAAGGAAGCATTGAAGCTCCTTTCCTTAACAGTTTGAGAATTCGAACAACTCTTATCATGGCGGCTACGTAAACACTTCCAGGTCATTTCACTCAGTTAGGAAGGTTCCTAAGCAAATTTGACTATTCGACCGCACCCACTGTAGTCGTCTTCTCCTAACTCCTTATGAACCCTCCTTCACGTCTTTCCTTGACCTCGTGACGTTTTCTATCGAGGTCAAGGAAAAGTGGTTAGGAAAGGACTTAGGAGCTAATTTTTTTGACTATTCGACTGTACCCCCTGTTTTCAGATCAGATCTAGATTTAATCCAATCCGACCAGGATAATCCTGTCAGATCACTTTTGAAATACTGGGCCCTCGAGACTAAAGGAACCACAAGGAACCCTGCATTCTGAGAGCAAAGTATTCTAGAGGGGTAGTAAGGTACTATGAGCTCTTTAAGATTTTTTTCAGCTTAAAGCGTAATTTTCTAACCCTCTGGTTCCCCTCGCTCTCGTATTCCGCACACGACCCGGAAACACGCCACACCACCTCGAGTACATTCAGGAAAGTGAGCTACCAATCTGTCTACGAGTAACTTCATTCATTCACTCACCTTATCGTGAACATGGACTTCATCTCGCTTTCCATCGGAGGATATATTATTCGGACGAAATCAGGACGACCGCGTCCAAAGTTTCCATTGACACACGCCAGCAGATGCAGCAACAGAAGCTGAAAACATCTCTGCGGCCTCTGTGCACGAGGACCCTCTTCCCGTAAATCAAAAGCTGTTTAAGAAGCGAGCCTCCACTCAGCGTCTTTCATGGTCCGTTTCCCGCCCGGTTCATCTCTCGTCAACATGCAAGACAACTTTAATCCACCTGTTGAATTCATCGTGCCTCCCAGCTCACCTCCGTCTTCAGAACGAGGGACAAGGCTTTCAACGACAGTCCATCGTTTCAGTTCTCCAACTCACCGCCTCCGGAGACAACTCATTCCTGACGCCATCGTCCCGACTACACCGGCCCCACAATACGACGCCAGCCGGTGAAGTGCCAAAAAGAGACTGCTTACCAAAAAACGACTGCCCCCGACGGGAACGCGCATCAGTTCAGAGGAAGTGAGCGTAGGTCTACTCGTAGATATAATATACAGGTCAGCTGGCAGATGCAGCACCGAGAGAAATGTTTTTTTTTTACTGTGCAATAGAAATGTCTTGTAGCCCAAGTGAAGAGGCTACGGAAAAAGAACGTCAAACACAAAGAAGAATGCAGAATGTAAAGGTTGCAAGTTGACTATAATGCTAATGATGATTTCATATTGCGTAATTGTCAGTATTCAGTCAGCTGCCTTCAAGGCTGATTGTAGAGATTAGTGCCTTGCAGACTGGTTATTAGGCTAATGATGATTTCATATTGCATAATTGTCATTATTCAGTCAGCTGCCTTCAAGGCTGATTGTAGAGATTAGTGCCTTGCAGGCTGATTATTAGGCTAATGAAGATTTCACATAGTATAATTGTCAGTATTCAGTCAGCTGCCTTCAAGGCTGATTGCAAAGATTAGTGCCTTGCAGGCTGATTATTAGGCTAATGATGAATTCATATTGCATATATTTTCATTGTTGCCTTAGCTGCTTTCAAGGCTGATTGTAGAAACTAGTGCTTTGCAGGCTGATTATTAGGCTAATGATGATTTCATTTTGTATTATCTGTAGCATTACTGAGTTGGAGCTTTCCAATGCTAACTTAAAATCTTTTTTAGGAATTGACATGACTCGGCGCAGAAAAAACCCAGCCCGAGCACCAACACCAGCCCCCTCTGCACCCGCCCCAGCTCCAACCCTGGCCACCTCTGTTACCGCCCCAGCTCCCGCCCTGGCCACCTCTGTACCCACCGCAGCACCAACCCCGGCCATCTCTGGTCATCAAGGTGTCATTGTGTCTCATATTGCATATTTTTTCAGTACACCCGGCCCAGCTCCAACCCTGGCCACCTCTGTTACCGCCCCAGCTCCAACCTCAGCCACTTAGACACCCACCGCAGCACCAACCCCGGCCACCTCTGCACCTGCCCCAGCTCCAACCTCAGCCACTTCTGCACCCACCACAGCACCAACCCCGGCCACCTCTGCACCTGCCCCAGCTCCAACCTCAGCCACTTCTGCATCCACCACAGCACCAACCCCAGCCATCTCAACACCAACCACAGTGACCAACCTAGCAGCTGACCTTATTCAAAGAGGTTGAGGCCATTCTGCCTCTTTCTTTTGGGCATTGCAAAAAGAGGTACGCCATTTTATAATTGGAAATGTTTCAATAACTTCACTGTTTCAACATTTGTGGCTAACTTATGTGATTTGCATATTCACCTACACAACAAATGAGCAGTAATGGAAGAAATGACTATGATGTTGTGTAATGATGTCATCAATCTCTGATAAGATACTCTGTCATCATTGAGGAGCTGAGAGGGAGAGTGGGGCCACCAGAGGGAATGTCGGTGGCCTCGTGTGTGGCACTCCTAAGATGTGACAAAAATTTTAAAAAAAGAAATTCAAAAAGAGCTAGAGTGTTTTAAGAATTTTTCAGAGTGACCCTTCAATAAAGAAGATTGGATTCGAAGTATCAAAGTTTAAGTTGAATTTATTATTCTTGTACAAGAAGAAGCGTTTAACAGTGCAACACACAGTAGGGGTTACAGAGAAAAAGGCTCTCAGTGGAGCTTTAACAATTGGCTTTTATACACTTTTTAATGGGCTGTCTCAGACACCTCCTTATTGTTAACGGACACCTTTCATATATAGCATCATTACGTCTTTCTTATTTCCCTTAATCAGTAGTCAACATATCCCCAATCTAAATGTCACCTCTCTGACCCATCTCTGACCCTGAACAGAACTTCCTCTAGTCATACATTTAACCTGAACTTTATCTCACCCTGCCAGCCTTAGCCTTAGCAACAAGGTCATCTTAGAGAAGTGCAAATGAGGCATGTGAGAAATAGAAACTTGCGTACACATTGTAGGATTAAGACATCTGAAACACAGTATAAACCTAATTTTTATAACAGAGAGAGTAGGAGTGAAGCCGAGGCCAGTCACCACGCTCACATCACTGTGCAGCAGACTTACAGAGGGTACAGTACATTGAAGCAATCAACATGAGTTCAAGTTCATCTTTGTCATTATGGACAATACAATGAAATTGTTATTCTCCTAAATTTCTACATTTGCTTTACTTTAGTGTAATAAAGCATCAGTCTTCATACTGTATATACATATTTAAGTTTATCAGAATTATTTACAGCCCAGTTGAATGCTATAAGAATATTTCAATTTACTAAACAATGAAAACTATTCACCATGTCAGGTTCTCTAAATCAGACAACACTGAAACTTTGACTATAACTAACTGTGACTCTAACATCTTCAAGGGGAGGCAAGTGACCTTGGTCAAAACACTGGCGAACTGGCTGCCAAACTTATACCTTTTGAAAAGGTTAAACTACTTGGTGAAGAGGACGCCGACATGGACGTGACCCTTGGCCATCTGGCCTTGTTCAAGTAAGTATTTATTCTTTACAACATTCCAGTGCAATTGTGACAATACAGTTAAAAGCATTACATACAATAATAAGACTTTCAAATAAGGATTCAATAATAATACATGACATTACAGAGAATCCATGGAAAAAATAATTGACAAACACAAGGACTGCAGTATCATAGATGCAAAACATTAAGATAAAGTCCTAAGAAATTTAATGATTAAAGGTGATTTTCAAAAGTGTATTTATCGTTAACTACAGTAATTTACACAAGTGAGAGACTGCGAAGTTTTAACCAATATTAATATGCATTATTTTTCTCAAGGAGTATGATCAAAACTGGCTGTGAAAGCCTAAAAGCTCAGGGTGCCATATTCAACACTGCCTCACATGGTCTTGGTTATGCCCTCTTTGAAGATCTCTTAAATGCAAATAAAGAGATTAATGCACGAAAGGTAAGGTTTAGGATAGTTGGTGCTGATCATTGTTTTAAAAAGATGTGTGCAAATGGCCACTTTTTGTTAATAAACTGTTGAATTTACTTCTGGCTTGTGATTCTTTTTGTTACAATTTTGGGTTTTTCAGAGTATTTGCATATATATACATACATATATATATATATATATATATATATATATATATTCTGCTCTATGTGTAAAGTACCTTGAGATGACTTTGTTTTGATTTGGCGCTATACAAATAAAGATTGATTGATTGTCACAGCCTGGCTCATAGGCTGCAACAAAACAGGGGAGACCCGATGAGCTTTTTCAATGCAAAAGGAATATTTATTTACAAAAATCATCAATTCACACAAGAAAAATGTGGTAATCAGTAATCAGTGGTGTATGCATGTGTGTTTGTGGGCATCAGGAGGCAAAAAAAAAAAAAAAAAACGCCCTGCAGTGTTAGGCTAATGATGATTTCATATTGCAACCCAACTGCTCGCAGGGCGCTCCTCAGGGGGGCTGCCCATCACTCCACCATCTCTCTCTCCACATTGCATGTCTATGAGCCCTTGTATGCGTGCATGTCTATGAACATGTCTATGAGACCTTGTATGTGTGTTCGGGGTTAAAAATGCATGTAAAATAAACTGAGAGAAAAAAGAATTTCCCCGCTGAGGGATTAATAAAGTATCTCTTCTTCTTCTTCTTCAAACATCTGAACTGGAGTCGATGATTTCTTCGACAACTGCTAACTCGTTCAGAACAGCAAAACTAACACATATACATATACATACACACGCACATAAATAAAGACAGTGCTTCACTCCATAGTGACCATGCGTAGTCCTCGTCGACATGTTATATGCATCTTACCCAGTCACTTTCAAAAATTGTGACCAAACCGTAACCTCACTTTGCAGACTTATCTCCACACTTCATTTTAGTACCACGCCTGCGCCATAGAAACCTACCTAAACAGTAGTTGGAAGCGCACAGCTTTCTTCATATGAACTTAACTGGCTCGTAGCTGGTTAATGTCTGGTCAGTATCACGTTGCCAACGGAGGTTCATAAACAAAGCCTATTTCCTCTGACGCATCAAACACATACACAACCTTCTAATACGTCTAAGCTCAAGTATCAGGCAGCCCGAGTAGCTAACCCATCTCTCAGCGCCGTAACATGCGAAACCGCTAACTCAAAGCAGGTAACATGGGCTCCTGGCACCAGGATGCCAGGGCCCACAGCCATTCACCAGCCGATAGACCATAGCAGGTAGCCTGGGCTCCTGGCACCGGGATGCCAGTGCCCACTGCCGCCCGCTTCAGACCAAGGTTATTATAGTTTTGAAATTTTCATTAGTTTTTATTTTTATTTAGTTTTTCAGTTTGCTTTTTTATTCCAGTTTAGTTTTAGTTAGTTCAACAACATCGATTTAGTAGTTTTAGTTTAGTTTTTATTTTGAGGAATTGACTAGTTTCAGTTTAGTTTTTATTTAGTTTTAGTCTTAGTTTTATTTTTTCAGGTATTAAGAGAAAGCCTTGACTTGTAGATCCTGAAAAGGATGAAAGAATGTGTGACACCAAATTTGGATTATCAAATCATTTAATTTTATTCTTTAACCATCACTTTCAGGTAAATCAAAAGTAAAACTTCAAATAGTCTGTATTCCAGAATGAAGTTGTGGAAAAACATTAATACACAAAAACAGTTGTGAACCGCCAGAGACAAGGCAAAATGTTTCTTTTTTTAAACCTTTGACATGTGACACTGGTGAGACTCCTATAACTAAAAAAAATAAAAACCAATTCATCTCACCCCATACAGTCATAATGCTCAGTTATTTCACAGGTGGCTTGATAAGAAATGGATGCTTCATATCTGCCAAAGTAAAAGATTGTAAACATGAAAATAATATTGACATTTTTTGCACTATTAGTCAAATGATTTCTGAATGTAAATCTATCAAACTTTTGTTTCAACTTTTATTTAACAGGCCCTTATCCAAAGACAAACTATATATATAATCAGCATCAAAAACAGGATGTTAGTGGCAGTAGAGAAGGTGAGAGAGCCAAGATGGTTTGAACAGTTTAATGAAACAGCTATATTCACATATCTCTGGTCTCATATTGGAATTGCTTTACTAATTCTTTCTTGTAACCATAAAGGCTGCATCTATGACCCTGAGACAATTAGCTGAAATGATCATCACCATTATGAAATCTCTATGAAGATGGTCTCCATTGTGGAGAGGACTAACAATCATGCATATACACACACAGGCACACATACCACTCTCACCACATATCTTTAGTGCAATAACTTTTTGTTAATCTTGAGGAACACGCGTTGTTCAAGAGAAGTCGTAGTCCGATTTCTCAGATCCGACAATAGAAGTCCACATATAGAGAAAATGCGCTCCACAAATGCTTGGGAGGCAGGGGCACTGACTAAATCTAAAGCCACTGGGGCAAGTCTTGAATAAATGGCTTCCCTTGACCTCCAGAAATCCAATGGGTTGTCACAGACAATCCCTTGCTGGATCTCATCCATGTACTTTGTCATCTCACTTGATGTTAATGACATTATTGGCAGACCTACTCCCTTGCAGGTGGGATGCAAGATATGAGTATCTCTTGAGGGCTTCGGCCACCGGTGAAGCATTTTCAGTGGCCCTTGAGGCATTTTCGTCTGTGGTCGAATGAGACTGTCCTGCTAGGGCCTGCACAAAGGAATCTGCTGCCTTCTGCAAAGATTTCAGTTCTGGTGACTGCAGAACAAATGAAACACTGGGGTCCAGGAGGCAGGCTCCTGCTGCAGTGGCATCAAAGGTTCAACAGTCAGGGTTGAGAATGCCAGCAAACCTATCTCTCAGAGACTTCAACAACAATTGAGCAACAGGCTTCAGAATAACAGTGCTGGACAGTAGGTGTGCCTCCAGGTTTAAAAGGCATGGCACAACATGAGACAAGGACTGGCTGTCATTCCTGAGCTGGTCAGTGTGCACAGCAAAAGGCTCAAACAATTTGAGTAGATTTTCAAGCTTTGCCCAGTCACTTGTGAGGAGAGTGTCCATATTCAAGTCCTCCAGCACCTGACTGAGTTCTCCTTTTGTCTCCAGCAGTCATTTGATCATGTCTAGGGTGCTATTCCAGCGTGTGCTGCAGTCCCGTATGAGAGTTTTGCCACATCTTTTCACCATTTGTTCGTTTGCAACAGATGACCTCCATACAGCATGAACCAGCCGTCTTGCCTTCATTATGGTGGAGTAGACACTCGGGTACTTCATTGCATCTTTTAATGCGAGCTGCAAGGTGTGGGCCAGGCAGGGCATCCTCTGGAATTTGTTGTTGTCCTCACTGTCCAAAAGGTTGACCAGTTCTATAAAAATCACAAAAAATAAAATAAATCCACTGACTTATGGAATCAATCAGATGTCTTAAATACAAAGCCTTTAACCCTTAAACAGGCAGGAATGAAAAAAAAGAGTTGTGAAAGATAATTTGATGCTAGTACTTATTTAATATTTAGGATTTTATGAGTTGTATCTCCCAGGATACATTGCCCTACAGGATGCAGTCACTGGCCACTTCATTAGGACCACCTGTGCAATCTAATTCAATTCAATACTACAGGTCTTTAAATTCAACTTTTTTAAATTAATACATTTACTGTTTAGTAAACATTGTCAAAAAAGTGATAATTCCAGTTAATGTTTCTTACTGAGGTTGTACAACCTCAGTAATAAACTAGTTGTAATAGACTAGTTCTTGACTAGTTTTCCTATTATTTTGCCCTCCTCATGTATGTTAATTCTATGTTGATTAAGAACACCATTTAATATATAATGCACATCACTACACCACCATCACCCACTGTGACCTTAATAATACTGCACTTACTAAACAAATTTGGGGCTTGTAAAATTACGGGAGATTCCCAAGAGAAAAGACAAAACGGGAGGGCATTTTTTGTTAAATAATAACTTGAGGAAAACTCCTTGAAGGAAAACCTTCAATCATGACCCTAACAGGGTATTAAGGAGTGTCTATCTCCGGGTGAATGTTGCCTGTTTAAGGATAACTAAATAAATATCCTTACCAAAATCATTTTCCTCGATCTCTGTATCTGACGTCTCGGTGTCTGTGTCTTCAACGTCCGTGTCCATTGAAGATCTTCCACCTGTCCTCCTCGGTCTCGTAACACATGCACTGCCTTCACAATGTTGCTGCCATTGTCGGTTACGACTAACAGCACTTTGTCTTCACTTATGCCCCATGTTTCCAATGTTAGGTCTATGCAGCAGGCAAGTCGCTCACCAGTGTGTGGATGATCTAAACGATGTAAATTTAATAACACGTGCTGTGCCTTGCCGGTAGGAGGGTGATAAAAGCAAGCAGAAATCCCAAGAAATGCCGCTGTCAGTCCTCGTTTGCTCCATCCATCGACACACAAAGTCAATCTTCTAGCCTCTCTGACAATGTCTTTGAGTTTTTCAGTGGCTGTTTTCATTTTTGCACCGATTAAGCTGTTAACTTGGGCAGACCCCGGAGCTATAAATCTGTGCTCCAGCAACCCGCAGAATTGTTTGAATGAACTGTTGTCGCACAGTCTTGTGGAAAGCCCGGTCTCGATAAACATTTCAACCATCGCCTGCTCACGTTTACGGTGCTCTTGTGTGGTACATGTGCTATCCTGTGCAAGGCACTGAGGTAAGGTTTGCTGAGTTTGTGGAGCTCTTGATGCGGGGCAGCTGTCTGACTGTGGGCTACCCGCCTTCTTCTCCCGCACCTGGAACTTTTCATGAGCGTCTCTGTGAAAGCTCCGAAGATGAACTTTCAAATTTGTGGGATTTTTCCCTTTCAGTTGCATCCCACAGATGTTCCCATTCCCATCGGTCCTCATCACGATACACTTACTCTTATCTATCAGTTGGTCGTACTTGAAATAGTCCCATATTGGGCTGTGGCGTTTTCATCCTGCTGCAACTTTAGCCATTTCTAGCTAATCATAAAATGCCCACTAGGCACCTACTTCTTGAGGTATGTTTTGCAGTTGATAGCCGCTATGCTGCCACCCTCTGGAGGAAGGGTAGCAGCACAGCGGCTGCCGCAAGACAGGCAGTAATCCACAGAGAAAACGAAACAACAACGAAAACGAAGCTGAATTTATCTACAATTCAGTTTAGTTTTAGTTAGTTTTGCTTTGTTCATTGTAGTTTTTATTGAGTTTTCGTTTTTTTTTAAATTGTCATTTTTTATTTTTTATTTCAGTTAACTAAATTAATTTTTCACTGCTAGTTTTAGTCTTAGTTTTCGTTATCTATAATAACCCTGCTTCAGACGACCATAGCAGGTAGCCTGGGCTCATGGCACCGGGATGCCAGTGCCCACTGCCGCCCGCTTCAGACGACCATAGCAGGTAGCCTGGGCTCCTGGCACCGGGACGCCAGGGCCCACAGCCGTTCATGAGCCGTTTGACCATAGCAGTTAACCTGGGCTCCTGGCACCAGGATGCCCGGGCCCACAGCCGTTCATCAGCCCACCTGTTCGTTCAAGGCAATCCAAACTTTTCTCGTCTGTCATTCCTAGTTGGTGGAACGTCCTACCAGTTCCTACCAGAGCAGGGGTGTCCCTCTCTACTTTTAAAACTCCTGAAGATGAGTACCTCATCTCCTAGCACTACCAACAACTATACATGCTAAATCTAACCCTTTAAGATTTGTCACAGCACTTATTGCTGCACCTACGGTTCCTTATTGCACTATACTGGGGATGTAACGATATGGAAAATTTGATATCTCAATTATAGTGACCAAATTATCACGTTTAACAATATTGCTGAAATTTTGAAAATTTCTTTACATATTTTGTTCATACATAAGAAGTGTGCCTGTGTGAGTGAGAGGAGTTGCCTAGCTAGTTCGTCAGTTGCCTAGCAACAGCAGCTGACGAACTCAACAGACACTTATTATCTTACCTTTGACATTTAAGTATTGATGTAAGAACGTCCCAGCATTGTTAGCACCTCTTCCTGGTGCCAGCGCAAGCAGGATGCCTATCCAGTAGCTCTGTGTTGTTTTTAGTGTTTAAAGAGTGTTTTTTTCAACTTTCACTTTTTTGCTTTATATATCCTATGGATACAATGTCTTTTTATCGGCAACACAGCGGTGGACAACTTGTTTATTCAAGGGAGAAGCTGTGGGACAATGGGACGAGCCGGCATTGTTCACCCCATACCTGAGGAGCTAAGGAGGAGGCGACGAGGCCGCAGAGCCAGGGTGAAGGTGAAGGCTAGGCTAGCGGCTAAGCGGTGGAAGTACAAGTCCTCAGTTCCTTCATTTATCATGGAGAATGTTAACTGTCTCACCAACAAGACGGACGAGCTGGCTGCCCTTGTGAGGACCGACAGGACATTCAGGGAGAGCAGTTTACTGTGTCTCTCTCAAACTTGGCTCACCCAGAACACACCGGACGCTACTGTGGATGTACCTGGATTCACGACGGTGAGAGCGGACAGGGACTGCAGACGCAGCGGCAAACGTAAAGGTGGAGGACTCGCACTGTTTATTAACATCAGATGGTGCAACCCGGGCCATGTTACGGTGAAGGAGATTGAGTGCAACAGAGACACTGAGTTGCTGGCAGTAGGTCTGAGACCGTATTACATACCCAAAGAGTTCTCCCACGCCATTGTTGTTTGGTTTACGTCCCTCCGCATGCACACACCGAGACCGTGTGTGACGTCATCCACTCCACCATATCGAGACTACAAACACAGCACCCAGATGCATTCATTGCCATCTCTGGGGATTTTAATCACGTCACACTGGACTCAACACTAGAAGAAGAAGAAGAGATACTTTATTAATCCCTCAATAGGGAAATTCTTTTTTCACTCCCCGAACACACATACAAGGTCTCATAGACATGCACACATACAAGGGCTCATAGACATGCAATGTGGAGAGAGAGATGGTGGAGTGATGGGCAGCCCCCCTGAGGAGCGCCCTGCAAGCAGTTGGGGGGGTTTGGTGCCTTGCTCAAGGGCACCTCGGCAGTGCCCAGGAGGTGACCTGGCACCTCTCCAGCTACCAGTCCACCTTCCATATTTTGGTCCATGCTGGACTTGAACCGGCCACCCTCCGGTTCCCAAGCCAAGTCTACCAGACTACCAGACTTTCACTAATCGTCCACTAATCAGAAGATCGGCGGTTCGATCCCCGGTTTGATCTCCTCCAGACTGCATGTTGAAGTGTCCTTGGGCAAGATACTGAACCCCAAATTGCTCCCGAGGGCTGTGCCATTGGTGTGTGAATGTGTATGAATGGTTAGCTCCTCAAACTGATGAGCAGTTGGCACCTGGCAGCCAATGCCATCAGTGTATGAATGTGTGTGAATGGGTGAATGAAATACGTACTGTAAAATCGCTTTGAATGGTCAGAAAACTAGAAAGGTGCCATATAAGTACAGTCCATTTACCATCCTTCAGGAAATGGTCTCCTAAGGCAGTGGAGACTTTGAGGGACTGCTTTGAATCTACCGACTGGAACGTCCTGCAGGACACACATGGTGAGGACATCGAGGGGGTTACCCACTGTACTACTGACTACCTGAACTTCTGTATGAATGTTGTGGTCCCCATTAAAACTGTACGCTGTTTCCCCAGCAACAAGCCCTGGATCACCAGTGATGTTAAGGACATCCTTAACAGGAAGAAAAGGGCATTCAAGGATGGTGACATAGACGAGCTGAAGTGCGTACCGGGGGAACTCAAGGTCCAGCTGAGAGAGGCAAAGGACAAGTACAGAAGGAAGGTGGAACAGAAGCTGCAGCAGAACAACATGAGGGAGGTTTGGGATGGCATGAAAACCATCACAGGCTGCAAGAAGAAGGGCAGCAGCGCAGAAGAGGGGGGTACTGGGAGAGCAAACCAGCTAAACCTGTTTTTTTTAACAGGTTTGATACTCCAGCTCCTACAGACAGTCACTGCCCACTTCACACCCCCATCAGGTCCATCATCACATCGGACTGCAGAGCCCCCCCACCCGCCACCACCATGAACAGTTCAACCCCCCTCCCCACCACCACTACGGACAGTTCAACATGCAGAAATACCCAGATGACACTGCAGTAGTTGGCTGTATCAAGGATGGACGGGAGGTGGCGTACAGGAGTCTGGTTGAGGACTTTGTGGAGTGGTGCAGGTCCAACCATCTGCAGCTAAACACCTCCAGGACCAGGGAGATGGTGGTGGATTTCAGAAGGAGGAAACCACAGCTCCAACCTGTATCCATCGAGGAGGTCGATGTGGAGGTGGTACAAATATCTGGGGCTGCAGCTGGACGACAGGTTGAACTGGACAGCAAACATGGACTCCACACTGTCCACAGGAAAGGACAGAGCCGTCTGTACTTCCTGAGAAGGCTGGGGTCCCAGCAAACCACTGCGTAGGTGGTTTGCTGGGGAGGAAGCAGCAAGAAGAGGGACGCTGCCAGACTGGACAGTCTAGTGAGGAGAGCTGGCTCAGTGGTGGGCACAGAGCTGGACTCTGGTGACAGTGACAGAGAGAAAGACCCTGGACAAACTGCTGTCCATACTGGACAACGTCCACCACCCTCTGCACAACACCTTCATCAGGCAGAGGAGTGTGTTCAGTAAAGTATCTATCTATCTATCTATCTATCTATCTATCTATCTATCTATCTATCTATTCCCAACTGGTACCTCTGCCCAGTGAGGTAGCTCCATGCAACCTCCAGCTCGACCTGCGGAGGGCGAGCCTATGCAACTCGAACGAGCCAAATTAAGGCCACAGGAGTGACTCTGCAGGATTCAAACTGGTGAGTGCCTGTATTGTGGTGAGCCCGGTCATTGTGTCGCTCTCTGCCAGGTTTACCCCAAAAGGTGCAGCTAGTCAGTAAGAATGGGGGTACTGACAAGCCAGAAATCTCTGTTTAAAACATCCCCATCCCATTTCGGTTGTTAGTTAACTCTTCTCTGTGCACTGACAATGTTGTGCTTCCTCTGCAAGCCCTTGTTGATTCAGGAGCTGAGGAGAATCTGATCGACAATATTTTGAAGGCATTATTAATATTTTTATACAATCACATACATGTTGTGTTCCCGGTCAAAAGTGACTAAGAAGATTTTATTTGTGTTAATAGGAAATTATACCAAAACTACACTTGACACTTGCCTGGCCTACTGTTTGAAAGGGCAGCATCCACTAAAAGCGACCAGCAGCTCATCCACTATGATGTTTGGACTTGGGTTTGGATGAATGACAGGCACTCCACCCACTTGTCCCAAACCTCTCTGATCGCTGCCAGCTTGTCTTGTTGACGATGGCCTGGTCTTGTATCACGGTTATCAGAGAATCAGCCGTGCCTAACATGTAAAATTTCTTCGGTGACATGGTGGCCCGAAAAAGTGTCCGACCAGACTCTGCATACCATAAACTACTGGTACACACCAGTCAAAATCAAAAGACCCATGTAAGATTTGATGTCTGTCTGGGTTACCAAATCCCTACTAACTGAGCTCTTGGCCTTTCTCCTATTCACCAGTGTGGTGATCAAATATATAATCAAGAACTTCAGGGTATATTGATCTGCCAAGGTGCACACACAACGAATTGTGACCAAGGCCTCAAGAAAGCATTGTATACCAAAGCTACGAAAAAAGTTCAATATTATAAAAAATATTTTGCATTTATCTATGAGAACTGCCAACAGATGTTGTTCATCAGGCAGAGGAGTGTGTTCAGTGGCAGACTGCTGTCTCAATCCTGCTCCACCAACAGACTCAATAACTCTTTCATCCCCCTGGCCATCAGACTGTACAACAGCTCGCAGTGATGGCAGGAGGCACAATAGACAATGGACAACGTACACTGTAAACCTGAATAAGTTACCAGAACTCATAAAAATTGAGGCAATCGATTGCCTCAATTTTTTTAAGTTGATCAACTTAAAAGTCAAAATTTTCCAGAACATAAAAGTTGGATTACATGCTACTTGTATCTTTTGATAACAGTTAAATTAAAGTGCTCATTAGGTCAACTCAAATATTTGCACTTAATATGACTTACAGTTTTCTATTAAGGCAACTCAATTATTATCAGTTACTATGACGTAAAGTTTCAAGTTTTCAAACCACAGGAATAAGTTCACAGAACTTAAAAAAAGTAATTACACAACCACATCATTTTTATGTTAACAAAACTCTTGTTTATTAGTTTGTGTTGTGTCATTTCTTTAGTCCAGATTAATCAAATATTTAGAGTTGGTACACTTAAAACCATCTGACTAAAAACTTAAAATTTTTGAGGCAATTGATTGCCTCATTTACAATGAGTACAGCTAAAAGTTGAAATTAAATAGAAAAATAGATAAACATTTATAAATTAAAATAAATAGAACAAAAATATTTAGTCAGGAAAATAACCAGAGTAATCAAAAATGATGATAAATAATACAAAGATGAAATTGTCTTTTGTTACAGCTATACAAAAAAAAAAAAAAAAAAAAAAAAAAAAAGTCTTAAAGTGTGCTTTTGGCTTTCTGGCTAATACCTAGTACCTAGCTAGTAAGGCGTAGAGCAACAATGGATGCAATTACAATAATGCTATAGACTGTTTAAGAACATTTTCACTAAAACTCTGAATCATTAACCAGTATCAAATGCAGAGTGAAATTTGGGTCATTTTGCACAGCCCACAATGGCTGAGAAATAAGCCAGAAGAAAAACATTAAAACATACAAAACATTAACATTACTTTTCCATTACAATGAGAACAAAGGCACATTGTGTAGTTTTGGCCTTTTGGCTGAACATCTGCAGAGTAATGCAATAACTTTTTGAAGCATTATTTAGACAAAAGGAGAGAACTTTGAACTAGTCTTTTACAATGCTTTACCCTGCATCCTTCTTTCAGATGAGTTTCTACTGTAATGGAAAATTTATATTACATGATTGTGTGTTCTTTTTTAACCATATATATCCATGTTTGATCTCAGTAATATTCTGAAAAGTTTTCAAGTATAACACTGTGTGCCTTATAGTCTTGTTTGGTTTTACTCAGTACCTTGCACTTAGAAATCTTTGTCTCATTTATGCAAGTTGTTTGTAGCAGTAGTTGTTTGATGTATAAACTTGACCTTGGTTCACATGGTCCAGCAGAGCTTGTTAGTGAGGTTTGATAGTGATGAGCACATTCCATTGTAGCCACCTGCAACAGTTAGATAGGCAAACCATAATAATGACGAATACTCCTTAGACGTGTATAAGAATCAGCGTGGGACTGCCCCACCCTGAACATTTTCTGCAGACTGTCGTGTGCATTTGTAGAACTGTTCCTCTTGCAAGAATAAAATGACAAAACCTTTAAGGACCAATTGATTGACTCAAGATCTTTATTTTGTATTGATGAGTGCTTTCCAGAATTTCAGCAACACTACATATACATCATCAAGTCATTCTTGAGGGACTGCAACCTGGGTGACAGTTTACCACTTTCTAGACCAAGTAAAATCTTTTGAGTGAATTCAAAAGTGTTGGTCAGTGGTTTGGGATAGCTGAGGTGTAGTACATACATCAGTCCAAACAATACCAGGAAGGCATCGGCAAATTTGGAGAGACTGACCACGGCATCACTTTCGATGACGACAGAGATTTTCACAGGCTGGTAGTGAACTGGACTTGTGTCATGGTCACTGATGACACTAAGGAGGGCCACTGCAACACCATCAAGCTCTGGCTCATCAGACTCATCCTGAATGAATGAAAAAGAGATAGTAATCACAGTCTAACCCATGGAATAGAACAGACAACATAATTTATCTTTATTTTAAGTCCCGTTAAGATCCAACACCTCTTTTACAAGGGAGACCTGAGTCTCACTGTAAGAGGTGAAACACAGAAGATCCATGTTCTGCACATATAAATCAGCCAATTTACCAGAGAATCTAAGTGGTGTGAGATATACTGAAACTAAGCTAAAGGACATATACAGGAAAATGTTTTACTGAACATCTTATCAATTTGAACAAAACGCCAATTCAGTTCCTTTGTAGTGAGGAGAAAGAAAACAGATCATACATGGAAACTGTATGGGTAGACTAAACAAAGGTAAGTCATAAAACTGTTTACATAATACACAGTAGTATATGTTAGTTACTTAAGGAGACTCACTGTGCAGGTTCTGAAAAATCCAGAGACGTCCTCGCGCAGATACACAGGAAGGGCATGGAGAACAGTAGTGCGCTTGGTGTGGATGTCGTGGAGTTCCTATTTCCAGATCAAAACAGAATTGTATGATTTTAAACAGTCAAATCAGAACATATGTCCACAAATAATCTGTTCACATCTTTAATGCAATCAGACAAATAGCAAACACAAAGTGGACTAATTGCAAAATTCAAAAAGCTCATTTGAATCATTGAACCTGTCCAATGTTCCACTTGTTCAACCTGTGAAATGTGTAATAATCTATTTAACTGTTCATCGTGGATTTTTAAAATTTCAGCCAGGGCATCTGCTGTCTTCCCAGTTTTTGATGCCTTCTGTCTGAATAAAGTCATCAGTCGAGGAAGATGGCGGTCAAACTCAGCATAGAATGTGTTGGGCAGGTTCTGATTTGTAATCCGCTGGAACTCTGCATACAACTACACTGAAATAACAGCAGGATGACAATACAGCAAAAACACTTAATCAGTTCAATTTTTAAGAATCTCACACACATTTATAAAGCTGCAAATAGCTGCCAAATTAGTAAGAATTACAATTTCCACTTTAAAAGAGCTGATCCATATTACCTCCGATTCTATTTTGAGAGCAGGCCAGAGGTCCATAATCTTGTTAACTGGTGGGCAGGACATCACTATGGTCTGTCGGCATAGGGGAAATGTGGTCTCCATCATCTTTCTAATGAAGGGCAGGTTCTTCTCAGTCTTCTTGACTTCTTCGACAATTGTCTGCCTCAACTGCTCAAGGCTTGAAGGATCCTTTCCTTGGGGAAAGTTGGGTAGGAAATTGACTTCTGCTCGCTTGGGTCTTTTAATGTTGGAATGTGAAGGTTCATTGTCAGGATTACTTCTACTTCTTTTTCCAGCATTAACAGTGACCTCCTGACATCCAGCCCGTCTCATTTTGTTCCTGTAGTTGCCCATCTTAAACTTGATGCTATTTTTCCAACCATTCCAGCCTGTCTCGGATCCTGCTTCCTTCAAGCAGGGATGTTTGGCTACAAGAGCCTCAGCAGCCACTGCAATCTCTTTTGCTGAAATGTGCATAAAGGGCATTTAAATAACACAGGCCCCTGACTCTGCTCTGCACAACTGCTAAATTGTGCTGTATGATATCTTGACAAATGAGTACTCAGTGCATTAAGTGTCTGAAATGTACAAATACAATCAGTGTAGAGGCATGGAAGAGGGCTGATTCTGGAATAGTGGCTGTGCTGCAGCCTGTGGTGTCTAAATAGCTGTATTCTGGAGGTGAAAGAAGCTGCGCACAACTTACACTGCCAGATCATGTTGGAAACACATTCAAAACTTCCAGTAAGTCCAGTGGTGCTGGCTGCTGCCACGTAGGTCCAACTCTAACAGTCCTCTGTGCTGCCTCTCTTTGGCACTGCTTCCCGCCACTCGCGCTCAACCTTTTGTTCTTCTATTTTTTTGCCTTCTCCTTCTGTCTTAACTTCTTGAAACTGGAACAGAGAGATACAAAGGAACAAACTGATCAACTGAACAATTAAAAAGCATCCAAACAGTGTCAAATTATGAATACTTCCACTTTTCAATTTTTCCCTGTTAATGACCTTTTCATTTAATCCCCAAAGTGTGAATGCATCAGTCAAGCTACTAAAGCCATCAAGCAAATTTAACACTAGAATAACTGCATTTCCTGCAGAAAGTGCAGTGTGGATGCCCTCTGCTGAAATGTCTGATGCATCTGTGGAAATTTGTATGAAAAAAAGAATTGTAGAATATTTTGAAATCTTGTATAAATTTGTAGAATACTATAACAACGTGTGAGATTCGCTGAAAAAAGTAGAGTATTACACTAAAAACGCATTAAAAACGCTCAGGCTTATATAAGTGCAGGCATGAGGTTACCAAGCCAGCAGCACCATCTGCCGGGCCCTAATTAGAGCAGCGTGTGTGTGTGTGTGTGTGTGTGTCAGAGTGACACTTACGCCTAATTCACACAGGGGACGTAACGGCCGTGTAACGGCTGCGCCGCGGTCACCGGAGCTGGTCGCTGCCACTCTAGTCAATGAGACCATGCCCACCGGGTGCGCCGCGTAACGTCTCAGCAGCGTCCCAGCAGCGGCTCTCCGCTCTGCAGCGCGAGCATTCCGTAGCACTTCTATTTTTGACGGAGCCGTTGCTGATTCGCGTCAAGCTCAACAGAGCAGATTGCACCAGACAGGAAGTCCGACACAGAATCAAAGTAATACACTTCCGCCCCCTTTCAAAATAAAACACAATACGCCATTCATGTAGCCTATCACAACGTCACATCAACATTACACCATGACCGGTGGCACCAGGTCAGCTGTCAATCGATCAAAGGGTCTCAACAAGGACGACGACAGAGTAATTGTTGAAGTGGAACAACACACAATAATTTATGACACAACAGATCCTTTTTATAATCTCTTCCACGTCAGAGAAGCAAAGTACGCTGTTTGTTGTTGTTGTTTCCACAGTTTATCACGGGATCTCGCGGTTTCGCGTACGTTCAGGATTATCGCGTGATCTCGTGTGAATACGGCTGGCTCGCAAGGCAGCGCTACGCTGCTGTTATGCGCCCGGTGTGAGTTGACGCCGGGCAGAGGACGCAGCCGTTCCGCGGCGCAGCCGTTCCGCGGCGCTTACGTCCCCTGTGTAAATCCCGCGTTAGTGCTGCGCAGAGGGAGAGAAAACTGCAGGAAACAACAGAAAATAACCGGCAGAGAAGATTGTTTTCATGACCAAACCGTTGTAACTATTACTGAAACGACTTGACCACCAGTAGCACGAGGCTTTCCTGAACGTGTAGGTCTATAATTTATGTGACTTCCGGTACGGAATGGACTTGTAGCGTGAGGGAGAGAAACTCGTTTGTCTGCTTCCCTGCAGAAATTTCGCTCCGTTTTTAACATGGAGGTTGCAGGGAGTAGGTGGTGCTTTGAAGCTCAAACAGCCAAAACAGTAAATCTGACAAATTTTCCTACGTTTTGGTGGCAAAATTATGTCTGTAGCGCAAAATTTGTGGCCACAGGAGACTTATTTTTTGACCGACTTTTTCTGTGCTGCTTCACTCTCGCGCTGACGTCATCCACTCTAGCAGGCGCAATACACACCCATTATAAACGTAGATTTGGAGTAAAAACTTGCTCAGCTTTAAGCTGTGATAGTTTGAATACGGTAAAATATTTTTACAAGTTGAATACAGGGTTAATAGTTTAATGCCATTTGGGCATCCACACTAATTACTGTAAAGAAAAGCAGCAGCACTTGAACTTAAACTGCGTGGTTAAATCAACGATAACCATTTCTAGCTAGCCCTGCTAGCACAAGGTTTCCCTCAGGGAGAGCGGCAAAGCACATAAAAACAGGAACCCGCCATTTCTGCAATATACTAATATTAATATTCAAAACTTACAGTAAGTCCGGTGATGCTGGCTGCTGCCGTGTGGGTCCAACGCTAGCTGTGTTTTGGTCTCCACTGCTTCTCGTTGCTCTCGTTGCTCACGCTGCTCGCTCCCGCTCCCGCCCAACCTTTTCTTCTTCTGTCTCTTATTTTTTCTCAAAAGAGCGGTAAGAAATCAGTGTATCATCACATTAGCGCCACCTTCTGCTTCGGAGGGGGAATCAGAGACTCAGAATAAAAACTGATCCCTGCACCTGACCTCAACACTTAAGGGAAAAATAAAAAAATATATAGGCTACATTAAACTGATAAGACAATAAAGATTAAAATAAATAAGCTACATTTTGTCTTCTACTAATTTCTAATTTAAGACCATTTCCCAAATCAAATTGTTGCTGGTGTTGTTTTATTATGATTGCAATTTATTTGTTATGATCAATTTTACTTGGTGAAGCACTTTGAGATTTTATTGTATTTTAGCATGTGCTATACATATGAAGTTTATTATTAAATCCTACCTATTTGAAACAATAGAAGACTACCATTCGTATATGTAATTACTTAATTCTATTAAGTTGTGCTTAAGTTATGTTTTTAAGTTATGCTTACTTAATATACAAATAGTTCAATTTAATCAAAAAATATTAGTTTAAGTTACTCAAAAAGGAAGAACATGTTACACAAACTTGACATAATTAAGTTAGTAGAACTTTAAACTTTGAGTATACACTACTTAATCTATTTAATTACTTTGAACGTTCGGGTTTACAGTGTATGTTACTGCTACTGGATGCTTGAATTTCCCTCGGGATCAACAGTTACTTGCATGGTGAATAACGCTAAATACTCAGTGTTTAGAGTGAAGATTACTTTATTTAGAGTTAAGCTCACTCACAACAATATGTAGCCAACACAGTCTCACTCCCACTGCGCATTCAAAGAAGAAGTGTGCATGCACAGTAGCAACATTCAGTCTCTCCCGCTCAGCAACCAATGCACCAGTCCAGCACACAGGCCGGGGCACTGAGGGCAGCTTGCTGACTCGACTTTTGCGAAAATAATAAGGTAAGTTATCAAGCAAGTTTGCCTGTTAATATGTTTTAATTACTGCTACGACTGTTAGCATTCGCTAGCTAGCGCTAGTGTTAGCTAACGAACCAAACAGGCATAACGTTAGCTTGTTCAGGCCATGGTCTGGAGGTTTGTTTGTTGCAGTTTGTAAACATTCAAACTGGGCCCCTCCTCTCGGGCTCAACTGTGCAGCCTCCTGCCCCTGATAGCAGCAGCAGCAGCAGCAGAAGGTGACTCAAATATAAACACAGATTTTCCCAACATTTGACACACATGGAGTTTAAGAAAATGTGTTCATTGTCAGAGCTCCATGTGCCATGATAGTTAATTGTTAATATACATTTTGCAGTTTCCTCAAGTACTTAAAACACAGTCGGACTTTGGTCACTTTTTGGGGTCTAAGTTGTTTTTCAAGGTGCAATTTTACTGTCAAAAGTATTTTTAAATCATGACCTCCACCTCTGATATTTAAAAAGAAATCTTAAGACATCTTTTTAGCCTGAATTTTAAGCAAGGTGCCTCCATTATTAGTTGATTTATATAGCCTAATGCTATATTAATTTTTGCGCCCTTGCTCACCTGTGCTTTTTGTTTTTGTTGCAGTGTCTTTCTATCATGTGCAGCACATTGGGTGTAGAAATGTGCTATATAACTTAAGATTGATTAATTACATGACCACCTTTAAGGTCTAATGAAATTAAAATGTTACATTTCACATTTTCATATTTTTCCATCTGCTCCCATTCTAAGAACTACTGCATAAAAAAATTAGATAATTCTTTTGACCAGAATTATTAGGAAACTATAGCCCCAGGTTGAATTTACCTGAAATTGTACTTTATTATTAAAAACACGTTCCTGTAATACCTGTCTGAAGCATGCACATATTAGGAATGTGTCAGTAATCTACAAACCACGATATCAGTGGAACTTCCTTGTAACTACAATATTCTTTGTCATTTTCAGAACAAGTGCTCAGAGCTACTGAAGAGCTGCTTTGTCAACGCGGGCCCAGTGCACTGGACGTGAGATGCCAGTAGCTTATAGTCTGGAGGACATTTCATCTTAAAAAATCCTCCAAACATCTCGTGAGCCATAATCCATGTGTCCGGAACCAGCAACATGCAAATTTATGAGCAAAAGATGGCATTTTATATATGTTTACAGGCTAAATCTGTCTGTATGCTGTTAGCTTTGAGGCGCGTTCACACGTGCACGAGCAGTCACGTGACCGGAGAGAGAGCATTCAAATAGTGCTTAAAGCTATTATTGTTATTTATTTTTTTCAGTGGCCCTAATTCTCTTCCCATCTTCCGTAGTTCTGTCATTCGGCCTCGTGACTAAATGCTAAATGGCAGTCTGCCAATTACTGTTGTATTTAAAATCAAACTATTAACAGTTGTAAATGTATTTTTCCACACTGGCCCAACCCTATTTAGTCACCATGCTTTTTGCTGTGTGTTGCAGGTGTATGCAGAGTTCAATAGGGTAGTCACCAAAAACCTACAGGTGGACTTCTTTGAGGCCCTGGACCGCCGCACACCACGCTTTGTTGAGATCTTCAAGGGTGGGACAGACCCTGACAGAGTTGGTGCAACAAATTGATGCAGGGGAAAGGCTTCTTTTGTCTTTATTTCTCATGGTAAGTTGATTTTAAATAGTGATTGCTGTTTTGCTGCTTTTTTTTGCAACAACAATTGTTAGGGGGTAGAAGATGGGAGGACATGGCTAGAGGGGCACCAGTAGTATTGATGTGTTTCAAATTCATTAAAGGTCCAGTGTCTAATATTCGCTGTTCGCTAGATTCTGTAATTTCCAATTGCGTTTGAACGCTGTTCGCTAGATTCTGTAATTTCCGATTACGTTTGAACGCAACACTCCTCGCTGGACGGTGGCCTCACGCGACAAACGAGTTTTTCACAACAACAAGTGGCCCCTGAAGGCTAGAGTTAGCGAGCTGGTCCGCATGCTAATAAAAGCTAATATTAGCGACATAAAGCTAATAAACTAATATATTATCAGAGTTTAGTCTGATAGTGAGACAGCGTTAGCAGTCAAGTTTTTCTCTCCGTTGGCGCTCAGAAAACGGATAAATAAACTGGTAAGAAAGAGGGGGGTCAAGGCCAGGTGAGTGGGGCTAAGCCACCGGGGAGACCCGGGGGAGGAGGTGCTGCAAAGTGGCTAGGTGAAGAAGTCAGCCGCCGGGGACGCAGCGACACCAGAGCAGGAGGAGGAGGGGGAGGCCTAACAGGCTGAAGAACAGTGACGGAGGTAAGTTTATAAACTTTATGTAAAGTTATTATAATCTGACCAACATCAATAAAACACGTAGCAGCTCCGTGCTTTGTCACGGTAACGTTAGTTTGCAGTTTGATGTGTTGTCATGGTTACACTTTGACATCATTGTTAGCAGACAGCTGATCTCCGTAATGTTACCCCGACCTGTCTGACCAAACAGTGAAGCTAAAGTCTAGTTTACATAAATCCTGCAGCAGTTACATATTTATCACTGATACAGGAAAATATTACTATAAAATATTAAAAAGCTTTGAAACAACAGTTTTAATTTCTATGAGCAGTAACTGAGGTGTGTATGTATAAAACTTATTGTATCGTTATTATATGCTGACCTGGTCTGCATCATAGAGCAGCTCTGTGCTTTACATATAAAATATTAGTCATCATATCATGCTGTAAAGTGACATTGCCTGGAGAATGTTATAAAATGATTATATAATTATTAGACATCAACACATTTTTTAGACATGCTGATCAGCCTGCAAACTAATCTGTAGTATCACATTTCCAACATAATGTCATAAAACTTATAAAGCCTCATATTTGTTTTCTGTGTTTTTGTCTTCAGAGACTTGAAGAGATGAACCTGGAGGAGCACAGTGAGCTCACGACCGAGCTGCTGGAGAGGCAGACAGGGCCTCTGATGCACCAGCGCAGACATTATATACACACACACATATTTAGTCTAGAATTATAATGTTGAAATATGTTGGCGTTCATGAACAGTCATTAATAAAAGATGATCAACAGATGTATTTGCTGTATTTATTTCACTGATATACGTATGAACATGTACTTCCCAGCAGTGTCATTGTGTTACCACTACAGGTTATAGTGGCTTGTATTGTGTGTATTTATAAGTATATTTACATAACAGGGCAGCTGCAGCCTAATTTACAAATTCAACCCAAAAACAGCTAATGTGAAAAACAAGACCTTCTAGATTTATTTCTTCTTTTAGATTGACATTGCTGGCTGTCCATTTCAGTCTGAAAGTAGAATGAGAATTGCTGGCCACGATCATATAAACAACTTTTTTGAGCAGTAAAAACTGAGTGTATCGGTGTGCTGCAGCTCTTTCATTCTATGATCCTGACAGACATGAGCACCATGATTAAGAGATGTATTGTTGGAAGATGCCTGGTGAACTTCTGCGTGGATCTTTACAAATCAGCAGCTGCAGGAAACTGGTCCTGTTGAAGACAGTGACATCACGCATAAAGTTAATTTGCTTTATTATAGCTCGCTACAGTTATTTGAACATAATGCCATTTTACTGTGTGTGTGTAACTTACCTCGCCCTCTCCTGACTTGGTGCTGGTGTTCAGGGCACCACACCGAGCCCTCTGCGGTCATCTTCTGGCATCTCTGTTGTACAGCCTTCTGAAACTGTAATTACACAAATTTCAATCATTGAATATGATTATTATATTTATTGATTATAACTAATAACATAGACATAGACACTGCACATGTAAAGAATACATTAGATTGATTATAAACAGATTTGTGTGACAGTTCTGTAAATGGGAATATGTCAGCGGATCAAAGTGAATCAAACTGTTTTTAGTGTGTATTGAAATCACTGACAGTATAAATATATATGTATATATATTATAAACTTATTGCAACATTACTGAATTCTGACCATGTCAGAGTAGTATAGCAGCTCTGTGCTTTACATTACAATGTTACTGTAACGTTAACTTTTGATGTGCTGCTGTAAAGTGTCGTTGCCTGGGAAACGTCAGCAACGTTACTGGTTGATCATATAAATATCAGACATCATGCAGCGACGTTTTCACGTCTTTAGACATGTTGATCAGACACTGGTCAGCCTACAAACTAATCTACAGTAATACGTATGTGATGGTAGTAAAAGCACTAAAACAAATAAATTGCATGTTTTTTTTTTGTTGAGAAAACAAACAATGCTGTGCACTGCACTGGGTTTACATTTCATCATTTCGTTACACTAAATAAACATTTTCCACCAGGACTGTAAAATATCATCTCTGTGTCTGACTGATGTTAGCTTCAAAACGTTTTTCTATCACCTTACACTTTGATTGAGATCAGCTGATTAGCTGATCAGCTGATCTCCGTAACATCATGGCATAATTGCTGTCCAAAAAACAACAGCTAAACGCGACACACGGACACAGAGAGACTTTACTCTTGGTGATTATGCTCTGGCTAAAGCTTTCGAACAAGAGTTTTCATTTACACACGTAGCATTAGTCTGACTTACCTTTCCAGATGAAAACAGAAAACTTCGGCGTCACGTTGAAAACATTAATCCGTCATCAGTGATATCCGTGAGAGAAAGTCCACTGCGATGTTTATCCATGTTTTCTGCCGTCCTCAGCCCCAATTTCGTCTTTCTTCTTAATGTTTTCTCTTCTTTGATGCACAGACTCCTGCTCTCTTGGTCCTTCTTGTGCTCCTGTGTTCCTCCATTTGTCTAAATGTAACTTCTCAAACTAACAAAACACAACAAAGTTAGTCGTTAGCCGTTAGTGACTAGTAAACACGGCTTCCTCCGCCTCCTCTACGTCACATCTGCCTTTTTATTCGCTTGGCAAAGTAGTGGCGAATCGCGATTCCGCCACCTTATGTCCGTTCTAGGCCACTGTTAGCAATATGGCGGCGCAAGATGTCAGCCTCCATGTAGGGGGACCCGCAGCATATGTACATAAAAAGGCGAAATCTAAAGTAATAAAAGCGGAACGACTCGTTTCATAGGGCCACTATATAGTACTAACAACATAGTTATATGTATTATATTCCATTTCTGTTAATAAATCACTATAAATATTACACACTGTACCTTTAACAACATATTTCGAATTCATGTCACAACTCAGACGGGACCAAAAGATAATATTTTTCTACTCATTCACTGCCATTCATATTTTTGTCTCATCGAAGGTCCCATGAGGTCCACCGGAAAGGGTGTGACTTAGGCACTCTATAATGCTATTATGTGAACAGTTGTAATGAATGTGAGTGGGTGGGTTGTTCTTGATTACTCAGTTAAACGTTTCTAACATCACTAGTTGGCACCAGAAACACTAGTCAGTTAACCTATTTATTAATATTTTATTAATGTACAATGCTTATTAACTGTTGCGTCTAAGATGTTATGCAGCCACCCACCACTAGCCGGGGCTGCGACCCCCTCCCCAGCCACACCCGCGTCTCTCACACACATCTCCACACTTGGCCGGAAATTCAAATGGTTCCTGCATACATGCAGTATTTTTTCAGACCGTGTCGATCAAATTGTTGTAAATTTCGACAGTTTTCTGGGTGTTTTCTTACTTTTAGACTCGTTGACTAGTCTATTTTCTCAATAGTCTAGTCTAAATTTTAGACTAATCAACTAGAAAATTAGTCGCCAGAAACATCCCTAGTGGGGGTGCATTCTGATGGTGTGAAGCTAGTTTTTGGCCTTGAAGAACTTGTCCTCCTGATGGAAGTAAGGAGAGACTGATATATGCAAGAGCTGTCTCTGATGATCACAGCACAGGTGTCCAACTCACCTCCACTGATGAACTCAGATGGATTGTCCCAAGAAATATACAGTACATATGATACAATATAAGTACAACTTACAGCCCCTGTAGAACTTATGTTGCTACTCACTGTTACAGCTGTGGATTCTCCAATTCTCCAATCAGTAACTTGTTTGCTGCACTGTCAATTGATATAGTCCAGTGGCTGGCTTCCAGCTGTTAGCATTGCAACTTAGCTCAGCGCAAATCATGGCAGTGAATATTTTGTTCACTTTTACCGAGTATGCCATTGACTTCTATCCACTGCCACTGTTTGCGCTGAGCTAAGCCGTTATGTTAAAAGCTGAAAGCCAGCTACTGGACGTACAGACACAAAAAAGGTATCGATCATGTTGTCTCTCTATGAAAATGATAGACGAAGGGCTAACTCCCAAATCGTTGGAGTATTCCTTTAATGCACAAGGCTGGAAGGCAGTGTCGGCAGGACACATGAAATGGTGACAATTTCAAATTGACAATTTACAACATTTCCCTGTTGTAATGTAATGTTTTTGGTTTCATCACAGGATTGTGACACTGACTGTTGTCCGTGAATATGTGCAACTCCTTCCAAATTAGCTCCACCCAATGTCCCAATGTCTATTGCCATCATTGTTGAGGGAGGTATTGTAATGGATGATCTCCAGAACCTACCTGAGGCACTTTGCCTTTTGTTTGGACTGTCATACGCTTTACATTTAGACTACCTTAAATTTTGTACTATTGCTATTACAGTATTAAAGCTGTGTTTGTGGATGTCATTCAAGGCAATCTTTAAAAAAAAGTTGATATAAATGGAAGAAAAATAAAAAAAAACAATTGATATGATTGAACTTTCAACTGTGTTATTACCTTGATTTATTATGTTTAATTGTAATTCAGATTATTTTAGGAGATTGGAACCTGTTTTTCATTCCTGTATAGATATTTGAGCCACTTAAAAGTACAGTGTGTAATATTTATGGTGATTTATTAACAGAAATGGAATATAATACATATAACTATGTTGGTAGTGCTATATAGTGGCCCTATGAAACGAGTCATTCCGTTTTTATTACTTTAGATTTCGCCTTTTTATGTACATATACAGCGGGTCCCCCTACATGGAGGCTGACATCTTGCGCGGCACAGTAGTGATTCGCCGCTACTTTGCCAAGCAAAGAAAAAGACGGATGTGATGTAGAGGCGGAGGAAGCCGTGTTTACTAGTCGCCAACGGCTAACTTTGTTGTGTTTTGTTAGTTTGAGAAGTTACATTTAGACAAATGGAGGAACACATTTATTATTTAGCACAAGAAGGAAGGGCCAAGAGAGCAGGAGTCTGTGCATCAAAGAAGAGAAAACATGAAGAAGAAAAACGAAATCGGGACTGAGGACGGCAGAAAACACGGATAAACATCGCTGTGGACTTTCTCTCACGGATATTACTGATGACGGATTAATGTTTTCAATGTGAAGTTTTCTATTTTCATCTGGAAAGGTAATTCAGACTAAAGTAACGTGTGTAAATGAAAACTGTTGTTTGAAAGCTTTAGCCAGAGCACAATCGCCAAGAGTAATGTCTCTCTGTGTCTGTGTGTTGCGTTTAGCTTTTGTCTTGGACAGCAGTTATGCCGTGATGTTACGTTGATCAGCTGATCTCAATCAAACTGTAACGTGATAGAAAAACGTTTTGAAGCTAACGTCAGTCAGACACAGAGATGGTATTTTACAGTCCTGGTGGAAAATGTTTATTTAGTGTAACTAAATGATGAAATGTAAACCCGGTGCAGTGCACAGCATTGTTTGCTTTCTCAACTATTTTACAGAAACATGCAGTGTATTTGTTTTAGTGCTTTTTCTACTGTCACACACGTATTACTGTAGATCAGTTCGTAGACTGACCAGTGTCTGATCAACATGGCTAACGACGTGAAAATGTCGCTGCATGATGTCTGATATTTATATGATCAATCAGTAACGTTGCTGATGTTTCCCAGGCAGCGACACTTTACAGCAACGCATCAAACTACAGAGTAACGTTACAGTAACATTGTAATGTAAAGCACAGAGCTGCTATACTGCTCTGACATGGTCAGAATACAGTAACATTGCAGTAAGTTTATAATATATATACATATATATTTATACTGTCAGTGATTTCAATGAATACTAAAAACAGTTTGATTCACTTTGAGCAGCTGACATATTCCCATTTACAGAACTGTCACACAAATCTGTTTATAATCAATCTTATGTATTCTTTACATGTGCAGTCTAGGTTATTAGTTATAATGAATAACTGATAATCAATGACTGAAATTTGTGTAATTACAGTTTCAGAAGGCTGTACAAGAGAGATGCCAGAACATGCAGCGTATACACCCTTGTCAATCTAAAAGAAGAAATATATCTACAAAGTCTTGTTGTTTTTCACATTAGCTTTTTTTTGGGTTGAACTTGTAAATTAGGCTGCAGCTGCCCTGTTATGTAAATATACATATAAATATACACAATACACTATAACCTGTAGTGGTAACATAGTGACATTGCTGGGAAGTACATGTTCATATGTATATCATTGAAATAAATACAGCAAATACATCTGTTGATCATCTTTTATTAATGACTGTTCATGAACACCAACATATTTCAACATTATAATTCTAGACTAAATATGCATGTGTGTATATAATGTCTGTGCTGGTGCATCATCAGAGGCCGTGTCTGCCTCTCCAGCAGCTCGGTCGTGAGCTCACTGTGTGCTCCTCCAGACTCATCTCTTCAAGTCTCTGAAGACAAAAACACAGAAAAACAAACATGAGGCTTTATAAGTTTCATGACATTATGTCGGAAATATGATACTACAGATTAGTTTGTAGGCTGATCAGCGTTTGATCAGCATGTCTAAAAAATGTGTAAATATCACTGCATGATGTCATGATAATTATATAATCATTTTGTAACGTTTTCCAAACAATGACACTTTACAGCATGATACAGTAATATTTTATATGTAAAGCACAGAGCTGCTCTATGATGCAGACCAGGTCAGAATATAATAACGATATAATAAGTTTATACATATACACCTCAGTTACTGCTCATAGAAATGAAAACTGTTGTTTGAAAGCTTTTTAATATTTTATAGTAATATTTTCCTGTGTCAGTGATAAATATGGAACTGCTGCAGGACTTATGGAAACTAGACTTCACTGTTTGGTCAGACACGATGCGGTAACATTACGGAGATCAGCTGTCTGCTAACAATGATGTCAATCAAAGTGTAACCACGACAACACCTCAAATTGCAAACTAACGTTACCGTGACAAAACACGGAGCTGCTACTTGTTTTATTGATGTTGGTCAGATTATAATACCTTTACATAAAGTTTATAAACTTACCTCCGTCACTGCTCTTCAGCCCGTTAGGCCTCCCCCTCCTCCTCCTGCTCTGGTGTCGCTGCGTCCCCGGCGGCTGACCTCTTCACCTGGACATGCCTCCTCCCCCGGGTCTCCCCGATGGCTTAGCCCTGCTCACCTGGCCCTGACCCCCCTCTTTCTTACCAGTTCATTTATCCGTTTTCTGAGCACCAACGGAGAGAAAAACTTGTCTGCTAACGCTGTCTCACTATCAGACTAAACTCTGATAATATATTAGTTTATTAGCTTTATGTCGCTAATATTAGCTTTTATTAGCATGCGGACCAGCTTGCTAACGCTAGCCTTCAGGGGCCGCCTGTTCGCTCGAGTGAACAAGTCATAGCTTCGCCGAAGCGAGGCGTGTTGCGTCCATATGTAATTGGAAATTACAGAATCTAGCGAACAGCGAATCTTACACACTGTAGCTTTAAGATTGCTGAAGTAACACTTACTTGCTTTTTTCGAGGCAATCGGTTTGCATAGTTTTAGCAAGTAAGTCAGATTGCTGTTCAAGTAAACATAACTTAGAAATGCTAAGTTAGTCCAACTTAGTTAAGTGTGTTATATGGACTAAACACAGAGTAAATTTCACATGCAATGACTTAGTATATTAAAATAGTAATTCTGAGTAGTCTTTACTAAGTCAAGAGTACATCTAAAGAAAGTTATCAAGTACACTCTACTTGATTGTTTTAGTTGCTTAAACTCATTTATAAGTGTACTCTACGAAGAAAGCACTAGTTAGTACAACTTAAAATACCTAGTTCTCTTTACTTGCTTTTTTTAAGTGCAATCGGTTTGCATGCTTTTTTTAAGTAATGATAACTAATTTGATTTTACAGTGTAAAGTTACAGACAGCGTAACTCGCTGTCAGTATCGATTCACATTTTTAACTTGCTATTATAAATATCACCGTATGTTTTTCCTAGCGTTAATGAACGTGTTTACATTATTTTACATCACCTTACAATTGTGTCGGCTCCCCTCAGTGGAAGGTACCTTCTTCAGAAATGACGAAGAAGCTTTGCAGACTTCATAAATGCTTGCCTACTAGCAATGCCTCATGTAAAGGGGCTAGAGATACTAAATGATTGTGAAGAAAATCAAAGACTGGTACAAAAACTGCCAGACTGGGTGACAGCCAGATGGTTGTAACAAGTCACAAAGGCTCTGATGGAAAACAAAGACTTTACCAGTTTTAATGACTTCGCTGCATTTCTGTTTTTGGAGGCAGAATGTTGCCTGCAATGCAGTTACCTCCAGCTTCACACTGTGAGAACCAAACATCAGAGCATATGTGGGGTCTCCACGTATGTTGTGCCAAAACACAAAAAAGGATATATTCACATTCACACTGAAAGGTATTATTCACAGTTGCTTCCATCTACAACCCCCTCAGATTTGTCAACCCCTTTCTTCTCAGTGGGAAAAGAATCCTACAAGAAATGTGTCATCAAGGTACTGGTTGGGATAACCCACTGCCTGAACATTTGACGCTATGGTGCAAGTGTTGGAAGAAATGATCTTGTCAATCTGGAGAAAATACAGGTAGCCAAATAGCCAACTTTAAAGAAATGGTAAGAAGAGAAGTGCATCATTTGGCAAGCACCACTGTATATGGACACTCTTCTTATCTAAGACTTAACAACAAAGATAGATACATTCACTCTGTCTTAGTCATGGAGAAATCTTGTGTGTCTCCCACAAAGGTCACTGTGGAGGGGGCGTGGTGCATCAGCTGCAGGGGAGGGGTGTGGAGATGACTCAGGAGAGCAGCGCCAGGTGCTAAAATTAGCTCTTAAGTCCTTTCCTAACCACTTTTCCATGACCTTGATGGAAAACGTCAGAAGATCAAGGAAAGATGACAAGGAGAATTCATAAGGACTTAGGAGAAGACGGCCGCGGTGTTCAGAGAATCCAACTGCACTAGACTATGTCATTATGCGACAGCGAATGTTATTGGCGTGATCTGTGGTAAAACTACAAAGTTCAGAAGATGGACTACAAAATGAACGCAGCTCCACAGTCAACAACAGAACAGACTTAATGAACAAAGTTTTAAGTTTATAACGTCAATACCATAAAATGTCCATATTCACACGCAATGTTTTTTTTATTTTTTTATGTCTGGTTGTGAATGAAGGCTGACTTTTAAACCCAGAATTCTGCATTTTTCCTCAAAATAGACATTTTTTTTCTTCAAATTTTCACTTTTTTTTTTATCAAATTTTGACTTTTTTTTTTAAAAATCTGACTTCCTTTCTTGAAATTCTAACCTTTTTTGTTAAAAGTTTGACCTTTAAACTCAGAATTATGCGTTTTTTCTCAAAATTCTGATCTTTTTTTTTTTTCTTAAAAATCTGACTTCCTTTCTTGAATTTCTAACCTTTTTTGTTAAAACTCTGACGTTTAAACTCGGAATTCTGCCTTTTTTCCTCAAAATTCAGACGTTTTTTTTTCCTTCAAATTTTGGACTTTTTTCTGAAAAATAGGATCTTTTTTTTGAAATTCTAACCTTTTTTGTTAAAAGTCTGACTTTTAAACTCAGAATGCGTCCTTTTTTCCTCAAAATTCAGACGTTTTTTTTTTCTTGAAATTTGGACTTTTTTCCTTCAAATTTTTGATTTTTTTGCTGAAAAATCGGATCTTTTTTTCTTAAAAATCTGACTTCCTTTCTTGAAATTCTAACCTTTTTTGGTAAAAGTCTGACTTTTAAACTCAGAATTCTGCCTTTTTTCCTCAAAATTCAAACGTTTTTTTTTTCTTGAAATTTGGACTTTTTTTCCTTCAAATTTTGACATTTTTTGGTGAAAAATCTGATCTTTTTTTTTCTAACAATCTCACTTCCTTCCTTGAAATTCTAACCTTTTTTGATAAAAGTCTGACTTTTAAACTCAGAATTCTGCCTTTTTTCCTCAAAATTCAGACGTTTTTTTTTTTTTGAAATTTGGACTTTTTTTCCTACAAATTTTGACATTTTTTGGTGAAAAATCTGATCTTTTTTTTCTAAAAATCTGACTTCCTTTCTTGAAATTCTAACCTTTTTTGTTAAAAGTCTGACTTTTAAACTCAGAATTCTGCCTTTTTTCCTCAAAATTCAGACATTTTTTTTTCTTGAAATTTGGACTTTTTTTCCTTCAAGTTTTGGATTTTTTTGCTGAAAAATCGGATCTTTTTTTTTTTTAAAATCGGACTTCCTTTCTTGAAATTCTAACCTTTTTTGTTAAAAGTCTGACTTTTAAACTCAGAATTCTGCCTTTTTTCCTCAAAATTCAGACTTTTTTTTTTCTTGAAATTTGGACTTTTTTTTTCTTCAAATTTTGACTTTTTGGCCTAAAATTTTTTTTTTTTTTTCTTAAAAATCTGACTAACGTACTTGAAATTCTAACCTTTTTTGTTAAAAGTCTGACTTTTAAACTCAGAATTCTGCCTTTTTTCCTCAAAATTCAGACGTTTTTTTTTTTTCTTGAAATTTGGACTTTTTTTCCTTCAAAATTTGACCTTTTGGCCTAAAATTTTGATTTTTTTTTCTTAAAAATATGACTTCCTTTCTTGAAATTCTAACCTTTTTTGTGAAAAGTCTGACTTTTAAACTCAGAATTCTGCCTTTTTTCCTCAAAATTCAGACATTTTTTTTTCTTGAAATTTGGACTTTTTTTCCTTCAAATTTTGACTTTTTGGCCTAAATTTTTTTTTTTTTTTTCTTAATAATCTGACTTCCTTTCTTGAAATTCTAACCTTTTTTGATAAAAGTCTGACTTTTAAACTCAGAATTCTGCCTTTTTTCCTCAAAATTCAGACGTTTTTTTTGTCTTGAAATTTGGACTTTTTTTCCTACAAATTTTGACATTTTTTGGTGAAAAATCTGATCTTTTTTTTCTAAAAATCTGACTTCCTTTCTTGAAATTCTAACCTTTTTTGTTAAAAGTCTGACTTTTAAACTCAGAATTCTGCCTTTTTTCCTCAAAATTCAGACATTTTTTTTTTCTTGAAATTTTGACTTTTTTTCCTTCAAGTTTTGGATTTTTTTGCTGAAAAATCGGATCTTTTTTTTTTTTAAAAATCGGACTTCCTTTCTTGAAATTCTAACCTTTTTTGTTAAAAGTCTGACTTTTAAACTCAGAATTCTGCCTTTTTTCCTCAAAATTCAGACTTTTTTTTTTCTTGAAATTTGGACTTTTTTTTCCTTCAAATTTTGACTTTTTGGCCTAAAATTTTTATTTTTTTTTTTTCTTAAAAATATGACTTCCTTTCTTGAAATTCTAACCTTTTTTGTGAAAAGTCTGACTTTTAAACTCAGAATTCTGCCTTTTTTCCTCAAAATTCAGACGTTTTTTTTTCTTGAAATTTGGACTTTTTTTCCTTCAAATTTTGGATTTTTTTGCTGAAAAATGGGATTTTTTTTTTTCTTAAAAATCTGATTCCTTTCTTGAAATTCTAACCTTTTTTGTTAAAAGTCTGACTTTTAAACTCAGAATTCTGCCTTTTTTCCTCAAAATTCAGACGTTTTTTATTTCTTGAAATTCTAACTTTTTTTCCTTCAAAATTTGACCTTTTGGCCTAAAATTTTGATTTTTTTTCCTTAAAAATATGACTTCCTTTCTTGAAATTCTAACCTTTTTTGTGAAAAGTCTGACTTTTAAACTCAGAATTCTGCCTTTTTTCCTCAAAATTCAGACTTTTTTTTTTTCTTGAAATTTGGATTTTTTTTTCCTTCAAATTTTGACTTTTTGGCCTAAAATTTTTTTTTTTTTTTTTCTTAAAAATATGACTTCCTTTCTTGAAATTCTAACCTTTTTTGTGAAAAGTCTGACTTTTAAACTCAGAATTCTGCCTTTTTTCCTCAAAATTCAGACGTTTTTTTTTTCTTGAAATTTGGACTTTTTTTCCTTCAAATTTTGGATTTTTTTGCTGAAAAATGGGATTTTTTTTTTTTCTTAAAAATCTGTTTCCTTTCTTGAAATTCTAACCTTTTTTGTTAAAAGTCTGACTTTTAAACTCAGAATTCTGCCTTTTTTCCTCAAAATTCAGACGTTTTTTTTTTTCTTGAAATTTGGACTTTTTTTCCTTCAAAATTTGACCTTTTGGCCTAAAATTTTGATTTTTTTTTCTTAAAAATATGACTTCCTTTCTTGAAATTCTAACCTTTTTTGTTAAAAGTCTGACTTTTGAACTCAGAATTCTGCCTTTTTTCCTGAAAATTCAGACATTTTTTTTTCTTGAAATTTTGACTTTTTTTCCTTCAAGTTTTGGATTTTTTTGCTGAAAAATGGGATTTTTTTTTTTCTTAAAAATCTGTTTCCTTTCTTGAAATTCTAACCTTTTTTGTTAAAAGTCTGACTTTTAAACTCAGAATTCTGCCTTTTTTCCTCAAAATTCAGACGTTTTTTTTTTTCTTGAAATTTGGACTTTTTTTCCTTCAAAATTTGACCTTTTGGCCTAAAATTTTGATTTTTTTTTCTTAAAAATATGACTTCCTTTCTTGAAATTCTAACCTTTTTTGTTAAAAGTCTGACTTTTAAACTCAGAATTCTGCCTTTTTTCCTCAAAATTCAGACATTTTTTTTTCTTGAAATTTTGACTTTTTTTCCTTCAAATTTTGACTTTTTGGCCTAAATTTTTTTTTTTTTTTTTTTTTAATAATCTGACTTCCTTTCTTGAAATTCTAACCTTTTTTGATAAAAGTCTGACTTTTAAACTCAGAATTCTGTCTTTTTTCCTCAAAATTCAGACGTTTTTTTTTTCTTGAAATTTGGACTTTTTTTCTTGAAATTTGGACTTTTTTTCTTCAAATTTTGGATTTTTTTGCTGAAAAATGGGATTTTTTTTTTTCTTAAAAATCGGATTCCTTTCTTGAAATTCTAACCTTTTTTGTTAAAAGTCTGACTTTTAAACTCAGAATTTTGCCTTTTTTCCTCAAAATTCAGACGTTTTTTTTTTTTTCTTGAAATTTGGACTTTTTTTCCTTCAAAATTTGACCTTTTGGCCTAAAATTTTGATTTTTTTTTCTTAAAAATCGGACTTCCTTTCTTGAAATTCTAACCTTTTTTGTTAAAAGTCTGACTTTTAAACTCAGAATTCTGCCTTTTTTCCTCAAAATTCAGACTTTTTTTTTTCTTGAAATTTGGACTTTTTTTTTCTTCAAATTTTGACTTTTTGGCCTAAAATTTTTTTTTTTTTTTCTTAAAAATCTGACTAACGTACTTGAAATTCTAACCTTTTTTGTTAAAAGTCTGACTTTTAAACTCAGAATTCTGCCTTTTTTCCTCAAAATTCAGACGTTTTTTTTTTTTCTTGAAATTTGGACTTTTTTTCCTTCAAAATTTGACCTTTTGGCCTAAAATTTTGATTTTTTTTTCTTAAAAATATGACTTCCTTTCTTGAAATTCTAACCTTTTTTGTGAAAAGTCTGACTTTTAAACTCAGAATTCTGCCTTTTTTCCTCAAAATTCAGACATTTTTTTTTCTTGAAATTTGGACTTTTTTTCCTTCAAATTTTGACTTTTTGGCCTAAATTTTTTTTTTTTTTTCTTAATAATCTGACTTCCTTTCTTGAAATTCTAACCTTTTTTGATAAAAGTCTGACTTTTAAACTCAGAATTCTGCCTTTTTTCCTCAAAATTCAGACGTTTTTTTTGTCTTGAAATTTGGACTTTTTTTCCTACAAATTTTGACATTTTTTGGTGAAAAATCTGATCTTTTTTTTCTAAAAATCTGACTTCCTTTCTTGAAATTCTAACCTTTTTTGTTAAAAGTCTGACTTTTAAACTCAGAATTCTGCCTTTTTTCCTCAAAATTCAGACATTTTTTTTTTCTTGAAATTTTGACTTTTTTTCCTTCAAGTTTTGGATTTTTTTGCTGAAAAATCGGATCTTTTTTTTTTTTAAAAATCGGACTTCCTTTCTTGAAATTCTAACCTTTTTTGTTAAAAGTCTGACTTTTAAACTCAGAATTCTGCCTTTTTTCCTCAAAATTCAGACGTTTTTTTTTCTTGAAATTTGGACTTTTTTTCCTTCAAATTTTGACTTTTTGGCCTAAAATTTTTTTTTTTTTTTCTTAAAAATCTGACTTCCTTTCTTGAAATTCTAACCTTTTTTGTTAAAAGTCTGACTTTTAAACTCAGAATTCTGCCTTTTTTCCTCAAAATTCAGACTTTTTTTTTTCTTGAAATTTGGACTTTTTTTTCCTTCAAATTTTGACTTTTTGGCCTAAAATTTTTATTTTTTTTTTTTCTTAAAAATATGACTTCCTTTCTTGAAATTCTAACCTTTTTTGTGAAAAGTCTGACTTTTAAACTCAGAATTCTGCCTTTTTTCCTCAAAATTCAGACGTTTTTTTTTCTTGAAATTTGGACTTTTTTTCCTTCAAATTTTGGATTTTTTTGCTGAAAAATGGGATTTTTTTTTTTCTTAAAAATCTGATTCCTTTCTTGAAATTCTAACCTTTTTTGTTAAAAGTCTGACTTTTAAACTCAGAATTCTGCCTTTTTTCCTCAAAATTCAGACGTTTTTTATTTCTTGAAATTTGGACTTTTTTTCCTTCAAAATTTGACCTTTTGGCCTAAAATTTTGATTTTTTTTTCCTTAAAAATATGACTTCCTTTCTTGAAATTCTAACCTTTTTTGTGAAAAGTCTGACTTTTAAACTCAGAATTCTGCCTTTTTTCCTCAAAATTCAGACTTTTCTTTTTTCTTGAAATTTGGATTCTTTTTTCCTTCAAATTTTGACTTTTTGGCCTAAAATTTTTTTTTTTTTTTTTCTTAAAAATATGACTTCCTTTCTTGAAATTCTAACCTTTTTTGTGAAAAGTCTGACTTTTAAACTCAGAATTCTGCCTTTTTTCCTCAAAATTCAGACGTTTTTTTTTTCTTGAAATTTGGACTTTTTTTCCTTCAAATTTTGGATTTTTTTGCTGAAAAATGGGATTTTTTTTTTTCTTAAAAATCTGTTTCCTTTCTTGAAATTCTAACCTTTTTTGTTAAAAGTCTGACTTTTAAACTCAGAATTCTGCCTTTTTTCCTCAAAATTCAGACGTTTTTTTTTTTCTTGAAATTTGGACTTTTTTTCCTTCAAAATTTGACCTTTTGGCCTAAAATTTTGATTTTTTTTTCTTAAAAATATGACTTCCTTTCTTGAAATTCTAACCTTTTTTGTTAAAAGTCTGACTTTTGAACTCAGAATTCTGCCTTTTTTCCTGAAAATTCAGACATTTTTTTTTCTTGAAATTTTGACTTTTTTTCCTTCAAGTTTTGGATTTTTTTGCTGAAAAATGGGATTTTTTTTTTTCTTAAAAATCTGTTTCCTTTCTTGAAATTCTAACCTTTTTTGTTAAAAGTCTGACTTTTAAACTCAGAATTCTGCCTTTTTTCCTCAAAATTCAGACGTTTTTTTTTTTCTTGAAATTTGGACTTTTTTTCCTTCAAAATTTGACCTTTTGGCCTAAAATTTTGATTTTTTTTTCTTAAAAATATGACTTCCTTTCTTGAAATTCTAACCTTTTTTGTTAAAAGTCTGACTTTTAAACTCAGAATTCTGCCTTTTTTCCTCAAAATTCAGACATTTTTTTTTCTTGAAATTTTGACTTTTTTTCCTTCAAATTTTGACTTTTTGGCCTAAATTTTTTTTTTTTTTTTTTTTAATAATCTGACTTCCTTTCTTGAAATTCTAACCTTTTTTGATAAAAGTCTGACTTTTAAACTCAGAATTCTGTCTTTTTTCCTCAAAATTCAGACGTTTTTTTTTTCTTGAAATTTGGACTTTTTTTCTTGAAATTTGGACTTTTTTTTCTTCAAATTTTGGATTTTTTTGCTGAAAAATGGGATTTTTTTTTTTCTTAAAAATCGGATTCCTTTCTTGAAATTCTAACCTTTTTTGTTAAAAGTCTGACTTTTAAACTCAGAATTTTGCCTTTTTTCCTCAAAATTCAGACGTTTTTTTTTTTTTTCTTGAAATTTGGACTTTTTTTCCTTCAAAATTTGACCTTTTGGCCTAAAATTTTGATTTTTTTTTCTTAAAAATCGGACTTCCTTTCTTGAAATTCTAACCTTTTTTGTTAAAAGTCTGACTTTTAAACTCAGAATTCTGCCTTTTTTCCTCAAAATTCAGACTTTTTTTTTTCTTGAAATTTGGACTTTTTTTTTCTTCAAATTTTGACTTTTTGGCCTAAAATTTTTTTTTTTTTTTCTTAAAAATCTGACTAACGTACTTGAAATTCTAACCTTTTTTGTTAAAAGTCTGACTTTTAAACTCAGAATTCTGCCTTTTTTCCTCAAAATTCAGACGTTTTTTTTTTTCTTGAAATTTGGACTTTTTTTCCTTCAAGTTTTGGATTTTTTTGCTGAAAAATGGGATTTTTTTTTTTCTTAAAAATCTGTTTCCTTTCTTGAAATTCTAACCTTTTTTGTTAAAAGTCTGACTTTTAAACTCAGAATTCTGCCTTTTTTCCTCAAAATTCAGACGTTTTTTTTTTTCTTGAAATTTGGACTTTTTTTCCTTCAAAATTTGACCTTTTGGCCTAAAATTTTGATTTTTTTTTCTTAAAAATATGACTTCCTTTCTTGAAATTCTAACCTTTTTTGTGAAAAGTCTGACTTTTAAACTCAGAATTCTGCCTTTTTTCCTCAAAATTCAGACGTTTTTTTTTTCTTGAAATTTGGACTTTTTTTCCTTCAAATTTTGGATTTTTTTGCTGAAAAATGGGATTTTTTTTTTTCTTAAAAATCTGTTTCCTTTCTTGAAATTCTAACCTTTTTTGTTAAAAGTCTGACTTTTAAACTCAGAATTCTGCCTTTTTTCCTGAAAATTCAGACATTTTTTTTTCTTGAAATTTTGACTTTTTTTCCTTCAAGTTTTGGATTTTTTTGCTGAAAAATGGGATTTTTTTTTTTCTTAAAAATCTGTTTCCTTTCTTGAAATTCTAACCTTTTTTGTTAAAAGTCTGACTTTTAAACTCAGAATTCTGCCTTTTTTCCTCAAAATTCAGACGTTTTTTTTTTTCTTGAAATTTGGACTTTTTTTCCTTCAAAATTTGACCTTTTGGCCTAAAATTTTGATTTTTTTTTCTTAAAAATATGACTTCCTTTCTTGAAATTCTAACCTTTTTTGTTAAAAGTCTGACTTTTAAACTCAGAATTCTGCCTTTTTTCCTCAAAATTCAGACATTTTTTTTTCTTGAAATTTTGACTTTTTTTCCTTCAAATTTTGACTTTTTGGCCTAAATTTTTTTTTTTTTTTTTTTTAATAATCTGACTTCCTTTCTTGAAATTCTAACCTTTTTTGATAAAAGTCTGACTTTTAAACTCAGAATTCTGTCTTTTTTCCTCAAAATTCAGACGTTTTTTTTTTCTTGAAATTTGGACTTTTTTTCTTGAAATTTGGACTTTTTTTCTTCAAATTTTGGATTTTTTTGCTGAAAAATGGGATTTTTTTTTTTCTTAAAAATCGGATTCCTTTCTTGAAATTCTAACCTTTTTTGTTAAAAGTCTGACTTTTAAACTCAGAATTTTGCCTTTTTTCCTCAAAATTCAGACGTTTTTTTTTTTTTTCTTGAAATTTGGACTTTTTTTCCTTCAAAATTTGACCTTTTGGCCTAAAATTTTGATTTTTTTTTCTTAAAAATATGACTTCCTTTCTTGAAATTCTAACCTTTTTTGTTAAAAATCTGACTTTTAAACTCAGAATTCTGCCTTTTTTCCTCAAAATTCAGATGTTTTTTTTTTTTCTTGAAATTTGGACTTTTTTTCTTCAAATTTTGGATTTTTTTGCTGAAAAATGGGATTTTTTTTTTTTTTTAAAAATCTGATTCCTTTCTTGAAATTCTAAACTTTTTTGTTAAAAGTCTGACTTTTAAACTCAGAATTCTGCCTTTTTTCCTCAAAATTCAGACGTTTTTTTTTTCTTGAAATTTGGACTTTTTTTCCTTCAAAATTTGACCTTTTGGCCTAAAATTTTGATTTTTTTTTTCTTAAAAATCTGATTCCTTTCTTGAAATTCTAACCTTTTTTGTTAAAAGTCTGACTTTTAAACTCAGAATTCTGCCTTTTTTCCTCAAAATTCAGACGTTTTTTTTTTCTTGAAATTTGGACTTTTTTTCCTTCAAAATTTGACCTTTTGGCCTAAAATTTTGATTTTTTTTTCTTAAAAATCTGATTCCTTTCTTGAAATTCTAACCTTTTTTGTTAAAAGTCTGACTTTTAAACTCAGAATTCTGCCTTTTTTCCTCAAAATTCAGACGGTTTTTTTTTCTTGAAATTTGGACTTTTTTTCCTTCAAAATTTGACCTTTTGGCCTAAAATTTTGATTTTTTTTTCTTAAAAATCTGATTCCTTTCTTGAAATTCTAACCTTTTTTGTTAAAAGTCTGACTTTTAAACTCAGAATTCTGCCTTTTTTCCTCAAAATTCAGACGTTTTTTTTTTTCTTGAAATTTGGACTTTTTTTCCTTCAAAATTTGACCTTTTGGCCTAAAATTTTGATTTTTTTTTCTTAAAAATCTGATTCCTTTCTTGAAATTCTAACCTTTTTTGTTAAAAGTCTGACTTTTAAACTCAGAATTCTGACTTTTTTCCTCAAAATTCAGACGTTTTTTTTTTCTTGAAATTTGGACTTTTTTTCTTCAAATTTTGGATTTTTTTGCTGAAAAATGGGATTTTTTTTTTTCTTAAAAATCTGATTCCTTTCTTGAAATTCTAACCTTTTTTGTTAAAAGTCTGACTTTTAAACTCAGAATTCTGCCTTTTTTACTCAAAATTCAGACGTTTTTTTTTTCTTGAAATTTGGACTTTTTTTCCTTCAAAATTTGACCTTTTGGCCTAAAATTTTGATTTTTTTTTCTTAAAAATATGACTTCCTTTCTTGAAATTCTAACCTTTGTTGTTAAAAATCTGACTTTTAAACTCAGAATTCTGCCTTTTTTCCTCAAAATTCAGATGTTTTTTTTTTTCTTGAAATTTGGACTTTTTTTCTTCAAATTTTGGATTTTTTTGCTGAAAAATGGGATTTTTTTTTTTCTTAAAAATCGGATTCCTTTCTTGAAATTCTAACCTTTTTTGTTAAAAGTCTGACTTTTAAACTCAGAATTCTGCCTTTTTTCCTCAAAATTCAGACGTTTTTTTTTTTCTTGAAATTTGGACTTTTTTTCCTTCAAAATTTGACCTTTTGGCCTAAAATTTTGATTTTTTTTTCTTAAAAATATGACTTCCTTTCTTGAAATTCTAACCTTTTTTGTTAAAAATCTGACTTTTAAACTCAGAATTCTGCCTTTCTTCCTCAAAATTCAGACGTTTTTTTTTTGTTGAAATATGGACTTTGTTTCCTTCAAAATTTGACCTTTTGGCCTAAAATTTTGATTTTTTTTTCTTAAAAATATGACTTCCTTTCTTGAAATTCTAACCTTTTTTGTTAAAAGTCTGACTTTTAAACTCAGAATTCTGCCTTTTTTCCTCAAAATTCAGACTTTTTTTTTTCTTGAAATTTGGACTTTTTTTCCTTCAAAATTTTACCTTTTGGCCTAAAATTTTGATTTTTTTTTCTTAAAAATCTGATTCCTTTCTTGAAATTCTAACCTTTTTTGTTAAAAGTCTGACTTTTAAACTCAGAATTCTGCCTTTTTTCCTCAAAATTCAAACGTTTTTTATTTCTTGAAATTTGGACTTTTTTTCCATCAAAATTTTACCTTTTGGCCTAAAATTTTGATTTTTTTTTCTTAAAAATATGACTTCCTTTCTTGAAATTCTAACCTTTTTTGTTAAAAGTCTGACTTTTAAACTCAGAATTCTGCCTTTTTTCCTCAAAATTCAGACTTTTTTTTTTTTCTTGAAATTTGGACTTTTTTTCCTTCAAAATTTGACCTTTTGGCCTAAAATTTTGATTTTTTTTTCTTAAAAATATGACTTCCTTTCTTGAAATTCTAACCTTTTTTGTTAAAAGTCTGACTTTTAAACTCAGAATTCTGCCTTTTTTCCTCAAAATTCAAACGTTTTTTATTTCTTGAAATTTGGACTTTTTTTCCTTCAAAATTTGACCTTTTGGCCTAAAATTTTGATTTTTTTTTCTTAAAAATATGACTTCCTTTCTTGAAATTCTAACCTTTTTTGTTAAAAGTCTGACTTTTAAACTCAGAATTCTGCCTTTTTTCCTCAAAATTCAGACTTTTTTTTTTTCTTGAAATTTGGACTTTTTTTCCTTCAAAATTTGACCTTTTGGCCTAAAATTTTGATTTTTTTTTTCTTAAAAATATGACTTCCTTTCTTGAAATTCTAACCTTTTTTGTTAAAAGTCTGACTTTTAAACTCAGAATTCTGCCTTTTTTCCTCAAAATTCAGACGTTTTTTTTTTCTTGAAATTTGGACTTTTTTTCCTTCAAAATTTGACCTTTTGGCCTAAAATTTTGATTTTTTTTTCTTAAAAATCTGATTCCTTTCTTGAAATTCTAACCTTTTTTGTTAAAAGTCTGACTTTTAAACTCAGAATTCTGCCTTTTTTCCTCAAAATTCAAACGTTTTTTTTTTTCTTGAAATTTGGACTTTTTTTCCTTCAAAATTTGACCTTTTGGCCTAAAATTTTGATTTTTTTTTCTTAAAAATATGACTTCCTTTCTTGAAATTCTAACCTTTTTTGTTAAAAAATCTGACTTTTAAACTCAGAATTCTGCCTTTCTTCCTCAAAATTCAGACGTTTTTTTTTTGTTGAAATATGGACTTTGTTTCCTTCAAAATTTGACCTTTTGGCCTAAAATTTTGATTTTTTTTTTCTTAAAAATATGACTTCCTTTCTTGAAATTCTAACCTTTTTTGTTAAAAGTCTGACTTTTAAACTCAGAATTCTGCCTTTTTTCCTCAAAATTCAGACTTTTTTTTTTTCTTGAAATTTGGACTTTTTTTCCTTCAAAATTTGACCTTTTGGCCTAAAATTTTGATTTTTTTTTCTTAAAAATCTGATTCCTTTCTTGAAATTCTAACCTTTTTTGTTAAAAGTCTGACTTTTAAACTCAGAATTCTGCCTTTTTTCCTCAAAATTCAAACGTTTTTTATTTCTTGAAATTTGGACTTTTTTTCCTTCAAAATTTGACCTTTTGGCCTAAAATTTTGATTTTTTTTTCTTAAAAATATGACTTCCTTTCTTGAAATTCTAACCTTTTTTGTTAAAAGTCTGACTTTTAAACTCAGAATTCTGCCTTTTTTCCTCAAAATTCAGACTTTTTTTTTTTCTTGAAATTTGGACTTTTTTTCCTTCAAAATTTGACCTTTTGGCCTAAAATTTTGATTTTTTTTTTCTTAAAAATATGACTTCCTTTCTTGAAATTCTAACCTTTTTTGTTAAAAGTCTGACTTTTAAACTCAGAATTCTGCCTTTTTTCCTCAAAATTCAGACGTTTTTTTTTTCTTGAAATTTGGACTTTTTTTCTTCAAATTTTGGATTTTTTTGCTGAAAAATGGGATTTTTTTTTTTCTTAAAAATCGGATTCCTTTCTTGAAATTCTAACCTTTTTTGTTAAAAGTCTGACTTTTAAACTCAGAATTCTGCCTTTTTTCCTCAAAATTCAGACGTTTTTTTTTTCTTGAAATTTGGACTTTTTTTCTTCAAATTTTGGATTTTTTTGCTGAAAAATGGGATTTTTTTTTTTCTTAAAAATCGGATTCCTTTCTTGAAATTCTAACCTTTTTTGTTAAAAGTCTGACTTTTAAACTCAGAATTCTGCCTTTTTTCCTCAAAATTCAGACGTTTTTTTTTTCTTGAAATTTGGACTTTTTTTCTTCAAATTTTGGATTTTTTTGCTGAAAAATGGGATTTTTTTTTTCTTAAAAATCGGATTCCTTTCTTGAAATTCTAACCTTTTTTGTTAAAAGTCTGACTTTTAAACTCAGAATTCTGCCTTTTTTCCTCAAAATTCAGACGTTTTTTTTTTTCTTGAAATTTGGACTTTTTTTCCTTCAAAATTTGACCTTTTGGCCTAAAATTTTGATTTTTTTTTTCTTAAAAATATGACTTCCTTTCTTGAAATTCTAACCTTTTTTGTTAAAAGTCTGACTTTTAAACTCAGAATTCTGCCTTTTTTCCTCAAAATTCAAACGTTTTTTATTTCTTGAAATTTGGACTTTTTTTCCTTCAAAATTTGACCTTTTGGCCTAAAATTTTGATTTTTTTTTCTTAAAAATATGACTTCCTTTCTTGAAATTCTAACCTTTTTTGTTAAAAGTCTGACTTTTAAACTCAGAATTCTGCCTTTTTTCCTCAAAATTCAGATGTTTTTTTTTTTTCTTGAAATTTGGACTTTTTTTCTTCAAATTTTGGATTTTTTTGCTGAAAAATGGGATTTTTTTTTTTCTTAAAAATCTGATTCCTTTCTTGAAATTCTAACCTTTTTTGTTAAAAGTCTGACTTTTAAACTCAGAATTCTGCCTTTTTTCCCTCAAAATTCAGACGTTTTTTTTTCTTGAAATTTGGACTTTTTTTCCTTCAAAATTTGACCTTTTGGCCTAAAATTTTGATTTTTTTTTCTTAAAAATCTGATTCCTTTCTTGAAATTCTAACCTTTTTTGTTAAAAGTCTGACTTTTAAACTCAGAATTCTGCCTTTTTTCCTCAAAATTCAAACGTTTTTTATTTCTTGAAATTTGGACTTTTTTTCCTTCAAAATTTGACCTTTTGGCCTAAAATTTTGATTTTTTTTTCTTAAAAATATGACTTCCTTTCTTGAAATTCTAACCTTTTTTGTTAAAAGTCTGATTTTTAAACTCAGAATTCTGCCTTTTTTCCTCAAAATTCAGATGTTTTTTTTTTTTCTTGAAATTTGGACTTTTTTTCTTCAAATTTTGGATTTTTTTGCTGAAAAATGGGATTTTTTTTTTTCTTAAAAATCTGATTCCTTTCTTGAAATTCTAACCTTTTTTGTTAAAAGTCTGACTTTTAAACTCAGAATTCTGCCTTTTTTCCTCAAAATTCAGACGTTTTTTTTTTCTTGAAATTTGGACTTTTTTTCCTTCAAAATTTGACCTTTTGGCCTAAAATTTTGATTTTTTTTTCTGAAAAATCTGATTCCTTTCTTGAAATTCTAACCTTTTTTGTTAAAAGTCTGACTTTTAAACTCAGAATTCTGCCTTTTTTCCTCAAAATTCAGACTTTTTTTTTTTCTTGAAATTTGGACTTTTTTTTCCTTCAAAATTTGACCTTTTGGCCTAAAATTTTGATTTTTTTTTCTTAAAAATATGATTCCTTTCTTGAAATTCTAACCTTTTTTGTTAAAAGTCTGACTTTTGAACTCAGAATTCTGCCTTTTTTCCTCAAAATTCAGACTTTTTTTTTTTCCTTGAAATTTGGACTTTTTTTCCTTCAAAATTTGACCTTTTGGCCTAAAATTTTGATTTTTTTTTCTTAAAAATCTAATTCCTTTCTTGAAATTCTAACCTTTTTTGTTAAAAGTCTGACTTTTAAAGTCAGAATTCTGCCTTTTTTCCTCAAAATTCAGACGTTTTTTTTTCTTGAAATTTGGACTTTTTTTCCTTCAAAATTTGACCTTTTGGCCTAAAATTTAGATTTTTTTTTCTTAAAAATATGACTTCCTTTCTTGAAATTCTAACCTTTTTTGTTAAAAATCTGACTTTTAAACTCAGAATTCTGCCTTTTTTCCTCAAAATTCAGATGTTTTTTTTTTTCTTGAAATTTGGACTTTTTTTCTTCAAATTTTGGATTTTTTTGCTGAAAAATGGGATATTTTTTTTCTTAAAAATCTGATTCCTTTCTTGAAATTCTAACCTTTTTTGTTAAAAGTCTGACTTTTAAACTCAGAATTCTGCCTTTTTTCCTCAAAATTCAGATGTTTTTTTTTTCTTGAAATTTGGACTTTTTTTCTTCAAATTTTGGATTTTTTTGCTGAAAAATGGGATATTTTTTTTCTTAAAAATCTGATTCCTTTCTTGAAATTCTAACCTTTTTTGTTAAAAGTCTGACTTTTAAACTCAGAATTCTGCCTTTTTTCCTCAAAATTCAGACGTTTTTTTTTTCTTGAAATTTGGACTTTTTTTCCTTCAAAATTTGACCTTCTGGCCTAAAATTTTGATTTTTTTTTCTTAAGAATCTGATTCCTTTCTTGAAATTCTAAACTTTTTTGTTAAAAGTCTGACTTTTAAACTCAGAATTCTGCCTTTTTTCCTCAAAATTCAGACGTTTTTTTTTTCTTGAAATTTGGACTTTTTTTCCTTCAAAATTTGACCTTTTGGCCTAAAATTTTGATTTTTTTTTCTTAAAAATCTGATTCCTTTCTTGAAATTCTAACCTTTTTTGTTAAAAATCTGACTCTTAAACTCAGAATTCTGCCTTTTTTCCTCAAAATTCAGATGTTTTTTTTTTTCTTGAAATTTGGACTTTTTTTCTTCAAATTTTGGATTTTTTTGCTGAAAAATGGGATTTTTTTTTTCTTAAAAATCGGATTACTTTCTTGAAATTCTAACCTTTTTTGTTAAAAGTCTGACTTTTAAACTCAGAATTCTGCCTTTTTTCCTCAAAATTCAGACGTTTTTTTTTTCTTGAAATTTGGACTTTTTTTCCTTCAAAATTTGACCTTTTGGCCTAAAATTTTGATTTTTTTTTCTTAAAAATATGACTTCCTTTCTTGAAATTCTAACCTTTTTTGTTAAAAGTCTGACTTTTAAACTCAGAATTCTGCCTTTTTTCCTCAAAATTCAGACGTTTTTTTTTTTTCTTGAAATTTGGACTTTTTTTCCTTCAAAATTTGACGTTTTGGCCTAAAATTTTGATTTTTTTTTCTTAAAAATATGACTTCCTTTCTTGAAATTCTAACCTTTTTTGTTAAAAATCTGACTTTTAAACTCAGAATTCTGCCTTTTTTCCTCAAAATTCAGATGTTTTTTTTTTTTCTTGAAATTTGGACTTTTTTTCTTCAAATTTTGGATTTTTTTGCTGAAAAATGGGATTTTTTTTTTCTTAAAAATCGGATTATTTTCTTGAAATTCTAACCTTTTTTGTTAAAAGTCTGACTTTTAAACTCAGAATTCTGCCTTTTTTCCTCAAAATTCAGACGTTTTTTTTTTCTTGAAATTTGGACTTTTTTTCCTTCAAAATTTGACCTTTTGGCCTAAAATTTTGATTTTTTTTTCTTAAAAATATGACTTCCTTTCTTGAAATTCTAACCTTTTTTGTTAAAAGTCTGACTTTTAAACTCAGAATTCTGCCTTTTTTCCTCAAAATTCAGACGTTTTTTTTTTTTCTTGAAATTTGGACTTTTTTTCCTTCAAAATTTGACCTTTTGGCCTAAAATTTTGATTTTTTTTTCTTAAAAATATGACTTCCTTTCTTGAAATTCTAACCTTTTTTGTTAAAAATCTGACTTTTAAACTCAGAATTCTGCCTTTTTTCCTCAAAATTCAGATGTTTTTTTTTTTTCTTGAAATTTGGACTTTTTTTCTTCAAATTTTGGATTTTTTTGCTGAAAAATGGGATTTTTTTTTTTTCTTAAAAATCTGATTCCTTTCTTGAAATTCTAACCTTTTTTGTTAAAAGTCTGACTTTTAAACTCAGAATTCTGCCTTTTTTCCTCAAAATTCAGATGTTTTTTTTTTTCTTGAAATTTGGACTTATTTTCCTTCAAAATTTGACCTTTTGGCCTAAAATTTTGATTTTTTTTTCTTAAAAATCTAATTCCTTTCTTGAAATTCTAACCTTTTTTGTTAAAAGTCTGACTTTTAAAGTCAGAATTCTGCCTTTTTTCCTCAAAATTCAGACGTTTTTTTTTCTTGAAATTTGGACTTTTTTTCCTTCAAAATTTGACCTTTTGGCCTAAAATTTAGATTTTTTTTTCTTAAAAATATGACTTCCTTTCTTGAAATTCTAACCTTTTTTGTTAAAAATCTGACTTTTAAACTCAGAATTCTGCCTTTTTTCCTCAAAATTCAGATGTTTTTTTTTTTCTTGAAATTTGGACTTTTTTTCTTCAAATTTTGGATTTTTTTGCTGAAAAATGGGATATTTTTTTTCTTAAAAATCTGATTCCTTTCTTGAAATTCTAACCTTTTTTGTTAAAAGTCTGACTTTTAAACTCAGAATTCTGCCTTTTTTCCTCAAAATTCAGACGTTTTTTTTTTCTTGAAATTTGGACTTTTTTTCCTTCAAAATTTGACCTTCTGGCCTAAAATTTTGATTTTTTTTTCTTAAGAATCTGATTCCTTTCTTGAAATTATAAACTTTTTTGTTAAAAGTCTGACTTTTAAACTCAGAATTCTGCCTTTTTTCCTCAAAATTCAGACTTTTTTTTTTTCTTGAAATTTGGACTTTTTTTCCTTCAAAATTTGACCTTTTGGCCTAAAATTTTGATTTTTTTTTCTTAAAAATCTGATTCCTTTCTTGAAATTCTAACCTTTTTTGTTAAAAGTCTGACTTTTAAACTCAGAATTCTGCCTTTTTTCCTCAAAATTCAGACGTTTTTTTTTTCTTGAAATTTGGACTTTTTTTCTTCAAATTTTGGATTTTTTTGCTTTTAAATGGGATTTTTTTTTTTCTTAAAAATCTGATTCCTTTCTTGAAATTCTAACCTTTTTTGTTAAAAGTCTGACTTTTAAACTCAGAATTCTGCCTTTTTTCCTCAAAATTCAGACGTTTTTTTTTTCTTGAAATTTGGACTTTTTTTCCTTCAAAATTTGACCTTTTGACCTAAAATTTTGATTTTTTTTTCTTAAAAATCTGATTCCTTTCTTGAAATTCTAACCTTTTTTGTTAAAAGTCTGACTTTTAAATTCAGAATTCTGCCTTTTTTCCTCAAAATTCAGACGTTTTTTTTTTTCTTGAAATTTGGACTTTTTTTCATTCAAAATTTGACCTTCTTGAAATTTGGACTTTTTTTCTTCAAATTTTGGATTTTTTTGCTGAAAAATGGGATTTTTTTTTTTCTTAAAAATCGGATTCCTTTCTTGAAATTCTAACCTTTTTTGTTAAAAGTCTGACTTTTAAACTCAGAATTCTGCCTTTTTTCCTCAAAATTCAGACGTTTTTTTTTTCTTGAAATTTGGACTTTTTTTCCTTCAAAATTTGACCTTCTGGCCTAAAATTTTGATTTTTTTTTCTTAAGAATCTGATTCCTTTCTTGAAATTCTAAACTTTTTTGTTAAAAGTCTGACTTTTAAACTCAGAATTCTGCCTTTTTTCCTCAAAATTCAGACGTTTTTTTTTTCTTGAAATTTGGACTTTTTTTCCTTCAAAATTTGACCTTTTGGCCTAAAATTTTGATTTTTTTTTCTTAAAAATCTGATTCCTTTCTTGAAATTCTAACCTTTTTTGTTAAAAATCTGACTCTTAAACTCAGAATTCTGCCTTTTTTCCTCAAAATTCAGATGTTTTTTTTTTTCTTGAAATTTGGACTTTTTTTCTTCAAATTTTGGATTTTTTTGCTGAAAAATGGGATTTTTTTTTTCTTAAAAATCGGATTACTTTCTTGAAATTCTAACCTTTTTTGTTAAAAGTCTGACTTTTAAACTCAGAATTCTGCCTTTTTTCCTCAAAATTCAGACTTTTTTTTTCTTGAAATTTGGACTTTTTTTCCTTCAAAATTTGACCTTTTGGCCTAAAATTTTGATTTTTTTTTCTTAAAAATATGACTTCCTTTCTTGAAATTCTAACCTTTTTTGTTAAAAGTCTGACTTTTAAACTCAGAATTCTGACTTTTTTCCTCAAAATTCAGATGTTTTTTTTTTTTCTAGAAATTTGGACTTTTTTTCTTCAAATTTTGGATTTTTTTGCTGAAAAATGGGATTTTTTTTTTTCTTAAAAATCGGATTCCTTTCTTGAAATTCTAACCTTTTTTGTTAAAAGTCTGACTTTTAAACTCAGAATTCTGCCTTTTTTCCTCAAAATTCAGACGTTTTTTTTTTCTTGAAATTTGGACTTTTTTTCCTTCAAATTTGGGATTTTTTTGCTGAAAAATGGGAACTTTTTTTTCTTAAAAATCTGATTCCTTTCTTGAAATTCTAACCTTTTTGTTAAAAGTCTGACTTTTAAACTCAGAATTCTGCCTTTTTTCCTCAAAATTCAGACTTTTTTTTTTTCTTGAAATTTGGACTTTTTTTCCTTCAAAATTTGACCTTTTGGCCTAAAATTTTGATTTTTTTTTCTTAAAAATATGACTTCCTTTCTTGAAATTCTAACCTTTTTTGTTAAAAGTCTGACTTTTGAACCAGAATTCTGCCTTTTTTCCTCAAAATTCAGACGTTTTTTTTTTCTTGAAATTTGGACTTTTTTTCCTTCAAAATTTGACCTTTTGGCCTAAAATTTTGATTTTTTTTTTCTTAAAAATCTGATTCCTTTCTTGAAATTCTAACCTTTTTTGTTAAAAGTCTGACTTTTAAACTCAGAATTCTGCCTTTTTTCCTCAAAATTCAGACTTTTTTTTTTTCTTGAAATTTGGACTTTTTTTCCTTCAAAATTTGACCTTTTGGCCTAAAATTTTGATTTTTTTTTTTCTTAAAAATCTGATTCCTTTCTTGAAATTCTAACCTTTTTTGTTAAAAGTCTGACTTTTAAACTCAGAATTCTGCCTTTTTTCCTCAAAATTCAGACGTTTTTTTTTTCTTGAAATTTGGACTTTTTTTCTTCAAATTTTGGATTTTTTTGCTTTTAAATGGGATTTTTTTTTTTCTTAAAAATCTGATTCCTTTCTTGAAATTCTAACCTTTTTTGTTAAAAGTCTGACTTTTAAACTCAGAATTCTGCCTTTTTTCCTCAAAATTCAGACGTTTTTTTCTTGAAATTTGGACTTTTTTTCTTCAAATTTTGGATTTTTTTGCTGAAAAATGGGTTTTTTTTTTTTCTTAAAAATCGGATTCCTTTCTTGAAATTCTAACCTTTTTTGTTAAAAGTCTGACTTTTAAACTCAGAATTCTGCCATTTTTCCTCAAAATTCAGACTTTTTTTTTTTCTTGAAATTTGGACTTTTTTTCTTCAAATTTTGGATTTTTTTGCTGAAAAATGGGTTTTTTTTTTTTCTTAAGAATCTGATTCCTTTCTTGAAATTCTAAACTTTTTTGTTAAAAGTCTGACTTTTAAACTCAGAATTCTGCCTTTTTTCCTCAAAATTCAGACGTTTTTTTTTTCTTGAAATTTGGACTTTTTTTCCTTCAAAATTTGACCTTTTGGCCTAAAATTTTGATTTTTTTTTCTTAAAAATCTGATTCCTTTCTTGAAATTCTAACCTTTTTTGTTAAAAATCTGACTCTTAAACTCAGAATTCTGCCTTTTTTCCTCAAAATTCAGATGTTTTTTTTTTTCTTGAAATTTGGACTTTTTTTCTTCAAATTTTGGATTTTTTTGCTGAAAAATGGGATTTTTTTTTTCTTAAAAATCGGATTACTTTCTTGAAATTCTAACCTTTTTTGTTAAAAGTCTGACTTTTAAACTCAGAATTCTGCCTTTTTTCCTCAAAATTCAGACTTTTTTTTTCTTGAAATTTGGACTTTTTTTCCTTCAAAATTTGACCTTTTGGCCTAAAATTTTGATTTTTTTTTCTTAAAAATATGACTTCCTTTCTTGAAATTCTAACCTTTTTTGTTAAAAGTCTGACTTTTAAACTCAGAATTCTGCCTTTTTTCCTCAAAATTCAGATGTTTTTTTTTTTTCTAGAAATTTGGACTTTTTTTCTTCAAATTTTGGATTTTTTTGCTGAAAAATGGGATTTTTTTTTTTCTTAAAAATCGGATTCCTTTCTTGAAATTCTAACCTTTTTTGTTAAAAGTCTGACTTTTAAACTCAGAATTCTGCCTTTTTTCCTCAAAATTCAGACGTTTTTTTTTTCTTGAAATTTGGACTTTTTTTCCTTCAAATTTGGGATTTTTTTGCTGAAAAATGGGAACTTTTTTTTCTTAAAAATCTGATTCCTTTCTTGAAATTCTAACCTTTTTGTTAAAAGTCTGACTTTTAAACTCAGAATTCTGCCTTTTTTCCTCAAAATTCAGACTTTTTTTTTTTCTTGAAATTTGGACTTTTTTTCCTTCAAAATTTGACCTTTTGGCCTAAAATTTTGATTTTTTTTTCTTAAAAATATGACTTCCTTTCTTGAAATTCTAACCTTTTTTGTTAAAAGTCTGACTTTTGAACCAGAATTCTGCCTTTTTTCCTCAAAATTCAGACGTTTTTTTTTTCTTGAAATTTGGACTTTTTTTCCTTCAAAATTTGACCTTTTGGCCTAAAATTTTGATTTTTTTTTTCTTAAAAATCTGATTCCTTTCTTGAAATTCTAACCTTTTTTGTTAAAAGTCTGACTTTTAAACTCAGAATTCTGCCTTTTTTCCTCAAAATTCAGACTTTTTTTTTTTCTTGAAATTTGGACTTTTTTCCCTTCAAAATTTGACCTTTTGGCCTAAAATTTTGATTTTTTTTTTTCTTAAAAATCTGATTCCTTTCTTGAAATTCTAACCTTTTTTGTTAAAAGTCTGACTTTTAAACTCAGAATTCTGCCTTTTTTCCTCAAAATTCAGACGTTTTTTTTTTCTTGAAATTTGGACTTTTTTTCTTCAAATTTTGGATTTTTTTGCTTTTAAATGGGATTTTTTTTTTTCTTAAAAATCTGATTCCTTTCTTGAAATTCTAACCTTTTTTGTTAAAAGTCTGACTTTTAAACTCAGAATTCTGCCTTTTTTCCTCAAAATTCAGACGTTTTTTTCTTGAAATTTGGACTTTTTTTCTTCAAATTTTGGATTTTTTTGCTGAAAAATGGGTTTTTTTTTTTTCTTAAAAATCGGATTCCTTTCTTGAAATTCTAACCTTTTTTGTTAAAAGTCTGACTTTTAAACTCAGAATTCTGCCATTTTTCCTCAAAATTCAGACTTTTTTTTTTTCTTGAAATTTGGACTTTTTTTCCTTCAAAATTTGACCTTTTGACCTAAAATTTTGATTTTTTTTTCTTAAAAATCTGATTCCTTTCTTGAAATTCTAACCTTTTTTTTTAAAAGTCTGACTTTTAAACTCAGAATTCTGCCTTTTTTCCTCAAAATTCAAACGTTTTTTATTTCTTGAAATTTGGACTTTTTTTCCTTCAAAATTTGACCTTTTGGCCTAAAATTTTGATTTTTTTTTCTTAAAAATCTGATTCCTTTCTTGAAATTCTAACCTTTTTTGTTAAAAGTCTGACTTTTAAATTCAGAATTCTGCCTTTTTTCCTCAAAATTCAGACGTTTTTTTTTTTCTTGAAATTTGGACTTTTTTTCATTCAAAATTTGACCTTCTTGAAATTTGGACTTTTTTTCTTCAAATTTTGGATTTTTTTGCTTAAAAATGGGATTTTTTTTTTTCTTAAAAATCGGATTCCTTTCTTGAAATTCTAACCTTTTTTGTTAAAAGTCTGACTTTTAAACTCAGAATTCTGCCTTTTTTCCTCAAAATTCAAACGTTTTTTATTTCTTGAAATTTGGACTTTTTTTCCTTCAAAATTTGACCTTTTGGCCTAAAATTTTGATTTTTTTTTCTTAAAAATATGACTTCCTTTCTTGAAATTCTAACCTTTTTTGTTAAAAGTCTGACTTTTAAACTCAGAATTCTGCCTTTTTTCCTCAAAATTCAGACTTTTTTTTTTTCTTGAAATTTGGACTTTTTTTCCTTCAAAATTTGACCTTTTGGCCTAAAATTTTGATTTTTTTTTTCTTAAAAATATGACTTCCTTTCTTGAAATTCTAACCTTTTTTGTTAAAAGTCTGACTTTTAAACTCAGAATTCTGCCTTTTTTCCTCAAAATTCAGACGTTTTTTTTTTCTTGAAATTTGGACTTTTTTTCTTCAAATTTTGGATTTTTTTGCTGAAAAATGGTATTTTTTTTTCTTAAAAATCTGATTCCTTTCTTGAAATTCTAACCTTTTTTGTTAAAAGTCTGACTTTTAAAGTCAGAATTCTGCCTTTTTTCCTCAAAATTCAGACGTTTTTTTTTCTTGAAATTTGGACTTTTTTTCCTTCAAAATTTGACCTTTTGGCCTAAAATTTAGATTTTTTTTTCTTAAAAATATGACTTCCTTTCTTGAAATTCTAACCTTTTTTGTTAAAAATCTGACTTTTAAACTCAGATTTCTGCCTTTTTTCCTCAAAATTCAGACGTTTTTTTTTTTCTTGAAATTTGGACTTTTTTTCCTTCAAAATTTGACCTTCTGGCCTAAAATTTTGATTTTTTTTTCTTAAGAATCTGATTCCTTTCTTGAAATTCTAAACTTTTTTGTTAAAAGTCTGACTTTTAAACTCAGAATTCTGCCTTTTTTCCTCAAAATTCAGACGTTTTTTTTTTCTTGAAATTTGGACTTTTTTTCCTTCAAAATTTGACCTTTTGGCCTAAAATTTTGATTTTTTTTTCTTAAAAATCTGATTCCTTTCTTGAAATTCTAACCTTTTTTGTTAAAAATCTGACTCTTAAACTCAGAATTCTGCCTTTTTTCCTCAAAATTCAGATGTTTTTTTTTTTCTTGAAATTTGGACTTTTTTTCTTCAAATTTTGGATTTTTTTGCTGAAAAATGGGATTTTTTTTTTTCTTAAAAATCTGATTCCTTTCTTGAAATTCTAACCTTTTTTGTTAAAAGTCTGACTTTTAAACTCAGAATTCTGCCTTTTTTCCTCAAAATTCAGACGTTTTTTTTTTCTTGAAATTTGGACTTTTTTTCCATCAAAATTTGACCTTTTGGCCTAAAATTTTGATTTTTTTTTCTTAAAAATATGACTTCCTTTCTTGAAATTCTAACCTTTTTTGTTAAAAGTCTGACTTTTAAACTCAGAATTCTGCCTTTTTTCCTCAAAATTCAGACTTTTTTTTTTTCTTGAAATTTGGACTTTTTTTCCTTCAAAATTTGACCTTTTGGCCTAAAATTTTGATTTTTTTTTTCTTAAAAATATGACTTCCTTTCTTGAAATTCTAACCTTTTTTGTTAAAAGTCTGACTTTTAAACTCAGAATTCTGCCTTTTTTCCTCAAAATTCAGACGTTTTTTTTTTCTAGAAATTTGGACTTTTTTTCTTCAAATTTTGGATTTTTTTGCTGAAAAATGGGATTTTTTTTTTTCTTAAAAATCGGATTCCTTTCTTGAAATTCTAACCTTTTTTGTTAAAAGTCTGACTTTTAAACTCAGAATTCTGCCTTTTTTCCTCAAAATTCAGACGTTTTTTTTTTCTTGAAATTTGGACTTTTTTTCCTTCAAAATTTGACCTTTTGGCCTAAAATTTTGATTTTTTTTTCTTAAAAATCTGATTCCTTTCTTGAAATTCTAACCTTTTTTGTTAAAAATCTGACTCTTAAACTCAGAATTCTGCCTTTTTTCCTCAAAATTCAGATGTTTTTTTTTTTCTTGAAATTTGGACTTTTTTTCTTCAAATTTTGGATTTTTTTGCTGAAAAATGGGATTTTTTTTTTTCTTAAAAATATGACTTCCTTTCTTGAAATTCTAACCTTTTTTGTTAAAAGTCTGACTTTTAAACTCAGAATTCTGCCTTTTTTCCTCAAAATTCAGACTTTTTTTTTTTCTTGAAATTTGGACTTTTTTTCCTTCAAAATTTGACCTTTTGGCCTAAAATTTTGATTTTTTTTTTCTTAAAAATATGACTTCCTTTCTTGAAATTCTAACCTTTTTTGTTAAAAGTCTGACTTTTAAACTCAGAATTCTGCCTTTTTTCCTCAAAATTCAGACGTTTTTTTTTTCTAGAAATTTGGACTTTTTTTCTTCAAATTTTGGATTTTTTTGCTGAAAAATGGGATTTTTTTTTTTCTTAAAAATCGGATTCCTTTCTTGAAATTCTAACCTTTTTTGTTAAAAGTCTGACTTTTAAACTCAGAATTCTGCCTTTTTTCCTCAAAATTCAGACGTTTTTTTTTTCTTGAAATTTGGACTTTTTTTCCTTCAAAATTTGACCTTCTGGCCTAAAATTTTGATTTTTTTTTCTTAAGAATCTGATTCCTTTCTTGAAATTCTAAACTTTTTTGTTAAAAGTCTGACTTTTAAACTCAGAATTCTGCCTTTTTTCCTCAAAATTCAGACGTTTTTTTTTTCTTGAAATTTGGACTTTTTTTCCTTCAAAATTTGACCTTTTGGCCTAAAATTTTGATTTTTTTTTCTTAAAAATCTGATTCCTTTCTTGAAATTCTAACCTTTTTTGTTAAAAATCTGACTCTTAAACTCAGAATTCTGCCTTTTTTCCTCAAAATTCAGATGTTTTTTTTTTTCTTGAAATTTGGACTTTTTTTCTTCAAATTTTGGATTTTTTTGCTGAAAAATGGGATTTTTTTTTTTCTTAAAAATATGACTTCCTTTCTTGAAATTATAACCTTTTTTGTTAAAAGTCTGACTTTTAAACTCAGAATTCTGCCTTTTTTCCTCAAAATTCAGACTTTTTTTTTTTCTTGAAATTTGGACTTTTTTTCCTTCAAAATTTGACCTTTTGGCCTAAAATTTTGATTTTTTTTTCTTAAAAATCTGATTCCTTTCTTGAAATTCTAACCTTTTTTGTTAAAAGTCTGACTTTTAAACTCAGAATTCTGCCTTTTTTCCTCAAAATTCAGACGTTTTTTTTTTCTTGAAATTTGGACTTTTTTTCCTTCAAAATTTGACCTTTTGGCCTCAAATTTTGATTTTTTTTTCTTAAAAATATGACTTCCTTTCTTGAAATTCTAACCTTTTTTGTTAAAAGTCTGACTTTTAAACTCAGAATTCTGCCTTTTTTCCTCAAAATTCAGACGTTTTTTTTTTCTTGAAATTTGGACTTTTTTTCCTTCAAAATTTGACCTTTTGGCCTAAAATTTTGATTTTTTTTTCTTAAAAATATGACTTCCTTTCTTGAAATTCTAACCTTTTTTGTTAAAAGTCTGACTTTTAAACTCAGAATCTGCCTTTTTTCCTCAAAATTCAGACGTTTTTTTTTTCTTGAAATTTGGATTTTTTTCCTTCAAATTTGGGATTTTTTTGCTGAAAAATGGGATCTTTTTTTTCTTAAAAATCTGATTCCTTTCTTGAAATTCTAACCTTTTTGTTAAAAGTCTGACTTTTAAACTCAGAATTCTGCCTTTTTTCCTCAAAATTCAGACGTTTTTTTTTTCTTGAAATTTGGACTTTTTTTCTTCAAATTTTGGATTTTTTTGCTGAAAAATGGGATTTTTTTTTTTTCTTAAAAATCTGATTCCTTTCTTGAAATTCTAACCTTTTTTGTTAAAAGTCTGACTTTTAAACTCAGAATTCTGCCTTTTTTCCTCAAAATTCAGACTTTTTTTTTTCTTGAAATTTGGACTTTTTTTCTTCAAATTTTGGATTTTTTTGCTGAAAAATGGGATTTTTTTTTTCTTAAAAATCTGATTCCTTTCTTGAAATTCTAACCTTTTTTGTTAAAAGTCTGACTTTTAAACTCAGAATTCTGCATTTTTTCCTCAAAATTCAGACGTTTTTTTTTCTTGAAATTTGGACTTTTTTTCCTTCAAGATTTGACCTTTTGGCCTAAAATTTTGATTTTTTTTTCTTAAAAATATGACTTCCTTTCTTGAAATTCTAACCTTTTTTGTTAAAAGTCTGACTTTTAAACTCAGAATTCTGCCTTTTTTCCTCAAAATTCAGACGTTTTTTTTTTCTTGAAATTTGGACTTTTTTTCTTCAAATTTTGGATTTTTTTGCTGAAAAATGGGATTTTTTTTTTTTCTTAAAAATCTGATTCCTTTCTTGAAATTCTAACCTTTTTTGTTAAAAGTCTGACTTTTAAACTCAGAATTCTGCCTTTTTTCCTCAAAATTCAGACTTTTTTTTTTTCTTGAAATTTGGACTTTTTTTCTTCAAATTTTGGATTTTTTTGCTGAAAAATGGGATTTTTTTTTTTCTTAAAAATCGGATTCCTTTCTTGAAATTCTAACCTTTTTTGTTAAAAGTCTGACTTTTAAACTCAGAATTCTGCCATTTTTCCTCAAAATTCAGACTTTTTTTTTTTCTTGAAATTTGGACTTTTTTTCCTTCAAAATTTGACCTTTTGGCCTAAAATTTTGATTTTTTTTTTCTTAAAAATATGACTTCCTTTCTTGAAATTCTAACCTTTTTTGTTAAAAGTCTGACTTTTAAACTCAGAATTCTGCCTTTTTTCCTCAAAATTCAGACGTTTTTTTTTCTTGAAATTTGGACTTTTTTTCCTTCAAAATTTGACCTTTTGGCCTAAAATTTTGATTTTTTTTTCTTAAAAATATGACTTCCTTTCTTGAAATTCTAACCTTTTTTGTTAAAAGTCTGACTTTTAAACTCAGAATTCTGCCTTTTTTCCTCAAAATTCAGACGTTTTTTTTTTCTTGAAATTTGGACTTTTTTTCTTCAAATTTTGGATTTTTTTGCTGAAAAATGGGATTTTTTTTTTTTCTTAAAAATCTGATTCCTTTCTTGAAATTCTAACCTTTTTTGTTAAAAGTCTGACTTTTAAACTCAGAATTCTGCCTTTTTTCCTCAAAATTCAGACTTTTTTTTTTTCTTGAAATTTGGACTTTTTTTCCTTCAAAATTTGACCTTTTGGCCTAAAATTTTGATTTTTTTTTCTTAAAAATCTGATTCCTTTCTTGAAATTCTAACCTTTTTTGTTAAAAGTCTGACTTTTAAACTCAGAATTCTGCCTTTTTTCCTCAAAATTCAGACGTTTTTTTTTTCTTGAAATTTGGACTTTTTTTCATTCAAATTTTGGATTTTTTTGCTTTTAAATGGGATTTTTTTTTTTCTTAAAAATCTGATTCCTTTCTTGAAATTCTAACCTTTTTTGTTAAAAGTCTGACTTTTAAACTCAGAATTCTGCCTTTTTTCCTCAAAATTCAAACGTTTTTTATTTCTTGAAATTTGGAGTTTTTTTCCTTCAAAATTTGACCTTTTGGCCTAAAATTTTGATTTTTTTTTCTTAAAAATCTGATTCCTTTCTTGAAATTCTAACCTTTTTTGTTAAAAGTCTGACTTTTAAATTCAGAATTCTGCCTTTTTTCCTCAAAATTCAGACGTTTTTTTTTTTCTTGAAATTTGGACTTTTTTTCCTTCAAAATTTGACCTTTTGACCTAAAATTTTGATTTTTTTTTCTTAAAAATCTGATTCCTTTCTTTAAATTCTAACCTTTTTTGTGAAAAGTCTGACTTTTAAACTCAGAATTCTGCCTTTTTTCCTCAAAATTCAGACGTTTTTTTTTTCTTGAAATTTGGACTTTTTTTCTTCAAATTTTGGATTTTTTTGCTGAAAAATGGGATTTTTTTTTTTTCTTAAAAATCGGATTCCTTTCTTGAAATTCTAACCTTTTTTGTTAAAAGTCTGACTTTTAAACTCAGAATTCTGCCTTTTTTCCTCAAAATTCAGACGTTTTTTTTTTCTTGAAATTTGGACTTTTTTTCCTTCAAAATTTGACCTTTTGGCCTAAAATTTAGATTTTTTTTCTTAAAAATATGACTTCCTTTCTTGAAATTCTAACCTTTTTTGTGAAAAGTCTGACTTTTAAACTCAGAATTCTGCCTTTTTTCCTCAAAATTCAGACGTTTTTTTTTTCTTGAAATTTGGACTTTTTTTCCTTCAAAATTTGACCTTTTGGCCTCAAATTTTGATTTTTTTTTCTTAAAAATATGACTTCCTTTCTTGAAATTCTAACCTTTTTTGTTAAAAGTCTGACTTTTAAACTCAGAATTCTGCCTTTTTTCCTCAAAATTCAGACGTTTTTTTTTTCTTGAAATTTGGACTTTTTTTCCTTCAAAATTTGACCTTTTGGCCTAAAATTTTGATTTTTTTTTCTTAAAAATATGACTTCCTTTCTTGAAATTCTAACCTTTTTTGTTAAAAGTCTGACTTTTAAACTCAGAATCTGCCTTTTTTCCTCAAAATTCAGACTTTTTTTTTTTCTTGAAATTTGGATTTTTTTCCTTCAAATTTGGGATTTTTTTGCTGAAAAATGGGATCTTTTTTTTCTTAAAAATCTGATTCCTTTCTTGAAATTCTAACCTTTTTGTTAAAAGTCTGACTTTTAAACTCAGAATTCTGCCTTTTTTCCTCAAAATTCAGACGTTTTTTTTTTTCTTGAAATTTGGACTTTTTTTCTTCAAATTTTGGATTTTTTTGCTGAAAAATGGGATTTTTTTTTTTTCTTAAAAATCTGATTCCTTTCTTGAAATTCTAACCTTTTTTGTTAAAAGTCTGACTTTTAAACTCAGAATTCTGCCTTTTTTCCTCAAAATTCAGACTTTTTTTTTTTCTTGAAATTTGGACTTTTTTTCTTCAAATTTTGGATTTTTTTGCTGAAAAATGGGATTTTTTTTTTCTTAAAAATCTGATTCCTTTCTTGAAATTCTAACCTTTTTTGTTAAAAGTCTGACTTTTAAACTCAGAATTCTGCATTTTTTCCTCAAAATTCAGACGTTTTTTTTTCTTGAAATTTGGACTTTTTTTCCTTCAAGATTTGACCTTTTGGCCTAAAATTTTGATTTTTTTTTCTTAAAAATATGACTTCCTTTCTTGAAATTCTAACCTTTTTTGTTAAAAGTCTGACTTTTAAACTCAGAATTCTGCCTTTTTTCCTCAAAATTCAGATGTTTTTTTTTTCTTGAAATTTGGACTTTTTTTCCTTCAAAATTTGACCTTTTGGCCTAAAATTTTGATTTTTTTTTCTTAAAAATATGACTTCCTTTCTTGAAATTCTAACGTTTTTTGTGAAAAGTCTGACTTTTAAACTCAGAATTCTGCCTTTTTTCCTCAAAATTCAGACGTTTTTTTTTTCTTGAAATTTGGATTTTTTTTCCTTCAAATTTGGGATTTTTTTGCTGAAAAATGGGATCTTTTTTTTCTTAAAAATATGACTTCCTTTCTTGAAATTCTAACCTTTTTCGTTAAAAGTCTGACTTTTAAACTCAGAATTCTGCCTTTTTTCTTCAAAATTCAGACTTTTTTTTTTCTTGAAATTTGGACTTTTTTTCCTTCAAAATTTGACCTTTTGGCCTAAAATTTTGATTTTTATTTCTTAAAAATATGACTTCCTTTCTTGAAATTCTAACCTTTTTTGTTAAAAATCTGACTTTTAAACTCAGAATTCTGCCTTTTTTCCTCAAAATTCAGACGTTTTTTTTTCTTGAAATTTGGACTTTTTTTCCTTCAAATTTGGGATTTTTTTGCTGAAAAATGGGATCTTTTTTTTCTTAAAAATCTGATTCCTTTCTTGAAATTCTAACCTTTTTTGTTAAAAGTCTGACTTTTAAACTCAGAATTCTGCCTTTTTTCCTCAAAATTCAGACGTTTTTTTTTTCTTGAAATTTGGACTTTTTTTCTTCAAATTTTGGATTTTTTTGCTGAAAAATGGGATTTTTTTTTTTTTTAAAAATCTGATTCCTTTCTTGAAATTCTAACCTTTTTTGTTAAAAGTCTGACTTTTAAACTCAGAATTCTGCCTTTTTTCCTCAAAATTCAGACGTTTTTTTTTTCTTGAAATTTGGACTTTTTTCTCTTCAAAATTTGACCTTTTGGCCTAAAATTTTGATTTTTTTTTTTTCTTAAAAATATGACTTCCTTTCTTGAAATTCTAACCTTTTTTGTTAAAAGTCTGATTTTTAAACTCAGAATTCTGCCTTTTTTCCTCAAAATTCAGACGTTTTTTTTTTCTTGAAATTTGGACTTTTTTTCCTTCAAATTTGGGATTTTTTTGCTGAAAAATGGGAACTTTTTTTTCTTAAAAATCTGATTCCTTTCTTGAAATTCTAACCTTTTTGTTAAAAGTCTGACTTTTAAACTCAGAATTCTGCCTTTTTTCCTCAAAATTCAGACGTTTTTTTTTTCTTGAAATTTGGACTTTTTTTCTTCAAATTTTGGATTTTTTTGCTGAAAAATGGGATTTTTTTTTTTCTTAAAAATCTGATTCCTTTCTTGAAATTCTAACCTTTTTTGTTAAAAGTCTGACTTTTAAACTCAGAATTCTGCCTTTTTTCCTCAAAATTCAGACTTTTTTTTTCTTGAAATTTGGACTTTTTTTCTTCAAATCTTGGATTTTTTTGCTGAAAAATGGGATTTTTTTTTCTTAAAAATCTGATTCCTTTCTTGAAATTCTAACCTTTTTTGTTAAAAGTCTGACTTTTAAACTCAGAATTCTGCCTTTTTTCCTCAAAATTCAGACTTTTTTTTCCTTCAAAATTTGGACTTTTTTTTCCTTCAAAATTTGACCTTTTGGCCTAAAATTTTGATTTTTTTTTTCTTAAAAATCTGATTCCTTTCTTGAAATTCTAACCTTTTTTGTTAAAAGTCTGACTTTTAAACTCAGAATTCTGCATTTTTTCTTCAAAATTAAGACTTTTTTTTTTCTTGAAATTTGGACTTTTTTTCCTTCAAAATTTGACCTTTTGGCCTAAAATTTTGATTTTTTTTTTTCTTAAAAATATGACTTCCTTTCTTGAAATTCTAACCTTTTTTGTTAAAAGTCTGATTTTTAAACTCAGAATTCTGTCTTTTTTCCTCAAAATTCAGACGTTTTTTTTTTCTTGAAATTTGGACTTTTTTTCCTTCAAATTTGGGATTTTTTTGCTGAAAAATGGGATTTTTTTTTTCTTGAAAATCTGATTCCTTTCTTGAAATTCTAACCTTTTTTGTTAAAAGTCTGACTTTTAAACTCAGAATTCTGCCTTTTTCCTTAAAATTCAGACGTTTTTTTTTTCTTGAAATTTGGAATTTTTTTCCTTCAAATTTGGGATTGTTTTGCTGAGAAATGGGATCTTTTTTTTCTTAAAAATATGACTTCCTTTCTTGAAATTCTAACCTTTTTTGTTAAAAGTCTGACTTTTAAACTCAAAATTCTGAAAAACGTCTGAATTTTGAGGAAAAAAGGCAGAATTCTGAGTTTAAAAGTCAGACTTTTAACAAAAAAGGTTAGAATTTCAAGAAAGGAAGTCATATTTTTAAGAAAAAAAAATCAAAATTTTAGGCCAAAAAGTCAAATTTTGAAGGAAAAAAAGTCCAAATTTCAAGAAAAAAAAAACGTCTGAATTTTGAGGAAAAAAGGCAGAATTCTGAGTTTAAAAGTCAGACTTTTAACAAAAAAGGTTAGAATTTCAAGAAAGGAAGTCATATTTTTAAGAAAAAAAATCAAAATTTTAGGCCAAAAGGTCAAATTTTGAAGGAAAAAAAGTCCAAATTTCAAGAAAAAAAAAACGTCTGAATTTTGAGGAAAAAAGGCAGAATTCTGAGTTTAAAAGTCAGACTTTTAACAAAAAAGGTTAGAATTTCAAGAAAGGAATCAGATTTTTAAGAAAAAAAAAATCCCATTTTTCAGCAAAAAAATCAAAAATTTGAAGAAAAAAAGTCCAAATTTCAAGAAAAAAAAAAAGTCTGAATTTTGAGGAAAAAAGGCAGAATTCTGAGTTTAAAAGTCAGACTTTTAACAAAAAAGGTTAGAATTTCAAGAAAGGAATCAGATTTTTTGGAAAAAAAAATCAAAATTTTAGGCCAAAAGGTCAAATTTTGAAGGAAAAAAAGTCCAAATTTCAAGAAAAAAAAAAAGTCTGAATTTTGAGGAAAAAAGGCAGAATTCTGAGTTTAAAAGTCAGACTTTTAACAAAAAAGGTTAGAATTTCAAGAAAGGAAGTCATATTTTTAAGAAAAAAAAATCAAAATTTTAGGCCAAAAGGTCAAATTTTGAAGAAAAAAAGTCCAA
>CP136887.1:30019261-30174241 GCA_033000465.1 Sciaenops ocellatus | reverse complement strand
TTTCAAGAAAAAAAAAACTTCTGAATTTTGAGGAAAAAAGGCAGAATTCTGAGTTTAAAAGTCAGACTTTTAACAAAAAAGGTTAGAATTTCAAGAAACGAAGTCATATTTTTAAGAAAAAAAAATCAAAATTTTAGGCCAAAAGGTCAAATTTTGAAGGAAAAAAAGTCCAAATTTCAAGAAAAAAAAAACGTCTGAATTTTGAGGAAAAAAGGCAGAATTCTGAGTTTAAAAGTCAGACTTTTAACAAAAAAGGTTAGAATTTCAAGAAAGGAATCAGATTTTTAAGAAAAAAAAAATCCCATTTTTCAGCAAAAAAATCCAAAATTTGAAGAAAAAAAGTCTAAATTTCAAGAAAAAAAAAACGTCTGAATTTTGAGGAAAAAAGGCAGAATTCTGAGTTTAAAAGTCAGACTTTTAACAAAAAAGGTTAGAATTTCAAGAAACAAAGTCATATTTTTAAGAAAAAAAAATCAAAATTTTAGGCCAAAAGGTCAAATTTTGAAGGAAAAAAAGTCCAAATTTCAAGAAAAAAAAAACGTCTGAATTTTGAGGAAAAAAGGCAGAATTCTGAGTTTAAAAGTCAGACTTTTAACAAAAAAGGTTAGAATTTCAAGAAACGAAGTCATATTTTTAAGAAAAAAAAATCAAAATTTTAGGCCAAAAGGTCAAATTTTGAAGGAAAAAAAGTCCAAATTTCAAGAAAAAAAAAACGTCTGAATTTTGAGGAAAAAAGGCAGAATTCTGAGTTTAAAAGTCAGACTTTTAACAAAAAAGGTTAGAATTTCAAGAAAGGAATCAGATTTTTAAGAAAAAAAAAATCCCATTTTTCAGCAAAAAAATCCAAAATTTGAAGAAAAAAAGTCTAAATTTCAAGAAAAAAAAAACGTCTGAATTTTGAGGAAAAAAGGCAGAATTCTGAGTTTAAAAGTCAGACTTTTAACAAAAAAGGTTAGAATTTCAAGAAACGAAGTCATATTTTTAAGAAAAAAAAATCAAAATTTTAGGCCAAAAGGTCAAATTTTGAAGGAAAAAAAGTCCAAATTTCAAGAAAAAAAAAACGTCTGAATTTTGAGGAAAAAAGGCAGAATTCTGAGTTTAAAAGTCAGACTTTTAACAAAAAAGGTTAGAATTTCAAGAAAGGAATCAGATTTTTAAGAAAAAAAAAATCCCATTTTTCAGCAAAAAAATCGAAAATTTGAAGAAAAAAAGTCTAAATTTCAAGAAAAAAAAAACGTCTGAATTTTGAGGAAAAAAGGCAGAATTCTGAGTTTAAAAGTCAGACTTTTAACAAAAAAGGTTAGAATTTCAAGAAACAAAGTCATATTTTTAAGAAAAAAAAATCAAAATTTTAGGCCAAAAGGTCAAATTTTGAAGGAAAAAAAGTCCAAATTTCAAGAAAAAAAAAACGTCTGAATTTTGAGGAAAAAAGGCAGAATTCTGAGTTTAAAAGTCAGACTTTTAACAAAAAAGGTTAGAATTTCAAGAAACAAAGTCATATTTTTAAGAAAAAAAAATCAAAATTTTAGGCCAAAAGGTCAAATTTTGAAGGAAAAAAAGTCCAAATTTCAAGAAAAAAAAAACGTCTGAATTTTGAGGAAAAAAGGCAGAATTCTGAGTTTAAAAGTCAGACTTTTAACAAAAAAGGTTAGAATTACAAGAAAGGAATCAGATTTTTAAGAAAAAAAAAATCCCATTTTTCAGCAAAAAAATCGAAAATTTGAAGAAAAAAAGTCTAAATTTCAAGAAAAAAAAAACGTCTGAATTTTGAGGAAAAAAGGCAGAATTCTGAGTTTAAAAGTCAGACTTTTAACAAAAAAGGTTAGAATTTCAAGAAAGGAATCAGATTTTTAAGAAAAAAAAAATCCCATTTTTCAGCAAAAAAATCCAAAATTTGAAGAAAAAAAGTCCAAATTTCAAGAAAAAAAAAACGTCTGAATTTTGAGGAAAAAAGGCAGAATTCTGAGTTTAAAAGTCAGACTTTTAACAAAAAAGGTTAGAATTTCAAGAAAGGAAGTCATATTTTTAAGAAAAAAAAATCAAAATTTTAGGCCAAAAGGTCAAATTTTGAAGGAAAAAAAGTCCAAATTTCAAGAAAGAAAAAACGTCTGAATTTTGAGGAAAAAAGGCAGAATTCTGAGTTTAAAAGTCAGACTTTTAACAAAAAAGGTTAGAATTTCAAGAAAGGAATTCATATTTTTAAGAAAAAAAAATGAAAATTTTAGACCAAAATTTTGAAGGAAAAAAAGTCCAAATTTCAAGAAAAAAAAAACGTCTGAATTTTGAGGAAAAAAGGCAGAATTCTGAGTTTAAAAGTCAGACTTTTAACAAAAAAGGTTAGAATTTCAAGAAAGGAATCAGATTTTTAAGAAAAAAAAATCAAAATTTTAGACCAAAAGGTCAAATTTTGAAGGAAAAAAAGTCCAAATTTCAAGAAAAAAAAAACGTCTGAATTTTGAGGAAAAAAGGCAGAATTCTGAGTTTAAAAGTCAGACTTTTAACAAAAAAGGTTAGAATTTCAAGAAAGGAATCAGATTTTTAAGAAAAAAAAAATCCCATTTTTCAGCAAAAAAATCCAAAATTTGAAGAAAAAAAGTCTAAATTTCAAGAAAAAAAAAAAGTCTGAATTTTGAGAAAAAAGGGAGAATTCTGAGTTTAAAAGTCAGACTTTTAACAAAAAAGGTTAGAATTTCAAGAAAGGAAGTCATATTTTTAAGAAAAAAAAATCAAAATTTTAGGCCAAAAGGTCAAATTTTGAAGGAAAAAAAGTCCAAATTTCAAGAAAAAAAACACGTCTGAATTTTGAGGAAAAAAGGCAGAATTCTGAGTTTAAAAGTCAGACTTTTAACAAAAAAGGTTAGAATTTCAAGAAAGGAATCAGATTTTTAAGAAAAAAAATATCCCATTTTTCAGCTAAAAGATCCAAAATTTGAAGAAAAAAAGTCCAAATTTCAAGAAAAAAAAAAAACGTCTGAATTTTGAGGAAAAAAGGCAGAATTCTGAGATTAAAAGTCAGACTTTTAACAAAAAAGGTTAGAATTTCAAGAAAGGAATCAGATTTTTAAGAAAAAAAAAATCCCATTTTTCAGCAAAAAAATCCAAAATTTGAAGAAAAAAAGTCCAAATTTCAAGAAAAAAAAAACGTCTGAATTTTGAGGAAAAAAGGCAGAATTCTGAGTTTAAAAGTCAGACTTTTAACAAAAAAGGTTAGAATTTCAAGAAAGGAAGTCATATTTTTAAGAAAAAAAAATCAAAATTTTAGGCCAAAAGGTCAAATTTTGAAGGAAAAAAAGTCCAAATTTCAAGAAAAAAAAAACGTCTGAATTTTGAGGAAAAAAGGCAGAATTCTGAGTTTAAAAGTCAGACTTTTAACAAAAAAGGTTAGAATTTCAAGAAAGGAATCAGATTTTTAAGAAAAAAAAACTCCCATTTTTCAGCAAAAAAATCCAAAATTTGAAGAAAAAAAGTCCAAATTTCAAGAAAAAAAAAAGTCTGAATTTTGAGGAAAAAAGGCAGAATTCTGAGTTTAACAGTCAGACTTTTAACAAAAAAGGTTAGAATTTCAAGAAAGGAAGTCATATTTTTAAGAAAAAAAAAATCAAAATTTTAGGCCAAAAGGTCAAATTTTGAAGGAAAAAAAGTCCAAATTTCAAGAAAAAAAAAACGTCTGAATTTTGAGGAAAAAAGGCAGAATTCTGAGTTTAAAAGTCAGACTTTTAACAAAAAAGGTTAGAATTTCAAAAAAGGAAGTCATATTTTTAAGAAAAAAAAATCAAAATTTTAGGCCAAAAGGTCAAATTTTGAAGGAAAAAAAGTCCAAATTTCAAGAAAAAAAAAACGTCTGAATTTTGAGGAAAAAAGGCAGAATTCTGAGTTTAAAAGTCAGACTTTTAACAAAAAAGGTTAGAATTTCAAGAAAGGAATCAGATTTTTAAGAAAAAAAAAATCCCATTTTTCAGCAAAAAAATCCAAAATTTGAAGAAAAAAAGTCTAAATTTCAAGAAAAAAAAAAAGTCTGAATTTTGAGAAAAAAGGGAGAATTCTGAGTTTAAAAGTCAGACTTTTAACAAAAAAGGTTAGAATTTCAAGAAAGGAAGTCATATTTTTAAGAAAAAAAAATCAAAATTTTAGGCCAAAAGGTCAAATTTTGAAGGAAAAAAAGTCCAAATTTCAAGAAAAAAAACACGTCTGAATTTTGAGGAAAAAAGGCAGAATTCTGAGATTAAAAGTCAGACTTTTAACAAAAAAGGTTAGAATTTCAAGAAAGGAATCAGATTTTTAAGAAAAAAAATATCCCATTTTTCAGCTAAAAGATCCAAAATTTGAAGAAAAAAAGTCCAAATTTCAAGAAAAAAAAAAAACGTCTGAATTTTGAGGAAAAAAGGCAGAATTCTGAGATTAAAAGTCAGACTTTTAACAAAAAAGGTTAGAATTTCAAGAAAGGAATCAGATTTTTAAGAAAAAAAAAATCCCATTTTTCAGCAAAAAAATCCAAAATTTGAAGAAAAAAAGTCCAAATTTCAAGAAAAAAAAAACGTCTGAATTTTGAGGAAAAAAGGCAGAATTCTGAGTTTAAAAGTCAGACTTTTAACAAAAAAGGTTAGAATTTCAAGAAAGGAAGTCATATTTTTAAGAAAAAAAAATCAAAATTTTAGGCCAAAAGGTCAAATTTTGAAGGAAAAAAAGTCCAAATTTCAAGAAAAAAAAAACGTCTGAATTTTGAGGAAAAAAGGCAGAATTCTGAGTTTAAAAGTCAGACTTTTAACAAAAAAGGTTCGAATTTCAAAAAAGGAAGTCATATTTTTAAGAAAAAAAAATCAAAATTTTAGGCCAAAAGGTCAAATTTTGAAGGAAAAAAAGTCCAAATTTCAAGAAAAAAAAAACGTCTGAATTTTGAGGAAAAAAGGCAGAATTCTGAGTTTAAAAGTCAGACTTTTAACAAAAAAGTTTAAAATATCAAGAAAGGAAGTCATATTTTTCAGAAAAAAAAACAAAATTTTACGCCAAAAGGTCAAATTTTGAAGGAAAAAAAGTCCAAATTTCAAGAAAAAAAAAAAGTCTGAATTTTGAGGAAAAAAGGCAGAATTCTGAGTTTAAAAGTCTGACTTTTAACAAAAAAGGTTAGAATTTCAAGAAAGGAATCAGATTTTTAAGAAAAAAAAAATCCCATTTTTCAGCAAAAAAATCCAAAATTTGAAGAAAAAAAGTCCAAATTTCAAGAAAAAAAAAAAACGTCTGAATTTTGAGGAAAAAAGGCAGAATTCTGAGTTTAAAAGTCAGACTTTTAACAAAAAAGGTTAGAATTTCAAGAAAGGAAGTCATATTTTTAAGAAAAAAAAATCAAAATTTTAGGCCAAAAGGTCAAATTTCGAAGGAAAAAAAGTCCAAATTTCAAGAAAAAAAAAACGTCTGAATTTTGAGGAAAAAAGGCAGAATTCTGAGTTTAAAAGTCAGACTTTTAACAAAAAAGGTTAGAATTTCAAAAAAGGAAGTCATATTTTTAAGAAAAAAAAATCAAAATTTTAGGCCAAAAGGTCAAATTTTGAAGGAAAAAAAGTCCAAATTTCAAGAAAAAAAAAACGTCTGAATTTTGAGGAAAAAAGGCAGAATTCTGAGTTTAAAAGTCAGACTTTTAACAAAAAAGGTTAGAATTTCAAGTACGTTAGACAGATTTTTAAGAAAAAAAAATCAAAATTTTAGGCCAAAAGGTCAAATTTTGAAGGAAAAAAAGTCCAAATTTCAAGAAAAAAAAAACGTCTGAATTTTGAGGAAAAAAGGCAGAATTCTGAGTTTAAAAGTCAGACTTTTAACAAAAAAGGTTAGAATTTCAAGAAAGGAAGTCATATTTTTAAGAAAAAAAAAAATCAAAATTTTAGGCCAAAAGGTCAAATTTTGAAGGAAAAAAAGTCCAAATTTTCAAGAAAAAAAAAACGTCTGAATTTTGAGGAAAAAAGGCAGAATTCTGAGTTTAAAAGTCAGACTTTTAACAAAAAAGGTTAGAATTTAAAGAAAGGAATCAGATTTTTAAGAAAAAAAAATCAAAATTTTAGGCCAAAAGGTCAAATCATGAAGGAAAAAAAGTCCAAATTTCAAGAAAAAAAAATGTCTGAATTTTGAGGAAAAAAGGCAGAATTCGGAGTTTAAAAGTCAGACTTTTAACAAAAAAGGTTAGAATTTCAAGAAAGGAATCAGATTTTTAAGAAAAAAAAAATCAAAATTTTAGGCCAAAAGGTCAAATTTTGAAGGAAAAAAAGTCCAAATTTCAAGAAAAAAAAAACGTCTGAATTTTGAGGAAAAAAGGCAGAATTCTGAGTTTAAAAGTCAGACTTTTAACAAAAAAGGTTAGAATTTCAAGAAAGGAATCAGATTTTTAAGAAAAAAAAAATCAAAATTTTAGGCCAAAAGGTCAAATCTTGAAGGAAAAAAAGTCCAAATTTCAAGAAAAAAAAAACGTCTGAATTTTGAGGAAAAAAGGCAGAATTCTGAGTTTAAAAGTCAGACTTTTAACAAAAAAGGTTAGAATTTCAAGAAAGGAAGTCATATTTTTAAGAAAAAAAAAATCAAAATTTTGGGCCAAAAGGTCAAATTTTGAAGGAAAAAAAGTCCAAATTTCAAGAAAAAAAAAACGTCTGAATTTTGAGGAAAAAAGGCAGAATTCTGAGTTTAAAAGTCAGACTTTTAACAAAAAAGGTTAGAATTTCAAGAAAGGAAGTCATATTTTTAAGAAAAAAAAATCAAAATTTTAGGCCAAAAGGTCAAATTTTGAAGGAAAAAAAGTCCAAATTTCAAGAAAAAAAAAAACGTCTGAATTTTGAGGAAAAAAGGCAGAATTCTGAGTTTAAAAGTCAGACTTTTAACAAAAAAGGTTAGAATTTCAAGAAAGGAAGTCATATTTTTAAGAAAAAAAAATCAAAATTTTAGGCCAAAAGGTCAAATTTTGAAGGAAAAAAAGTCCAAATTTCAAGAAAAAAAAAACGTCTGAATTTTGAGGAAAAAAGGCAGAATTCTGAGTTTAAAAGTCAGACTTTTAACAAAAAAGGTTAGAATTTCAAGAAAGGAAGTCATATTTTCAAGAAAAAAAAAATCAAAATTTTAGGCCAAAAGGTCAAATTTTGAAGTAAAAAAAGTCCAAATTTCAAGAAAAAAAAAACGTCTGAATTTTGAGGAAAAAAGGCAGAATTCTGAGTTTAAAAGTCAGACTTTTAACAAAAAAGGTTAGAATTTCAAGAAAGGAATCAGATTTTTAAGAAAAAAAAAATCAAAATGTTAGGCCAAAAGGTCAAATCTTGAAGGAAAAAAAGTCCAAATTTCAAGAAAAAAAAACGTCTGAATTTTGAGGAAAAAAGGCAGAATTCTGAGTTTAAAAGTCAGACTTTTAACAAAAAAGGTTAGACTTTCAAGAAAGGAATCAGATTTTTAAGAAAAAAAAATCCCATTTTTCAGTAAAAAATTCCCAAATTTGAAGGAAAAAATGTCCAAATTTCAAGAAAAAAAAAACGTCTGAATTTTGAGCAAAAAAGGCTGAATTCTGAGTTTAAAAGTCAGACTTTTAACAAAAAAGGTTAGAATTTCAAGAAAGGAAGTCAGATTTTTAAGAAAAAAAAATCAAAATTTTAGGCCAAAAGGTCAAATTTTGAAGGAAAAAAAGTCCAAATTTCAAGAAAAAAAAAACATCTGAATTTTGAGGAAAAAAGGCAGAATTCTGAGTTTAAAAGTCAGACTTTTAACAAAAAAGGTTAGAATTTCAAGAAACAAAGTCATATTTTTAAGAAAAAAAAATCAAAATTTTAGGCCAAAAGGTCAAATTTTGAAGGAAAAAAAGTCCAAATTTCAAGAAAAAAAAAAACGTCTGAATTTTGAGGAAAAAAGGCAGAATTCTGAGTTTAAAAGTCAGACTTTTAACAAAAAAGGTTAGAATTTCAAGAAAGGAAGTCATATTTTTAAGAAAAAAAAATCAAAATTTTAGGCCAAAAGGTCAAATTTTGAAGGAAAAAAAGTCCAAATTTCAAGAAAAAAAAAACGTCTGAATTTTGAGGAAAAAAGGCAGAATTCTGAGTTTAAAAGTCAGACTTTTAACAAAAAAGGTTAGAATTTCAAGAAAGGAATCAGATTTTTAAGAAAAAAAAAATCCCATTTTTCAGCAAAAAAATCCAAAATTTGAAGAAAAAAAGTCTAAATTTCAAGAAAAAAAAAACGTCTGAATTTTGAGGAAAAAAGGCAGAATTCTGAGTTTAAAAGTCAGACTTTTGACAAAAAAGGTTAGAATTTCAAGAAAGGAAGTCATATTTTTAAGAAAAAAAAATCAAAATTTTAGGCCAAAAGGTGAAATTTTGAAGGAAAAAAAATCCAAATTTCAAGAAAAAAAAAAACGTCTGAATTTTGAGGAAAAAAGGCAGAATTCTGAGTTTAAAAGTCAGACTTTTAACAAAAAAGGTTAGAATTTCAAGAAAGGAAGTCATATTTTTAAGAAAAAAAAAATCAAAATTTTAGGCCAAAAGGTCAAATTTTGAAGGAAAAAAAGTCCAAATTTCAAGAAAAAAAAAACGTCTGAATTTTGAGGAAAAAAGGCAGAATTCTGAGTTTAAAAGTCAGACTTTTAACAAAAAAGGTTAGAATTTCAAGAAACAAAGTCATATTTTTAAGAAAAAAAAATCAAAATTTTAGGCCAAAAGGTCAAATTTTGAAGGAAAAAAAGTCCAAATTTCAAGAAAAAAAAAAGTCTGAATTTTGAGGAAAAAAGGCAGAATTCTGAGTTTAAAAGTCAGACTTTTAACAAAAAAGGTTAGAATTTCAAGAAACAAAGTCATATTTTTAAGAAAAAAAAATCAAAATTTTAGGCCAAAAGGTCAAATTTTGAAGGAAAAAAAGTCCAAATTTCAAGAAAAAAAAAACGTCTGAATTTTGAGGAAAAAAGGCAGAATTCTGAGTTTAAAAGTCAGACTTTTAACAAAAAAGGTTAGAATTACAAGAAAGGAATCAGATTTTTAAGAAAAAAAAAATCCCATTTTTCAGCAAAAAAATCGAAAATTTGAAGAAAAAAAGTCTAAATTTCAAGAAAAAAAAAACGTCTGAATTTTGAGGAAAAAAGGCAGAATTCTGAGTTTAAAAGTCAGACTTTTAACAAAAAAGGTTAGAATTTCAAGAAACAAAGTCATATTTTTAAGAAAAAAAAATCAAAATTTTAGGCCAAAAGGTCAAATTTTGAAGGAAAAAAAGTCCAAATTTCAAGAAAAAAAAAACGTCTGAATTTTGAGGAAAAAAGGCAGAATTCTGAGTTTAAAAGTCAGACTTTTAACAAAAAAGGTTAGAATTTCAAGAAAGGAATCAGATTTTTAAGAAAAAAAAAATCCCATTTTTCAGCAAAAAAATCCAAAATTTGAAGAAAAAAAGTCTAAATTTCAAGAAAAAAAAAACGTCTGAATTTTGAGGAAAAAAGGCAGAATTCTGAGTTTAAAAGTCAGACTTTTAACAAAAAAGGTTAGAATTTCAAGAAACGAAGTCATATTTTTAAGAAAAAAAAATCAAAATTTTAGGCCAAAAGGTCAAATTTTGAAGGAAAAAAAGTCCAAATTTCAAGAAAAAAAAAACGTCTGAATTTTGAGGAAAAAAGGCAGAATTCTGAGTTTAAAAGTCAGACTTTTAACAAAAAAGGTTAGAATTTCAAGAAAGGAAGTCATATTTTTAAGAAAAAAAAATCAAAATTTTAGGCCAAAAGGTCAAATTTTGAAGGAAAAAAAGTCCAAATTTCAAGAAAAAAAAAACGTCTGAATTTTGAGGAAAAAAGGCAGAATTCTGAGTTTAAAAGTCAGACTTTTAACAAAAAAGGTTAGAATTTCAAGAAAGGAAGACATATTTTTAAGAAAAAAAAATCAAAATTTTAGGCCAAAAGGTGAAATTTTGAAGGAAAAAAAATCCAAATTTCAAGAAAAAAAAAACGTCTGAATTTTGAGGAAAAAAGGCAGAATTCTGAGTTTAAAAGTCAGACTTTTAACAAAAAAGGTTAGAATTTCAAGAAACAAAGTCATATTTTTAAGAAAAAAAAATCAAAATTTTAGGCCAAAAGGTCAAATTTTGAAGGAAAAAAAGTCCAAATTTCAAGAAAAAAAAAACGTCTGAATTTTGAGGAAAAAAGGCAGAATTCTGAGTTTAAAAGTCAGACTTTTAACAAAAAAGGTTAGAATTACAAGAAAGGAATCAGATTTTTAAGAAAAAAAAAATCCCATTTTTCAGCAAAAAAATCGAAAATTTGAAGAAAAAAAGTCTAAATTTCAAGAAAAAAAAAACGTCTGAATTTTGAGGAAAAAAGGCAGAATTCTGAGTTTAAAAGTCAGACTTTTAACAAAAAAGGTTAGAATTTCAAGAAACAAAGTCATATTTTTAAGAAAAAAAAAATCAAAATTTTAGGCCAAAAGGTCAAATTTTGAAGGAAAAAAAGTCCAAATTTCAAGAAAAAAAAAAACGTCTGAATTTTGAGGAAAAAAGGCAGAATTCTGAGTTTAAAAGTCAGACTTTTAACAAAAAAGGTTAGAATTTCAAGAAAGGAATCAGATTTTTAAGAAAAAAAAAAAATCCCATTTTTCAGCAAAAAATTCAAAATTTGAAGAAGAAAAGTCCAAATTTCAAGAAAAAAAAAAACGTCTGAATTTTGAGGAAAAAAGGCAGAATTCTGAGTTTAAAAGTCAGACTTTTAACAAAAAAGGTTAGAATTTCAAGAAACGAAGTCATATTTTTAAGAAAAAAAAATCAAAATTTTAGGCCAAAAGGTCAAATTTTGAAGGAAAAAAAGTCCAAATTTCAAGAAAAAAAAAACGTCTGAATTTTGAGGAAAAAAGGCAGAATTCTGAGTTTAAAAGTCAGACTTTTAACAAAAAAGGTTAGAATTTCAAGAAAGGAAGTCATATTTTTAAGAAAAAAAAATCAAAATTTTAGGCCAAAAGGTCAAATTTTGAAGGAAAAAAAGTCCAAATTTCAAGAAAAAAAAAACGTCTGAATTTTGAGGAAAAAAGGCAGAATTCTGAGTTTAAAAGTCAGACTTTTAACAAAAAAGGTTAGAATTTCAAGAAAGGAAGACATATTTTTAAGAAAAAAAAATCAAAATTTTAGGCCAAAAGGTGAAATTTTGAAGGAAAAAAAATCCAAATTTCAAGAAAAAAAAAACGTCTGAATTTTGAGGAAAAAAGGCAGAATTCTGAGTTTAAAAGTCAGACTTTTAACAAAAAAGGTTAGAATTTCAAGAAACAAAGTCATATTTTTAAGAAAAAAAAATCTAAATTTTAGGCCAAAAGGTCAAATTTTGAAGGAAAAAAAGTCCAAATTTCAAGAAAAAAAAAACGTCTGAATTTTGAGGAAAAAAGGCAGAATTCTGAGTTTAAAAGTCAGACTTTTAACAAAAAAGGTTAGAATTACAAGAAAGGAATCAGATTTTTAAGAAAAAAAAAATCCCATTTTTCAGCAAAAAAATCGAAAATTTGAAGAAAAAAAGTCTAAATTTCAAGAAAAAAAAAACGTCTGAATTTTGAGGAAAAAAGGCAGAATTCTGAGTTTAAAAGTCAGACTTTTAACAAAAAAGGTTAGAATTTCAAGAAACAAAGTCATATTTTTAAGAAAAAAAAATCAAAATTTTAGGCCAAAAGGTCAAATTTTGAAGGAAAAAAAGTCCAAATTTCAAGAAAAAAAAAACGTCTGAATTTTGAGGAAAAAAGGCAGAATTCTGAGTTTAAAAGTCAGACTTTTAACAAAAAAGGTTAGAATTTCAAGAAAGGAATCAGATTTTTAAGAAAAAAAAAAATCCCATTTTTCAGCAAAAAAATCCAAAATTTGAAGAAAAAAAGTCTAAATTTCAAGAAAAAAAAAACGTCTGAATTTTGAGGAAAAAAGGCAGAATTCTGAGTTTAAAAGTCAGACTTTTAACAAAAAAGGTTAGAATTTCAAGAAAGGAAGACATATTTTTAAGAAAAAAAATCAAAATTTTAGGCCAAAAGGTGAAATTTTGAAGGAAAAAAAATCCAAATTTCAAGAAAAAAAAAACGTCTGAATTTTGAGGAAAAAAGGCAGAATTCTGAGTTTAAAAGTCAGACTTTTAACAAAAAAGGTTAGAATTTCAAGAAAGGAAGTCATATTTTTAAGAAAAAAAAAATCAAAATTTTAGGCCAAAAGGTCAAATTTTGAAGGAAAAAAAGTCCAAATTTCAAGAAAAAAAAAACGTCTGAATTTTGAGGAAAAAAGGCAGAATTCTGAGTTTAAAAGTCAGACTTTTAACAAAAAAGGTTAGAATTTCAAGAAAGGAAGTCATATTTTTAAGAAAAAAAAATCAAAATTTTAGGCCAAAAGGTCAAATTTTGAAGGAAAAAAAGTCCAAATTTCAAGAAAAAAAAAACGTCTGAATTTTGAGGAAAAAAGGCAGAATTCTGAGTTTAAAAGTCAGACTTTTAACAAAAAAGGTTAGAATTTCAAGAAACAAAGTCATATTTTTAAGAAAAAAAAATCAAAATTTTAGGCCAAAAGGTCAAATTTTGAAGGAAAAAAAGTCCAAATTTCAAGAAAAAAAAAACGTCTGAATTTTGAGGAAAAAAGGCAGAATTCTGAGTTTAAAAGTCAGACTTTTAACAAAAAAGGTTAGAATTTCAAGAAAGGAATCAGATTTTTAAGAAAAAAAAAATCCCATTTTTCAGCAAAAAAATCCAAAATTTGAAGAAAAAAAGTCTAAATTTCAAGAAAAAAAAAACGTCTGAATTTTGAGGAAAAAAGGCAGAATTCTGAGTTTAAAAGTCAGACTTTTAACAAAAAAGGTTAGAATTTCAAGAAAGGAATCAGATTTTTAAGAAAAAAAAAAATCCCATTTTTCAGCAAAAAAATCCAAAATTTGAAGAAGAAAAGTCCAAATTTCAAGAAAAAAAAAAACGTCTGAATTTTGAGGAAAAAAGGCAGAATTCTGAGTTTAAAAGTCAGACTTTTAACAAAAAAGGTTAGAATTTCAAGAAACGAAGTCATATTTTTAAGAAAAAAAAATCAAAATTTTAGGCCAAAAGGTCAAATTTTGAAGGAAAAAAAGTCCAAATTTCAAGAAAAAAAAAACGTCTGAATTTTGAGGAAAAAAGGCAGAATTCTGAGTTTAAAAGTCAGACTTTTAACAAAAAAGGTTAGAATTTCAAGAAAGGAATCAGATTTTTAAGAAAAAAAAAATCCCATTTTTCAGCAAAAAAATCCAAAATTTGAAGAAAAAAAGTCTAAATTTCAAGAAAAAAAAAACGTCTGAATTTTGAGGAAAAAAGGCAGAATTCTGAGTTTAAAAGTCAGACTTTTAACAAAAAAGGTTAGAATTTCAAGAAACGAAGTCATATTTTTAAGAAAAAAAAATCAAAATTTTAGGCCAAAAGGTCAAATTTTGAAGGAAAAAAAGTCCAAATTTCAAGAAAAAAAAAACGTCTGAATTTTGAGGAAAAAAGGCAGAATTCTGAGTTTAAAAGTCAGACTTTTAACAAAAAAGGTTAGAATTTCAAGAAAGGAATCAGATTTTTAAGAAAAAAAAAATCCCATTTTTCAGCAAAAAAATCCAAAATTTGAAGAAAAAAAGTCTAAATTTCAAGAAAAAAAAAACGTCTGAATTTTGAGGAAAAAAGGCAGAATTCTGAGTTTAAAAGTCAGACTTTTAACAAAAAAGGTTAGAATTTCAAGAAACAAAGTCATATTTTTAAGAAAAAAAAATCAAAATTTTAGGCCAAAAGGTCAAATTTTGAAGGAAAAAAAGTCCAAATTTCAAGAAAAAAAAAACGTCTGAATTTTGAGGAAAAAAGGCAGAATTCTGAGTTTAAAAGTCAGACTTTTAACAAAAAAGGTTAGAATTTCAAGAAACAAAGTCATATTTTTAAGAAAAAAAAATCAAAATTTTAGGCCAAAAGGTCAAATTTTGAAGGAAAAAAAGTCCAAATTTCAAGAAAAAAAAAACGTCTGAATTTTGAGGAAAAAAGGCAGAATTCTGAGTTTAAAAGTCAGACTTTTAACAAAAAAGGTTAGAATTACAAGAAAGGAATCAGATTTTTAAGAAAAAAAAAATCCCATTTTTCAGCAAAAAAATCGAAAATTTGAAGAAAAAAAGTCTAAATTTCAAGAAAAAAAAAACGTCTGAATTTTGAGGAAAAAAGGCAGAATTCTGAGTTTAAAAGTCAGACTTTTAACAAAAAAGGTTAGAATTTCAAGAAACAAAGTCATATTTTTAAGAAAAAAAAATCAAAATTTTAGGCCAAAAGGTCAAATTTTGAAGGAAAAAAAGTCCAAATTTCAAGAAAAAAAAAACGTCTGAATTTTGAGGAAAAAAGGCAGAATTCTGAGTTTAAAAGTCAGACTTTTAACAAAAAAGGTTAGAATTTCAAGAAAGGAATCAGATTTTTAAGAAAAAAAAAATCCCATTTTTCAGCAAAAAAATCCAAAATTTGAAGAAAAAAAGTCTAAATTTCAAGAAAAAAAAAACGTCTGAATTTTGAGGAAAAAAGGCAGAATTCTGAGTTTAAAAGTCAGACTTTTAACAAAAAAGGTTAGAATTTCAAGAAACAAAGTCATATTTTTAAGAAAAAAAAATCAAAATTTTAGGCCAAAAGGTCAAATTTTGAAGGAAAAAAAGTCCAAATTTCAAGAAAAAAAAAACGTCTGAATTTTGAGGAAAAAAGGCAGAATTCTGAGTTTAAAAGTCAGACTTTTAACAAAAAAGGTTAGAATTACAAGAAAGGAATCAGATTTTTAAGAAAAAAAAAATCCCATTTTTCAGCAAAAAAATCGAAAATTTGAAGAAAAAAAGTCTAAATTTCAAGAAAAAAAAAACGTCTGAATTTTGAGGAAAAAAGGCAGAATTCTGAGTTTAAAAGTCAGACTTTTAACAAAAAAGGTTAGAATTTCAAGAAAGGAATCAGATTTTTAAGAAAAAAAAAATCCCATTTTTCAGCAAAAAAATCCAAAATTTGAAGAAAAAAAGTCCAAATTTCAAGAAAAAAAAAACGTCTGAATTTTGAGGAAAAAAGGCAGAATTCTGAGTTTAAAAGTCAGACTTTTAACAAAAAAGGTTAGAATTTCAAGAAAGGAAGTCATATTTTTAAGAAAAAAAAATCAAAATTTTAGGCCAAAAGGTCAAATTTTGAAGGAAAAAAAGTCGAAATTTCAAGAAAGAAAAAACGTCTGAATTTTGAGGAAAAAAGGCAGAATTCTGAGTTTAAAAGTCAGACTTTTAACAAAAAAGGTTAGAATTTCAAGAAAGGAAGACATATTTTTAAGAAAAAAAAATCAAAATTTTAGGCCAAAAGGTCAAATTTTGAAGGAAAAAAAGTCCAAATTTCAAGAAAAAAAAAACGTCTGAATTTTGAGGAAAAAAGGCAGAATTCTGAGTTTAAAAGTCAGACTTTTAACAAAAAAGGTTAGAATTTCAAGAAACAAAGTCATATTTTTAAGAAAAAAAAATCAAAATTTTAGGCCAAAAGGTCAAATTTTGAAGGAAAAAAAGTCCAAATTTCAAGAAAAAAAAAACGTCTGAATTTTGAGGAAAAAAGGCAGAATTCTGAGTTTAAAAGTCAGACTTTTAACAAAAAAGGTTAGAATTTCAAGAAAGGAATCAGATTTTTAAGAAAATAAAAATCCCATTTTTCAGCAAAAAAATCCAAAATTTGAAGAAAAAAAGTCTAAATTTCAAGAAAAAAAAAACGTCTGAATTTTGAGGAAAAAAGGCAGAATTCTGAGTTTAAAAGTCAGACTTTTAACAAAAAAGGTTAGAATTTCAAGAAAGGAAGTCATATTTTTAAGAAAAAAAAATCAAAATTTTAGGCCAAAAGGTCAAATTTTGAAGGAAAAAAAGTCCAAATTTCAAGAAAAAAAAAACGTCTGAATTTTGAGGAAAAAAGGCAGAATTCTGAGTTTAAAAGTCAGACTTTTAACAAAAAAGGTTAGAATTTCAAGAAAGGAAGTCATATTTTTAAGAAAAAAAAATCAAAATTTTAGGCCAAAAGGTCAAATTTTGAAGGAAAAAAAGTCCAAATTTCAAGAAAAAAAAAACGTCTGAATTTTGAGGAAAAAAGGCAGAATTCTGAGTTTAAAAGTCAGACTTTTAACAAAAAAGGTTAGAATTTCAAGAAAGGAAGTCATATTTTTAAGAAAAAAAAATCAAAATTTTAGGCCAAAAGGTCAAATTTTGAAGGAAAAAAAGTCCAAATTTCAAGAAAAAAAAAACGTCTGAATTTTGAGGAAAAAAGGCAGAATTCTGAGTTTAAAAGTCAGACTTTTAACAAAAAAGGTTAGAATTTCAAGAAAGGAATCAGATTTTTAAGAAAAAAAAAAATCCCATTTTTCAGCAAAAAAATCCAAAATTTGAAGAAAAAAAGTCTAAATTTCAAGAAAAAAAAAACGTCTGAATTTTGAGGAAAAAAGGCAGAATTCTGAGTTTAAAAGTCAGACTTTTAACAAAAAAGGTTAGAATTTCAAGAAAGGAAGACATATTTTTAAGAAAAAAAATCAAAATTTTAGGCCAAAAGGTGAAATTTTGAAGGAAAACAAATCCAAATTTCAAGAAAAAAAAAACGTCTGAATTTTGAGGAAAAAAGGCAGAATTCTGAGTTTAAAAGTCAGACTTTTAACAAAAAAGGTTAGAATTTCAAGAAAGGAAGTCATATTTTTAAGAAAAAAAAAATCAAAATTTTAGGCCAAAAGGTCAAATTTTGAAGGAAAAAAAGTCCAAATTTCAAGAAAAAAAAAACGTCTGAATTTTGAGGAAAAAAGGCAGAATTCTGAGTTTAAAAGTCAGACTTTTAACAAAAAAGGTTAGAATTTCAAGAAAGGAAGTCATATTTTTAAGAAAAAAAAATCAAAATTTTAGGCCAAAAGGTCAAATTTTGAAGGAAAAAAAGTCCAAATTTCAAGAAAAAAAAAACGTCTGAATTTTGAGGAAAAAAGGCAGAATTCTGAGTTTAAAAGTCAGACTTTTAACAAAAAAGGTTAGAATTTCAAGAAACAAAGTCATATTTTTAAGAAAAAAAAATCAAAATTTTAGGCCAAAAGGTCAAATTTTGAAGGAAAAAAAGTCCAAATTTCAAGAAAAAAAAAACGTCTGAATTTTGAGGAAAAAAGGCAGAATTCTGAGTTTAAAAGTCAGACTTTTAACAAAAAAGGTTAGAATTTCAAGAAAGGAATCAGATTTTTAAGAAAAAAAAAATCCCATTTTTCAGCAAAAAAATCCAAAATTTGAAGAAAAAAAGTCTAAATTTCAAGAAAAAAAAAAACGTCTGAATTTTGAGGAAAAAAGGCAGAATTCTGAGTTTAAAAGTCAGACTTTTAACAAAAAAGGTTAGAATTTCAAGAAAGGAATCAGATTTTTAAGAAAAAAAAAAATCCCATTTTTCAGCAAAAAAATCCAAAATTTGAAGAAGAAAAGTCCAAATTTCAAGAAAAAAAAAAACGTCTGAATTTTGAGGAAAAAAGGCAGAATTCTGAGTTTAAAAGTCAGACTTTTAACAAAAAAGGTTAGAATTTCAAGAAACGAAGTCATATTTTTAAGAAAAAAAAATCAAAATTTTAGGCCAAAAGGTCAAATTTTGAAGGAAAAAAAGTCCAAATTTCAAGAAAAAAAAAACGTCTGAATTTTGAGGAAAAAAGGCAGAATTCTGAGTTTAAAAGTCAGACTTTTAACAAAAAAGGTTAGAATTTCAAGAAAGGAATCAGATTTTTAAGAAAAAAAAAATCCCATTTTTCAGCAAAAAAATCCAAAATTTGAAGAAAAAAAGTCTAAATTTCAAGAAAAAAAAAACGTCTGAATTTTGAGGAAAAAAGGCAGAATTCTGAGTTTAAAAGTCAGACTTTTAACAAAAAAGGTTAGAATTACAAGAAAGGAATCAGATTTTTAAGAAAAAAAAAATCCCATTTTTCAGCAAAAAAATCGAAAATTTGAAGAAAAAAAGTCTAAATTTCAAGAAAAAAAAAACGTCTGAATTTTGAGGAAAAAAGGCAGAATTCTGAGTTTAAAAGTCAGACTTTTAACAAAAAAGGTTAGAATTTCAAGAAACAAAGTCATATTTTTAAGAAAAAAAAATCAAAATTTTAGGCCAAAAGGTCAAATTTTGAAGGAAAAAAAGTCCAAATTTCAAGAAAAAAAAAACGTCTGAATTTTGAGGAAAAAAGGCAGAATTCTGAGTTTAAAAGTCAGACTTTTAACAAAAAAGGTTAGAATTTCAAGAAAGGAATCAGATTTTTAAGAAAAAAAAAATCCCATTTTTCAGCAAAAAAATCCAAAATTTGAAGAAAAAAAGTCTAAATTTCAAGAAAAAAAAAACGTCTGAATTTTGAGGAAAAAAGGCAGAATTCTGAGTTTAAAAGTCAGACTTTTAACAAAAAAGGTTAGAATTTCAAGAAACAAAGTCATATTTTTAAGAAAAAAAAATCAAAATTTTAGGCCAAAAGGTCAAATTTTGAAGGAAAAAAAGTCCAAATTTCAAGAAAAAAAAAACGTCTGAATTTTGAGGAAAAAAGGCAGAATTCTGAGTTTAAAAGTCAGACTTTTAACAAAAAAGGTTAGAATTACAAGAAAGGAATCAGATTTTTAAGAAAAAAAAAATCCCATTTTTCAGCAAAAAAATCGAAAATTTGAAGAAAAAAAGTCTAAATTTCAAGAAAAAAAAAACGTCTGAATTTTGAGGAAAAAAGGCAGAATTCTGAGTTTAAAAGTCAGACTTTTAACAAAAAAGGTTAGAATTTCAAGAAAGGAATCAGATTTTTAAGAAAAAAAAAATCCCATTTTTCAGCAAAAAAATCCAAAATTTGAAGAAAAAAAGTCCAAATTTCAAGAAAAAAAAAACGTCTGAATTTTGAGGAAAAAAGGCAGAATTCTGAGTTTAAAAGTCAGACTTTTAACAAAAAAGGTTAGAATTTCAAGAAAGGAAGTCATATTTTTAAGAAAAAAAAATCAAAATTTTAGGCCAAAAGGTCAAATTTTGAAGGAAAAAAAGTCGAAATTTCAAGAAAGAAAAAACGTCTGAATTTTGAGGAAAAAAGGCAGAATTCTGAGTTTAAAAGTCAGACTTTTAACAAAAAAGGTTAGAATTTCAAGAAAGGAAGACATATTTTTAAGAAAAAAAAATCAAAATTTTAGGCCAAAAGGTCAAATTTTGAAGGAAAAAAAGTCCAAATTTCAAGAAAAAAAAAACGTCTGAATTTTGAGGAAAAAAGGCAGAATTCTGAGTTTAAAAGTCAGACTTTTAACAAAAAAGGTTAGAATTTCAAGAAACAAAGTCATATTTTTAAGAAAAAAAAATCAAAATTTTAGGCCAAAAGGTCAAATTTTGAAGGAAAAAAAGTCCAAATTTCAAGAAAAAAAAAACGTCTGAATTTTGAGGAAAAAAGGCAGAATTCTGAGTTTAAAAGTCAGACTTTTAACAAAAAAGGTTAGAATTTCAAGAAAGGAATCAGATTTTTAAGAAAATAAAAATCCCATTTTTCAGCAAAAAAATCCAAAATTTGAAGAAAAAAAGTCTAAATTTCAAGAAAAAAAAAACGTCTGAATTTTGAGGAAAAAAGGCAGAATTCTGAGTTTAAAAGTCAGACTTTTAACAAAAAAGGTTAGAATTTCAAGAAAGGAAGTCATATTTTTAAGAAAAAAAAATCAAAATTTTAGGCCAAAAGGTCAAATTTTGAAGGAAAAAAAGTCCAAATTTCAAGAAAAAAAAAACGTCTGAATTTTGAGGAAAAAAGGCAGAATTCTGAGTTTAAAAGTCAGACTTTTAACAAAAAAGGTTAGAATTTCAAGAAAGGAAGTCATATTTTTAAGAAAAAAAAATCAAAATTTTAGGCCAAAAGGTCAAATTTTGAAGGAAAAAAAGTCCAAATTTCAAGAAAAAAAAAACGTCTGAATTTTGAGGAAAAAAGGCAGAATTCTGAGTTTAAAAGTCAGACTTTTAACAAAAAAGGTTAGAATTTCAAGAAAGGAAGTCATATTTTTAAGAAAAAAAAATCAAAATTTTAGGCCAAAAGGTCAAATTTTGAAGGAAAAAAAGTCCAAATTTCAAGAAAAAAAAAACGTCTGAATTTTGAGGAAAAAAGGCAGAATTCTGAGTTTAAAAGTCAGACTTTTAACAAAAAAGGTTAGAATTTCAAGAAAGGAAGTCATATTTTTAAGAAAAAAAAATCAAAATTTTAGGCCAAAAGGTCAAATTTTGAAGGAAAAAAAGTCCAAATTTCAAGAAAAAAAAAACGTCTGAATTTTGAGGAAAAAAGGCAGAATTCTGAGTTTAAAAGTCAGACTTTTAACAAAAAAGGTTAGAATTACAAGAAAGGAATCAGATTTTTAAGAAAAAAAAAAATCCCATTTTTCAGCAAAAAAATCGAAAATTTGAAGAAAAAAAGTCTAAATTTCAAGAAAAAAAAAACGTCTGAATTTTGAGGAAAAAAGGCAGAATTCTGAGTTTAAAAGTCAGACTTTTAACAAAAAAGGTTAGAATTTCAAGAAACAAAGTCATATTTTTAAGAAAAAAAAATCAAAATTTTAGGCCAAAAGGTCAAATTTTGAAGGAAAAAAAGTCCAAATTTCAAGAAAAAAAAAACGTCTGAATTTTGAGGAAAAAAGGCAGAATTCTGAGTTTAAAAGTCAGACTTTTAACAAAAAAGGTTAGAATTTCAAGAAAGGAAGTCATATTTTTAAGAAAAAAAAATCAAAATTTTAGGCCAAAAGGTCAAATTTTGAAGGAAAAAAAGTCCAAATTTCAAGAAAAAAAAAACGTCTGAATTTTGAGGAAAAAAGGCAGAATTCTGAGTTTAAAAGTCAGACTTTTAACAAAAAAGGTTAGAATTTCAAGAAAGGAATCAGATTTTTAAGAAAAAAAAAATCCCATTTTTCAGCAAAAAAATCCAAAATTTGAAGAAAAAAAGTCTAAATTTCAAGAAAAAAAAAACGTCTGAATTTTGAGGAAAAAAGGCAGAATTCTGAGTTTAAAAGTCAGACTTTTAACAAAAAAGGTTAGAATTTCAAGAAAGGAAGTCATATTTTTAAGAAAAAAAAATCAAAATTTTAGGCCAAAAGGTCAAATTTTGAAGGAAAAAAAGTCCAAATTTCAAGAAAAAAAAAACGTCTGAATTTTGAGGAAAAAAGGCAGAGTTCTGAGTTTAAAAGTCAGACTTTTAACAAAAAAGGTTAGAATTTCAAGAAAGGAAGTCATATTTTTAAGAAAAAAAAATCAAAATTTTAGGCCAAAAGGTCAAATTTTGAAGGAAAAAAAGTCCAAATTTCAAGAAAAAAAAAACGTCTGAATTTTGAGGAAAAAAGGCAGAATTCTGAGTTTAAAAGTCAGACTTTTAACAAAAAAGGTTAGAATTTCAAGAAAGGAAGTCATATTTTTAAGAAAAAAAAATCAAAATTTTAGGCCAAAAGGTCAAATTTTGAAGGAAAAAAAGTCCAAATTTCAAGAAAAAAAAAACGTCTGAATTTTGAGGAAAAAAGGCAGAATTCTGAGTTTAAAAGTCAGACTTTTAACAAAAAAGGTTAGAATTTCAAGAAAGGAAGTCATATTTTTAAGAAAAAAAAATCAAAATTTTAGGCCAAAAGGTCAAATTTTGAAGGAAAAAAAGTCCAAATTTCAAGAAAAAAAAAACGTCTGAATTTTGAGGAAAAAAGGCAGAGTTCTGAGTTTAAAAGTCAGACTTTTAACAAAAAAGGTTAGAATTTCAAGAAAGGAAGTCATATTTTTAAGAAAAAAAAATCAAAATTTTAGGCCAAAAGGTCAAATTTTGAAGGAAAAAAAGTCCAAATTTCAAGAAAAAAAAAACGTCTGAATTTTGAGGAAAAAAGGCAGAATTCTGAGTTTAAAAGTCAGACTTTTAACAAAAAAGGTTAGAATTACAAGAAAGGAATCAGATTTTTAAGAAAAAAAAAATCCCATTTTTCAGCAAAAAAATCGAAAATTTGAAGAAAAAAAGTCTAAATTTCAAGAAAAAAAAAACGTCTGAATTTTGAGGAAAAAAGGCAGAATTCTGAGTTTAAAAGTCAGACTTTTAACAAAAAAGGTTAGAATTTCAAGAAAGGAATCAGATTTTTAAGAAAAAAAAAATCCCATTTTTCAGCAAAAAAATCCAAAATTTGAAGAAAAAAAGTCTAAATTTCAAGAAAAAAAAAACGTCTGAATTTTGAGGAAAAAAGGCAGAATTCTGAGTTTAAAAGTCAGACTTTTAACAAAAAAGGTTAGAATTTCAAGAAAGGAAGTCATATTTTTAAGAAAAAAAAATCAAAATTTTAGGCCAAAAGGTCAAATTTTGAAGGAAAAAAAGTCCAAATTTCAAGAAAAAAAAAACGTCTGAATTTTGAGGAAAAAAGGCAGAATTCTGAGTTTAAAAGTCAGACTTTTAACAAAAAAGGTTAGAATTTCAAGAAAGGAAGTCATATTTTTAAGAAAAAAAAATCAAAATTTTAGGCCAAAAGGTCAAATTTTGAAGGAAAAAAAGTCCAAATTTCAAGAAAAAAAAAACGTCTGAATTTTGAGGAAAAAAGGCAGAATTCTGAGTTTAAAAGTCAGACTTTTAACAAAAAAGGTTAGAATTTCAAGAAACAAAGTCATATTTTTAAGAAAAAAAAATCAAAATTTTAGGCCAAAAGGTCAAATTTTGAAGGAAAAAAAGTCCAAATTTCAAGAAAAAAAAAACGTCTGAATTTTGAGGAAAAAAGGCAGAATTCTGAGTTTAAAAGTCAGACTTTTAACAAAAAAGGTTAGAATTTCAAGAAAGGAATCAGATTTTTAAGAAAAAAAAAATCCCATTTTTCAGCAAAAAAATCCAAAATTTGAAGAAAAAAAGTCTAAATTTCAAGAAAAAAAAAACGTCTGAATTTTGAGGAAAAAAGGCAGAATTCTGAGTTTAAAAGTCAGACTTTTAACAAAAAAGGTTAGAATTTCAAGAAAGGAAGTCATATTTTTAAGAAAAAAAAATCAAAATTTTAGGCCAAAAGGTCAAATTTTGAAGGAAAAAAAGTCCAAATTTCAAGAAAAAAAAAACGTCTGAATTTTGAGGAAAAAAGGCAGAGTTCTGAGTTTAAAAGTCAGACTTTTAACAAAAAAGGTTAGAATTTCAAGAAAGGAAGTCATATTTTTAAGAAAAAAAAATCAAAATTTTAGGCCAAAAGGTCAAATTTTGAAGGAAAAAAAGTCCAAATTTCAAGAAAAAAAAAACGTCTGAATTTTGAGGAAAAAAGGCAGAATTCTGAGTTTAAAAGTCAGACTTTTAACAAAAAAGGTTAGAATTTCAAGAAAGGAAGTCATATTTTTAAGAAAAAAAAATCAAAATTTTAGGCCAAAAGGTCAAATTTTGAAGGAAAAAAAGTCCAAATTTCAAGAAAAAAAAAACGTCTGAATTTTGAGGAAAAAAGGCAGAATTCTGAGTTTAAAAGTCAGACTTTTAACAAAAAAGGTTAGAATTTCAAGAAAGGAAGTCATATTTTTAAGAAAAAAAAATCAAAATTTTAGGCCAAAAGGTCAAATTTTGAAGGAAAAAAAGTCCAAATTTCAAGAAAAAAAAAACGTCTGAATTTTGAGGAAAAAAGGCAGAATTCTGAGTTTAAAAGTCAGACTTTTAACAAAAAAGGTTAGAATTTCAAGAAAGGAAGTCATATTTTTAAGAAAAAAAAATCAAAATTTTAGGCCAAAAGGTCAATTTTTGAAGGAAAAAAAGTCCAAATTTCAAGAAAAAAAAAACGTCTGAATTTTGAGGAAAAAAGGCAGAATTCTGAGTTTAAAAGTCAGACTTTTAACAAAAAAGGTTAGAATTTCAAGAAAGGAATCAGATTTTTAAGAAAAAAAAAAATCCCATTTTTCAGCAAAAAAATCCAAAATTTGAAGAAGAAAAGTCCAAATTTCAAGAAAAAAAAAAACGTCTGAATTTTGAGGAAAAAAGGCAGAATTCTGAGTTTAAAAGTCAGACTTTTAACAAAAAAGGTTAGAATTACAAGAAAGGAATCAGATTTTTAAGAAAAAAAAAATCCCATTTTTCAGCAAAAAAATCGAAAATTTGAAGAAAAAAAGTCTAAATTTCAAGAAAAAAAAAACGTCTGAATTTTGAGGAAAAAAGGCAGAATTCTGAGTTTAAAAGTCAGACTTTTAACAAAAAAGGTTAGAATTACAAGAAAGGAATCAGATTTTTAAGAAAAAAAAAATCCCATTTTTCAGCAAAAAAATCGAAAATTTGAAGAAAAAAAGTCTAAATTTCAAGAAAAAAAAAACGTCTGAATTTTGAGGAAAAAAGGCAGAATTCTGAGTTTAAAAGTCAGACTTTTAACAAAAAAGGTTAGAATTTCAAGAAAGGAATCAGATTTTTAAGAAAAAAAAAATCCCATTTTTCAGCAAAAAAATCCAAAATTTGAAGAAAAAAAGTCCAAATTTCAAGAAAAAAAAAACGTCTGAATTTTGAGGAAAAAAGGCAGAATTCTGAGTTTAAAAGTCAGACTTTTAACAAAAAAGGTTAGAATTTCAAGAAAGGAAGTCATATTTTTAAGAAAAAAAAATCAAAATTTTAGGCCAAAAGGTCAAATTTTGAAGGAAAAAAAGTCCAAATTTCAAGAAAGAAAAAACGTCTGAATTTTGAGGAAAAAAGGCAGAATTCTGAGTTTAAAAGTCAGACTTTTAACAAAAAAGGTTAGAATTTCAAGAAAGGAAGACATATTTTTAAGAAAAAAAAATCAAAATTTTAGGCCAAAAGGTCAAATTTTGAAGGAAAAAAAGTCCAAATTTCAAGAAAAAAAAAACGTCTGAATTTTGAGGAAAAAAGGCAGAATTCTGAGTTTAAAAGTCAGACTTTTAACAAAAAAGGTTAGAATTTCAAGAAACAAAGTCATATTTTTAAGAAAAAAAAATCAAAATTTTAGGCCAAAAGGTCAAATTTTGAAGGAAAAAAAGTCCAAATTTCAAGAAAAAAAAAACGTCTGAATTTTGAGGAAAAAAGGCAGAATTCTGAGTTTAAAAGTCAGACTTTTAACAAAAAAGGTTAGAATTACAAGAAAGGAATCAGATTTTTAAGAAAAAAAAAATCCCATTTTTCAGCAAAAAAATCGAAAATTTGAAGAAAAAAAGTCTAAATTTCAAGAAAAAAAAAACGTCTGAATTTTGAGGAAAAAAGGCAGAATTCTGAGTTTAAAAGTCAGACTTTTAACAAAAAAGGTTAGAATTTCAAGAAAGGAATCAGATTTTTAAGAAAAAAAAAATCCCATTTTTCAGCAAAAAAATCCAAAATTTGAAGAAAAAAAGTCCAAATTTCAAGAAAAAAAAAACGTCTGAATTTTGAGGAAAAAAGGCAGAATTCTGAGTTTAAAAGTCAGACTTTTAACAAAAAAGGTTAGAATTTCAAGAAAGGAAGTCATATTTTTAAGAAAAAAAAATCAAAATTTTAGGCCAAAAGGTCAAATTTTGAAGGAAAAAAAGTCCAAATTTCAAGAAAAAAAAAACGTCTGAATTTTGAGGAAAAAAGGCAGAATTCTGAGTTTAAAAGTCAGACTTTTAACAAAAAAGGTTAGAATTTCAAGAAAGGAAGTCATATTTTTAAGAAAAAAAAATCAAAATTTTAGGCCAAAAGGTCAAATTTTGAAGGAAAAAAAGTCCAAATTTCAAGAAAAAAAAAACGTCTGAATTTTGAGGAAAAAAGGCAGAATTCTGAGTTTAAAAGTCAGACTTTTAACAAAAAAGGTTAGAATTTCAAGAAAGGAAGTCATATTTTTAAGAAAAAAAAATCAAAATTTTAGGCCAAAAGGTCAAATTTTGAAGGAAAAAAAGTCCAAATTTCAAGAAAAAAAAAACGTCTGAATTTTGAGGAAAAAAGGCAGAATTCTGAGTTTAAAAGTCAGACTTTTAACAAAAAAGGTTAGAATTTCAAGAAAGGAAGTCATATTTTTAAGAAAAAAAAATCAAAATTTTAGGCCAAAAGGTCAAATTTTGAAGGAAAAAAAGTCCAAATTTCAAGAAAAAAAAAACGTCTGAATTTTGAGGAAAAAAGGCAGAATTCTGAGTTTAAAAGTCAGACTTTTAACAAAAAAGGTTAGAATTACAAGAAAGGAATCAGATTTTTAAGAAAAAAAAAATCCCATTTTTCAGCAAAAAAATCGAAAATTTGAAGAAAAAAAGTCTAAATTTCAAGAAAAAAAAAACGTCTGAATTTTGAGGAAAAAAGGCAGAATTCTGAGTTTAAAAGTCAGACTTTTAACAAAAAAGGTTAGAATTTCAAGAAACAAAGTCATATTTTTAAGAAAAAAAAATCAAAATTTTAGGCCAAAAGGTCAAATTTTGAAGGAAAAAAAGTCCAAATTTCAAGAAAAAAAAAACGTCTGAATTTTGAGGAAAAAAGGCAGAATTCTGAGTTTAAAAGTCAGACTTTTAACAAAAAAGGTTAGAATTTCAAGAAAGGAATCAGATTTTTAAGAAAAAAAAAATCCCATTTTTCAGCAAAAAAATCCAAAATTTGAAGAAAAAAAGTCTAAATTTCAAGAAAAAAAAAACGTCTGAATTTTGAGGAAAAAAGGCAGAATTCTGAGTTTAAAAGTCAGACTTTTAACAAAAAAGGTTAGAATTTCAAGAAAGGAAGTCATATTTTTAAGAAAAAAAAATCAAAATTTTAGGCCAAAAGGTCAAATTTTGAAGGAAAAAAAGTCCAAATTTCAAGAAAAAAAAAACGTCTGAATTTTGAGGAAAAAAGGCAGAATTCTGAGTTTAAAAGTCAGACTTTTAACAAAAAAGGTTAGAATTTCAAGAAAGGAAGTCATATTTTTAAGAAAAAAAAATCAAAATTTTAGGCCAAAAGGTCAAATTTTGAAGGAAAAAAAGTCCAAATTTCAAGAAAAAAAAAACGTCTGAATTTTGAGGAAAAAAGGCAGAATTCTGAGTTTAAAAGTCAGACTTTTAACAAAAAAGGTTAGAATTTCAAGAAACAAAGTCATATTTTTAAGAAAAAAAAATCAAAATTTTAGGCCAAAAGGTCAAATTTTGAAGGAAAAAAAGTCCAAATTTCAAGAAAAAAAAAACGTCTGAATTTTGAGGAAAAAAGGCAGAATTCTGAGTTTAAAAGTCAGACTTTTAACAAAAAAGGTTAGAATTTCAAGAAAGGAATCAGATTTTTAAGAAAAAAAAAATCCCATTTTTCAGCAAAAAAATCCAAAATTTGAAGAAAAAAAGTCTAAATTTCAAGAAAAAAAAAACGTCTGAATTTTGAGGAAAAAAGGCAGAATTCTGAGTTTAAAAGTCAGACTTTTAACAAAAAAGGTTAGAATTTCAAGAAAGGAAGTCATATTTTTAAGAAAAAAAAATCAAAATTTTAGGCCAAAAGGTCAAATTTTGAAGGAAAAAAAGTCCAAATTTCAAGAAAAAAAAAACGTCTGAATTTTGAGGAAAAAAGGCAGAATTCTGAGTTTAAAAGTCAGACTTTTAACAAAAAAGGTTAGAATTTCAAGAAAGGAAGTCATATTTTTAAGAAAAAAAAATCAAAATTTTAGGCCAAAAGGTCAAATTTTGAAGGAAAAAAAGTCCAAATTTCAAGAAAAAAAAAACGTCTGAATTTTGAGGAAAAAAGGCAGAATTCTGAGTTTAAAAGTCAGACTTTTAACAAAAAAGGTTAGAATTTCAAGAAAGGAATCAGATTTTTAAGAAAAAAAAAAATCCCATTTTTCAGCAAAAAAATCCAAATTTTGAAGGAAAAAAAGTCCAAATTTCAAGAAAAAAAAAAAGTCTGAATTTTGAGGAAAAAAGGCAGAATTCTGAGTTTAAAAGTCAGACTTTTAACAAAAAAGGTTAGAATTACAAGAAAGGAATCAGATTTTTAAGAAAAAAAAAATCCCATTTTTCAGCAAAAAAATCGAAAATTTGAAGAAAAAAAGTCTAAATTTCAAAAAAAAAAAAAAAATCTGAATTTTGAGGAAAAAAGGCAGAATTCTGAGTTTAAAAGTCAGACTTTTAACAAAAAAGGTTAGAATTTCAAGAAACAAAGTCATATTTTTAAGAAAAAAAAATCAAAATTTTAGGCCAAAAGGTCAAATTTTGAAGGAAAAAAAGTCCAAATTTCAAGAAAAAAAAAACGTCTGAATTTTGAGGAAAAAAGGCAGAATTCTGAGTTTAAAAGTCAGACTTTTAACAAAAAAGGTTAGAATTTCAAGAAAGGAATCAGATTTTTAAGAAAAAAAAAATCCCATTTTTCAGCAAAAAAATCCAAAATTTGAAGAAAAAAAGTCTAAATTTCAAGAAAAAAAAAACGTCTGAATTTTGAGGAAAAAAGGCAGAATTCTGAGTTTAAAAGTCAGACTTTTAACAAAAAAGGTTAGAATTTCAAGAAACAAAGTCATATTTTTAAGAAAAAAAAATCAAAATTTTAGGCCAAAAGGTCAAATTTTGAAGGAAAAAAAGTCCAAATTTCAAGAAAAAAAAAACGTCTGAATTTTGAGGAAAAAAGGCAGAATTCTGAGTTTAAAAGTCAGACTTTTAACAAAAAAGGTTAGAATTTCAAGAAAGGAAGTCATATTTTTAAAAAAAAAAAATCAAAATTTTAGGCCAAAAGGTCAAAATTTGAAGGAAAAAAAGTCCAAATTTCAAGAAAATAAAAAACGTCTGAATTTTGAGGAAAAAAGGCAGAATTCTGAGTTTAAAAGTCAGACTTTTAACAAAAAAGGTTAGAATTTCAAGAAAGGAATCAGATTTTTAAGAAAAAAAAAATCCCATTTTTCAGCAAAAAAATCCAAAATTTGAAGAAAAAAAGTCCAAATTTCAAGAAAAAAAAAACGTCTGAATTTTGAGGAAAAAAGGCAGAATTCTGAGTTTAAAAGTCAGACTTTTAACAAAAAAGGTTAGAATTTCAAGAAAGGAAGACATATTTTTAAGAAAAAAAAATCAAAATTTTAGGCCAAAAGGTGAAATTTTGAAGGAAAAAAAATCCAAATTTCAAGAAAAAAAAAACGTCTGAATTTTGAGGAAAAAAGGCAGAATTCTGAGTTTAAAAGTCAGACTTTTAACAAAAAAGGTTAGAATTTCAAGAAAGGAATCAGATTTTTAAGAAAAAAAAAAATCCCATTTTTCAGCAAAAAAATCCAAATTTTGAAGGAAAAAAAGTCCAAATTTCAAGAAAAAAAAAACGTCTGAATTTTGAGGAAAAAAGGCAGAATTCTGAGTTTAAAAGTCAGACTTTTAACAAAAAAGGTTAGAATTTCAAGAAAGGAAGTCATATTTTTAAGAAAAAAAAATCAAAATTTTAGGCCAAAAGGTCAAATTTTGAAGGAAAAAAAGTCCAAATTTCAAGAAAAAAAAAACGTCTGAATTTTGAGGAAAAAAGGCAGAATTCTGAGTTTAAAAGTCAGACTTTTAACAAAAAAGGTTAGAATTTCAAGAAAGGAAGTCATATTTTTAAGAAAAAAAAATCAAAATTTTAGGCCAAAAGGTCAAATTTTGAAGGAAAAAAAGTCCAAATTTCAAGAAAAAAAAAACGTCTGAATTTTGAGGAAAAAAGGCAGAATTCTGAGTTTAAAAGTCAGACTTTTAACAAAAAAGGTTAGAATTTCAAGAAAGGAAGACATATTTTTAAGAAAAAAAAATCAAAATTTTAGGCCAAAAGGTCAAATTTTGAAGGAAAAAAAGTCCAAATTTCAAGAAAAAAAAAACGTCTGAATTTTGAGGAAAAAAGGCAGAATTCTGAGTTTAAAAGTCAGACTTTTAACAAAAAAGGTTAGAATTTCAAGAAAGGAAGTCATATTTTTAAGAAAAAAAAATCAAAATTTTAGGCCAAAAGGTCAAATTTTGAAGGAAAAAAAGTCCAAATTTCAAGAAAAAAAAAACGTCTGAATTTTGAGGAAAAAAGGCAGAATTCTGAGTTTAAAAGTCAGACTTTTAACAAAAAAGGTTAGAATTTCAAGAAAGGAATCAGATTTTTAAGAAAAAAAAAAATCCCATTTTTCAGCAAAAAAATCCAAATTTTGAAGGAAAAAAAGTCCAAATTTCAAGAAAAAAAAAACGTCTGAATTTTGAGGAAAAAAGGCAGAATTCTGAGTTTAAAAGTCAGACTTTTAACAAAAAAGGTTAGAATTACAAGAAAGGAATCAGATTTTTAAGAAAAAAAAAATCCCATTTTTCAGCAAAAAAATCGAAAATTTGAAGAAAAAAAGTCTAAATTTCAAGAAAAAAAAAACATCTGAATTTTGAGGAAAAAAGGCAGAATTCTGAGTTTAAAAGTCAGACTTTTAACAAAAAAGGTTAGAATTTCAAGAAACAAAGTCATATTTTTAAGAAAAAAAAATCAAAATTTTAGGCCAAAAGGTCAAATTTTGAAGGAAAAAAAGTCCAAATTTCAAGAAAAAAAAAACGTCTGAATTTTGAGGAAAAAAGGCAGAATTCTGAGTTTAAAAGTCAGACTTTTAACAAAAAAGGTTAGAATTTCAAGAAAGGAATCAGATTTTTAAGAAAAAAAAAATCCCATTTTTCAGCAAAAAAATCCAAAATTTGAAGAAAAAAAGTCTAAATTTCAAGAAAAAAAAAACGTCTGAATTTTGAGGAAAAAAGGCAGAATTCTGAGTTTAAAAGTCAGACTTTTAACAAAAAAGGTTAGAATTTCAAGAAACAAAGTCATATTTTTAAGAAAAAAAAATCAAAATTTTAGGCCAAAAGGTCAAATTTTGAAGGAAAAAAAGTCCAAATTTCAAGAAAAAAAAAACGTCTGAATTTTGAGGAAAAAAGGCAGAATTCTGAGTTTAAAAGTCAGACTTTTAACAAAAAAGGTTAGAATTTCAAGAAAGGAAGTCATATTTTTAAAAAAAAAAAATCAAAATTTTAGGCCAAAAGGTCAAAATTTGAAGGAAAAAAAGTCCAAATTTCAAGAAAATAAAAAACGTCTGAATTTTGAGGAAAAAAGGCAGAATTCTGAGTTTAAAAGTCAGACTTTTAACAAAAAAGGTTAGAATTTCAAGAAAGGAATCAGATTTTTAAGAAAAAAAAAATCCCATTTTTCAGCAAAAAAATCCAAAATTTGAAGAAAAAAAGTCCAAATTTCAAGAAAAAAAAAACGTCTGAATTTTGAGGAAAAAAGGCAGAATTCTGAGTTTAAAAGTCAGACTTTTAACAAAAAAGGTTAGAATTTCAAGAAAGGAAGACATATTTTTAAGAAAAAAAAATCAAAATTTTAGGCCAAAAGGTGAAATTTTGAAGGAAAAAAAATCCAAATTTCAAGAAAAAAAAAACGTCTGAATTTTGAGGAAAAAAGGCAGAATTCTGAGTTTAAAAGTCAGACTTTTAACAAAAAAGGTTAGAATTTCAAGAAAGGAATCAGATTTTTAAGAAAAAAAAAATCCCATTTTTCAGCAAAAAAATCCAAATTTTGAAGGAAAAAAAGTCCAAATTTCAAGAAAAAAAAAACGTCTGAATTTTGAGGAAAAAAGGCAGAATTCTGAGTTTAAAAGTCAGACTTTTAACAAAAAAGGTTAGAATTTCAAGAAAGGAAGTCATATTTTTAAGAAAAAAAAATCAAAATTTTAGGCCAAAAGGTCAAATTTTGAAGGAAAAAAAGTCCAAATTTCAAGAAAAAAAAAACGTCTGAATTTTGAGGAAAAAAGGCAGAATTCTGAGTTTAAAAGTCAGACTTTTAACAAAAAAGGTTAGAATTTCAAGAAAGGAAGTCATATTTTTAAGAAAAAAAAATCAAAATTTTAGGCCAAAAGGTCAAATTTTGAAGGAAAAAAAGTCCAAATTTCAAGAAAAAAAAAACGTCTGAATTTTGAGGAAAAAAGGCAGAATTCTGAGTTTAAAAGTCAGACTTTTAACAAAAAAGGTTAGAATTTCAAGAAAGGAAGACATATTTTTAAGAAAAAAAAATCAAAATTTTAGGCCAAAAGGTCAAATTTTGAAGGAAAAAAAGTCCAAATTTCAAGAAAAAAAAAACGTCTGAATTTTGAGGAAAAAAGGCAGAATTCTGAGTTTAAAAGTCAGACTTTTAACAAAAAAGGTTAGAATTTCAAGAAAGGAATCAGATTTTTAAGAAAAAAAAAATCCCATTTTTCAGCAAAAAAATCCAAAATTTGAAGAAAAAAAGTCTAAATTTCAAGAAAAAAAAAACGTCTGAATTTTGAGGAAAAAAGGCAGAATTCTGAGTTTAAAAGTCAGACTTTTAACAAAAAAGGTTAGAATTTCAAGAAACAAAGTCATATTTTTAAGAAAAAAAAATCAAAATTTTAGGCCAAAAGGTCAAATTTTGAAGGAAAAAAAGTCCAAATTTCAAGAAAAAAAAAACGTCTGAATTTTGAGGAAAAAAGGCAGAATTCTGAGTTTAAAAGTCAGACTTTTAACAAAAAAGGTTAGAATTTCAAGAAAGGAAGTCATATTTTTAAGAAAAAAAAATCAAAATTTTAGGCCAAAAGGTCAAATTTTGAAGGAAAAAAAGTCCAAATTTCAAGAAAAAAAAAACGTCTGAATTTTGAGGAAAAAAGGCAGAATTCTGAGTTTAAAAGTCAGACTTTTAACAAAAAAGGTTAGAATTTCAAGAAAGGAAGACATATTTTTAAGAAAAAAAAATCAAAATTTTAGGCCAAAAGGTGAAATTTTGAAGGAAAAAAAATCCAAATTTCAAGAAAAAAAAAACGTCTGAATTTTGAGGAAAAAAGGCAGAATTCTGAGTTTAAAAGTCAGACTTTTAACAAAAAAGGTTAGAATTTCAAGAAAGGAATCAGATTTTTAAGAAAAAAAAAAATCCCATTTTTCAGCAAAAAAATCCAAATTTTGAAGGAAAAAAAGTCCAAATTTCAAGAAAAAAAAAACGTCTGAATTTTGAGGAAAAAAGGCAGAATTCTGAGTTTAAAAGTCAGACTTTTAACAAAAAAGGTTAGAATTACAAGAAAGGAATCAGATTTTTAAGAAAAAAAAAATCCCATTTTTCAGCAAAAAAATCGAAAATTTGAAGAAAAAAAGTCTAAATTTCAAGAAAAAAAAACGTCTGAATTTTGAGGAAAAAAGGCAGAATTCTGAGTTTAAAAGTCAGACTTTTAACAAAAAAGGTTAGAATTTCAAGAAACAAAGTCATATTTTTAAGAAAAAAAAATCAAAATTTTAGGCCAAAAGGTCAAATTTTGAAGGAAAAAAAGTCCAAATTTCAAGAAAAAAAAAACGTCTGAATTTTGAGGAAAAAAGGCAGAATTCTGAGTTTAAAAGTCAGACTTTTAACAAAAAAGGTTAGAATTTCAAGAAAGGAATCAGATTTTTAAGAAAAAAAAAATCCCATTTTTCAGCAAAAAAATCCAAAATTTGAAGAAAAAAAGTCTAAATTTCAAGAAAAAAAAAACGTCTGAATTTTGAGGAAAAAAGGCAGAATTCTGAGTTTAAAAGTCAGACTTTTAACAAAAAAGGTTAGAATTTCAAGAAAGGAAGTCATATTTTTAAGAAAAAAAAATCAAAATTTTAGGCCAAAAGGTGAAATTTTGAAGGAAAAAAAGTCCAAATTTCAAGAAAAAAAAAAAAGTCTGAATTTTGAGGAAAAAAGGCAGAATTCTGAGTTTAAAAGTCAGACTTTTAACAAAAAAGGTTAGAATTTCAAGAAAGGAATCAGATTTTTAAGAAAAAAAAAATCCTATTTTTCAGCAAAAAAAATCCAAAATTTGAAGAAAAAAAGTCCAAATTTCAAGAAAAAAAAAACATCTGAATTTTGAGGAAAAAAGGCAGAATTCTGAGTTTAAAAGTCAGACTTTTAACAAAAAAGGTTAGAATTTCAAGAAAGGAAGTCATATTTTTAAGAAAAAAAAAATCAAAATTTTAGGCCAAAAGGTCAAATTTTGAAGGAAAAAAAGTCCAAATTTCAAGAAAAAAAAAACGTCTGAATTTTGAGGAAAAAAGGCAGAATTCTGAGTTTAAAAGTCAGACTTTTAACAAAAAAGGTTAGAATTTCAAGAAAGGAAGTCATATTTTTAAGAAAAAAAAATCAAAATTTTAGGCCAAAAGGTCAAATTTTGAAGGAAAAAAAGTCCAAATTTCAAGAAAAAAAAAACGTCTGAATTTTGAGGAAAAAAGGCAGAATTCTGAGTTTAAAAGTCAGACTTTTAACAAAAAAGGTTAGAATTTCAAGAAAGGAATCAGATTTTTAAGAAAAAAAAAAATCCCATTTTTCAGCAAAAAAATCCAAATTTTGAAGGAAAAAAAGTCCAAATTTCAAGAAAAAAAAAACGTCTGAATTTTGAGGAAAAAAGGCAGAATTCTGAGTTTAAAAGTCAGACTTTTAACAAAAAAGGTTAGAATTACAAGAAAGGAATCAGATTTTTAAGAAAAAAAAAATCCCATTTTTCAGCAAAAAAATCGAAAATTTGAAGAAAAAAAGTCTAAATTTCAAGAAAAAAAAAACATCTGAATTTTGAGGAAAAAAGGCAGAATTCTGAGTTTAAAAGTCAGACTTTTAACAAAAAAGGTTAGAATTTCAAGAAACAAAGTCATATTTTTAAGAAAAAAAAATCAAAATTTTAGGCCAAAAGGTCAAATTTTGAAGGAAAAAAAGTCCAAATTTCAAGAAAAAAAAAACGTCTGAATTTTGAGGAAAAAAGGCAGAATTCTGAGTTTAAAAGTCAGACTTTTAACAAAAAAGGTTAGAATTTCAAGAAAGGAATCAGATTTTTAAGAAAAAAAAAATCCCATTTTTCAGCAAAAAAATCCAAAATTTGAAGAAAAAAAGTCTAAATTTCAAGAAAAAAAAAACGTCTGAATTTTGAGGAAAAAAGGCAGAATTCTGAGTTTAAAAGTCAGACTTTTAACAAAAAAGGTTAGAATTTCAAGAAACAAAGTCATATTTTTAAGAAAAAAAAATCAAAATTTTAGGCCAAAAGGTCAAATTTTGAAGGAAAAAAAGTCCAAATTTCAAGAAAAAAAAAACGTCTGAATTTTGAGGAAAAAAGGCAGAATTCTGAGTTTAAAAGTCAGACTTTTAACAAAAAAGGTTAGAATTTCAAGAAAGGAAGTCATATTTTTAAAAAAAAAAAATCAAAATTTTAGGCCAAAAGGTCAAAATTTGAAGGAAAAAAAGTCCAAATTTCAAGAAAATAAAAAACGTCTGAATTTTGAGGAAAAAAGGCAGAATTCTGAGTTTAAAAGTCAGACTTTTAACAAAAAAGGTTAGAATTTCAAGAAAGGAATCAGATTTTTAAGAAAAAAAAAATCCCATTTTTCAGCAAAAAAATCCAAAATTTGAAGAAAAAAAGTCCAAATTTCAAGAAAAAAAAAACGTCTGAATTTTGAGGAAAAAAGGCAGAATTCTGAGTTTAAAAGTCAGACTTTTAACAAAAAAGGTTAGAATTTCAAGAAAGGAAGACATATTTTTAAGAAAAAAAAATCAAAATTTTAGGCCAAAAGGTGAAATTTTGAAGGAAAAAAAATCCAAATTTCAAGAAAAAAAAAACGTCTGAATTTTGAGGAAAAAAGGCAGAATTCTGAGTTTAAAAGTCAGACTTTTAACAAAAAAGGTTAGAATTTCAAGAAAGGAATCAGATTTTTAAGAAAAAAAAAATCCCATTTTTCAGCAAAAAAATCCAAATTTTGAAGGAAAAAAAGTCCAAATTTCAAGAAAAAAAAAACGTCTGAATTTTGAGGAAAAAAGGCAGAATTCTGAGTTTAAAAGTCAGACTTTTAACAAAAAAGGTTAGAATTTCAAGAAAGGAAGTCATATTTTTAAGAAAAAAAAATCAAAATTTTAGGCCAAAAGGTCAAATTTTGAAGGAAAAAAAGTCCAAATTTCAAGAAAAAAAAAACGTCTGAATTTTGAGGAAAAAAGGCAGAATTCTGAGTTTAAAAGTCAGACTTTTAACAAAAAAGGTTAGAATTTCAAGAAAGGAAGTCATATTTTTAAGAAAAAAAAATCAAAATTTTAGGCCAAAAGGTCAAATTTTGAAGGAAAAAAAGTCCAAATTTCAAGAAAAAAAAAACGTCTGAATTTTGAGGAAAAAAGGCAGAATTCTGAGTTTAAAAGTCAGACTTTTAACAAAAAAGGTTAGAATTTCAAGAAAGGAAGACATATTTTTAAGAAAAAAAAATCAAAATTTTAGGCCAAAAGGTCAAATTTTGAAGGAAAAAAAGTCCAAATTTCAAGAAAAAAAAAACGTCTGAATTTTGAGGAAAAAAGGCAGAATTCTGAGTTTAAAAGTCAGACTTTTAACAAAAAAGGTTAGAATTTCAAGAAAGGAATCAGATTTTTAAGAAAAAAAAAATCCCATTTTTCAGCAAAAAAATCCAAAATTTGAAGAAAAAAAGTCTAAATTTCAAGAAAAAAAAAACGTCTGAATTTTGAGGAAAAAAGGCAGAATTCTGAGTTTAAAAGTCAGACTTTTAACAAAAAAGGTTAGAATTTCAAGAAACAAAGTCATATTTTTAAGAAAAAAAAATCAAAATTTTAGGCCAAAAGGTCAAATTTTGAAGGAAAAAAAGTCCAAATTTCAAGAAAAAAAAAACGTCTGAATTTTGAGGAAAAAAGGCAGAATTCTGAGTTTAAAAGTCAGACTTTTAACAAAAAAGGTTAGAATTTCAAGAAAGGAAGTCATATTTTTAAGAAAAAAAAATCAAAATTTTAGGCCAAAAGGTCAAATTTTGAAGGAAAAAAAGTCCAAATTTCAAGAAAAAAAAAACGTCTGAATTTTGAGGAAAAAAGGCAGAATTCTGAGTTTAAAAGTCAGACTTTTAACAAAAAAGGTTAGAATTTCAAGAAAGGAAGACATATTTTTAAGAAAAAAAAATCAAAATTTTAGGCCAAAAGGTGAAATTTTGAAGGAAAAAAAATCCAAATTTCAAGAAAAAAAAAACGTCTGAATTTTGAGGAAAAAAGGCAGAATTCTGAGTTTAAAAGTCAGACTTTTAACAAAAAAGGTTAGAATTTCAAGAAAGGAATCAGATTTTTAAGAAAAAAAAAAATCCCATTTTTCAGCAAAAAAATCCAAATTTTGAAGGAAAAAAAGTCCAAATTTCAAGAAAAAAAAAACGTCTGAATTTTGAGGAAAAAAGGCAGAATTCTGAGTTTAAAAGTCAGACTTTTAACAAAAAAGGTTAGAATTACAAGAAAGGAATCAGATTTTTAAGAAAAAAAAAATCCCATTTTTCAGCAAAAAAATCGAAAATTTGAAGAAAAAAAGTCTAAATTTCAAGAAAAAAAAACGTCTGAATTTTGAGGAAAAAAGGCAGAATTCTGAGTTTAAAAGTCAGACTTTTAACAAAAAAGGTTAGAATTTCAAGAAACAAAGTCATATTTTTAAGAAAAAAAAATCAAAATTTTAGGCCAAAAGGTCAAATTTTGAAGGAAAAAAAGTCCAAATTTCAAGAAAAAAAAAACGTCTGAATTTTGAGGAAAAAAGGCAGAATTCTGAGTTTAAAAGTCAGACTTTTAACAAAAAAGGTTAGAATTTCAAGAAAGGAATCAGATTTTTAAGAAAAAAAAAATCCCATTTTTCAGCAAAAAAATCCAAAATTTGAAGAAAAAAAGTCTAAATTTCAAGAAAAAAAAAACGTCTGAATTTTGAGGAAAAAAGGCAGAATTCTGAGTTTAAAAGTCAGACTTTTAACAAAAAAGGTTAGAATTTCAAGAAAGGAAGTCATATTTTTAAGAAAAAAAAAATCAAAATTTTAGGCCAAAAGGTCAAATTTTGAAGGAAAAAAAGTCCAAATTTCAAGAAAAAAAAAACGTCTGAATTTTGAGGAAAAAAGGCAGAATTCTGAGTTTAAAAGTCAGACTTTTAACAAAAAAGGTTAGAATTTCAAGAAAGGAAGACATATTTTTAAGAAAAAAAAATCAAAATTTTAGGCCAAAAGGTCAAATTTTGAAGGAAAAAAAGTCCAAATTTCAAGAAAAAAAAAACGTCTGAATTTTGAGGAAAAAAGGCAGAATTCTGAGTTTAAAAGTCAGACTTTTAACAAAAAAGGTTAGAATTTCAAGAAAGGAATCAGATTTTTAAGAAAAAAAAATCAAAATTTTAGGCCAAAAGGTGAAATTTTGAAGGAAAAAAAGTCCAAATTTCAAGAAAAAAAAAACGTCTGAATTTTGAGGAAAAAAGGCAGAATTCTGAGTTTAAAAGTCAGACTTTTAACAAAAAAGGTTAGAATTTCAAGAAAGGAAGTCATATTTTTAAGAAAAAAAAATCAAAATTTTAGGCCAAAAGGTCAAATTTTGAAGGAAAAAAAGTCCAAATTTCAAGAAAAAAAAAACGTCTGAATTTTGAGGAAAAAAGGCAGAATTCTGAGTTTAAAAGTCAGACTTTTAACAAAAAAGGTTAGAATTTCAAGAAAGGAAGACATATTTTTAAGAAAAAAAATCAAAATTTTAGGCCAAAAGGTGAAATTTTGAAGGAAAAAAAATCCAAATTTCAAGAAAAAAAAAACGTCTGAATTTTGAGGAAAAAAGGCAGAATTCTGAGTTTAAAAGTCAGACTTTTAACAAAAAAGGTTAGAATTTCAAGAAAGGAAGTCATATTTAAAAAAAAAAAAAATCAAAATTTTAGGCCAAAAGGTCAAATTTTGAAGGAAAAAAAGTCCAAATTTCAAGAAAAAAAAAACGTCTGAATTTTGAGGAAAAAAGGCAGAATTCTGAGTTTAAAAGTAAGACTTTTAACAAAAAAGGTTAGAATTTCAAGAAACAAAGTCATATTTTTAAGAAAAAAAAATCAAAATTTTAGGCCAAAAGGTCAAATGTTGAAGGAAAAAAAGTCCAAATTTCAAGAAAAAAAAAAACGTCTGAATTTTGAGGAAAAAAGGCAGAATTCTGAGTTTAAAAGTCAGACTTTTAACAAAAAAGGTTAGAATTTCAAGAAAGGAAGACATATTTTTAAGAAAAAAAAATCAAAATTTTAGGCCAAAAGGTGAAATTTTGAAGGAAAAAAAATCCAAATTTCAAGAAAAAAAAAACGTCTGAATTTTGAGGAAAAAAGGCAGAATTCTGAGTTTAAAAGTCAGACTTTTAACAAAAAAGGTTAGAATTTCAAGAAAGGAAGACATATTTTTAAGAAAAAAAAATCAAAATTTTAGGCCAAAAGGTGAAATTTTGAAGGAAAAAAAATCCAAATTTCAAGAAAAAAAAAACGTCTGAATTTTGAGGAAAAAAGGCAGAATTCTGAGTTTAAAAGTCAGACTTTTAACAAAAAAGGTTAGAATTTCAAGAAAGGAAGTCATATTTTTAAGAAAAAAAAATCAAAATTTTAGGCCAAAAGGTGAAATTTTGAAGGAAAAAAAGTCCAAATTTCAAGAAAAAAAAAAAGTCTGAATTTTGAGGAAAAAAGGCAGAATTCTGAGTTTAAAAGTCAGACTTTTAACAAAAAAGGTTAGAATTTCAAGAAAGGAATCAGATTTTTAAGAAAAAAAAAATCCTATTTTTCAGCAAAAAAAATCCAAAATTTGAAGAAAAAAAGTCCAAATTTCAAGAAAAAAAAAACGTCTGAATTTTGAGGAAAAAAGGCAGAATTCTGAGTTTAAAAGTCAGACTTTTAACAAAAAAGGTTAGAATTTCAAGAAAGGAAGTCATATTTTTAAGAAAAAAAAATCAAAATTTTAGGCCAAAAGGTCAAATTTTGAAGGAAAAAAAGTCCAAATTTCAAGAAAAAAAAAACGTCTGAATTTTGAGGAAAAAAGGCAGAATTCTGAGTTTAAAAGTCAGACTTTTAACAAAAAAGGTTAGAATTTCAAGAAAGGAAGACATATTTTTAAGAAAAAAAAATCAAAATTTTAGGCCAAAAGGTCAAATTTTGAAGGAAAAAAAGTCCAAATTTCAAGAAAAAAAAAACGTCTGAATTTTGACGAAAAAAGGCAGACTTCTGAGTTTAAAAGTCAGACTTTTAACAAAAAAGGTTAGAATTTCAAGAAAGGAAGTCATATTTTTAAGAAAAAAAAATCAAAATTTTAGGCCAAAAGGTCAAATTTTGAAGGAAAAAAAGTCCAAATTTCAAGAAAAAAAAAACGTCTGAATTTTGAGGAAAAAAGGCAGAATTCTGAGTTTAAAAGTCAGACTTTTAACAAAAAAGGTTAGAATTTCAAGAAAGGAAGACATATTTTTAAGAAAAAAAAATCAAAATTTTAGGCCAAAAGGTGAAATTTTGAAGGAAAAAAAATCCAAATTTCAAGAAAAAAAAAACGTCTGAATTTTGAGGAAAAAAGGCAGAATTCTGAGTTTAAAAGTCAGACTTTTAACAAAAAAGGTTAGAATTTCAAGAAAGGAAGTCATATTTAAAAAAAAAAAAAATCAAAATTTTAGGCCAAAAGGTCAAATTTTGAAGGAAAAAAAGTCCAAATTTCAAGAAAACAAAAACGTCTGAATTTTGAGGAAAAAAGGCAGAATTCTGAGTTTAAAAGTCAGACTTTTAACAAAAAAGGTTAGAAGTTCAAGAAAGGAAGTCATATTTTTAAGGAAAAAAAATCAAAATTTTAGGCCAAAAGGTCAAATGTTGAAGGAAAAAAAGTCCAAATTTCAAGAAAAAAAAAACGTCTGAATTTTGAGGAAAAAAGGCAGAATTCTGAGTTTAAAAGTAAGACTTTTAACAAAAAAGGTTAGAATTTCAAGAAACAAAGTCATATTTTTAAGAAAAAAAAATCAAAATTTTAGGCCAAAAGGTCAAATGTTGAAGGAAAAAAAGTCCAAATTTCAAGAAAAAAAAAACGTCTGAATTTTGAGGAAAAAAGGCAGAATTCTGAGTTTAAAAGTCAGACTTTTAACAAAAAAGGTTAGAATTTCAAGAAAGGAATCAGATTTTTAAGAAAAAAAAAACCCATTTTTCAGCAAAAAAATCCAAAATTTGAAGAAAAAAAGTCCAAATTTCAAGAAAAAAAAAAAACGTCTGAATTTTGAGGAAAAAAGGCAGAATTCTGAGTTTAAAAGTAAGACTTTTAACAAAAAAGGTTAGAATTTCAAGAAAGGAATCAGATTTTTAAGAAAAAAAAAATCCCATTTTTCAGCAAAAAAATCCAAAATTTGAAGAAAAAAAGTCTAAATTTCAAGAAAAAAAAAACGTCTGAATTTTGAGGAAAAAAGGCAGAATTCTGAGTTTAAAAGTCAGACTTTTAACAAAAAAGGTTAGAATTTCAAGAAAGGAAGACATATTTTTAAGAAAAAAAAAACAAAATTTTAGGCCAAAAGGTGAAATTTTGAAGAAAAAAAATCAAAATTTCAAGAAAAAAAAAACGTCTGAATTTTGAGGAAAAAAGGCAGAATTCTGAGTTTAAAAGTCAGACTTTTAACAAAAAAGGTTAGAATTTCAAGAAAGGAAGTCATATTTTTAAGAAAAAAAAAATCAAAATTTTAGGCCAAAAGGTCAAATTTTGAAGGAAAAAAAGTCCAAATTTCAAGAAAAAAAAAACGTCTGAATTTTGAGGAAAAAAGGCAGAATTCTGAGTTTAAAAGTCAGACTTTTAACAAAAAAGGTTAGAATTTCAAGAAAGGAAGTCATATTTTTAAGAAAAAAAAATCAAAATTTTAGGCCAAAAGGTCAAATTTTGAAGGAAAAAAAGTCCAAATTTCAAGAAAAAAAAAACGTCTGAATTTTGAGGAAAAAAGGCAGAATTCTGAGTTTAAAAGTCAGACTTTTAACAAAAAAGGTTAGAATTTCAAGAAAGGAAGACATATTTTTAAGAAAAAAAATCAAAATTTTAGGCCAAAAGGTGAAATTTTGAAGGAAAAAAAATCCAAATTTCAAGAAAAAAAAAACGTCTGAATTTTGAGGAAAAAAGGCAGAATTCTGAGTTTAAAAGTCAGACTTTTAACAAAAAAGGTTAGAATTTCAAGAAAGGAAGTCATATTTAAAAAAAAAAAAAATCAAAATTTTAGGCCAAAAGGTCAAATTTTGAAGGAAAAAAAGTCCAAATTTCAAGAAAAAAAAAACGTCTGAATTTTGAGGAAAAAAGGCAGAATTCTGAGTTTAAAAGTAAGACTTTTAACAAAAAAGGTTAGAATTTCAAGAAACAAAGTCATATTTTTAAGAAAAAAAAATCAAAATTTTAGGCCAAAAGGTCAAATGTTGAAGGAAAAAAAGTCCAAATTTCAAGAAAAAAAAAAACGTCTGAATTTTGAGGAAAAAAGGCAGAATTCTGAGTTTAAAAGTCAGACTTTTAACAAAAAAGGTTAGAATTTCAAGAAAGGAAGACATATTTTTAAGAAAAAAAAATCAAAATTTTAGGCCAAAAGGTGAAATTTTGAAGGAAAAAAAATCCAAATTTCAAGAAAAAAAAAACGTCTGAATTTTGAGGAAAAAAGGCAGAATTCTGAGTTTAAAAGTCAGACTTTTAACAAAAAAGGTTAGAATTTCAAGAAAGGAAGACATATTTTTAAGAAAAAAAAATCAAAATTTTAGGCCAAAAGGTGAAATTTTGAAGGAAAAAAAATCCAAATTTCAAGAAAAAAAAAACGTCTGAATTTTGAGGAAAAAAGGCAGAATTCTGAGTTTAAAAGTCAGACTTTTAACAAAAAAGGTTAGAATTTCAAGAAAGGAAGTCATATTTTTAAGAAAAAAAAAATCAAAATTTTAGGCCAAAAGGTCAAATTTTGAAGGAAAAAAAGTCCAAATTTCAAGAAAAAAAAAACGTCTGAATTTTGAGGAAAAAAGGCAGAATTCTGAGTTTAAAAGTCAGACTTTTAACAAAAAAGGTTAGAATTTCAAGAAACAAAGTCATATTTTTAAGAAAAAAAAATCAAAATTTTAGGCCAAAAGGTCAAATTTTGAAGGAAAAAAAGTCCAAATTTCAAGAAAAAAAAAACGTCTGAATTTTGAGGAAAAAAGGCAGAATTCTGAGTTTAAAAGTCAGACTTTTAACAAAAAAGGTTAGAATTTCAAGAAAGGAATCAGATTTTTAAGAAAAAAAAAATCCCATTTTTCAGCAAAAAAATCCAAAATTTGAAGAAAAAAAGTCTAAATTTCAAGAAAAAAAAAACGTCTGAATTTTGAGGAAAAAAGGCAGAATTCTGAGTTTAAAAGTCAGACTTTTAACAAAAAAGGTTAGAATTTCAAGAAAGGAAGTCATATTTTTAAGAAAAAAAAATCAAAATTTTAGGCCAAAAGGTGAAATTTTGAAGGAAAAAAAGTCCAAATTTCAAGAAAAAAAAAAAGTCTGAATTTTGAGGAAAAAAGGCAGAATTCTGAGTTTAAAAGTCAGACTTTTAACAAAAAAGGTTAGAATTTCAAGAAAGGAAGTCATATTTTTAAGAAAAAAAAATCAAAATTTTAGGCCAAAAGGTCAAATTTTGAAGGAAAAAAAGTCCAAATTTCAAGAAAAAAAAAACGTCTGAATTTTGAGGAAAAAAGGCAGAATTCTGAGTTTAAAAGTCAGACTTTTAACAAAAAAGGTTAGAATTTCAAGAAAGGAAGACATATTTTTAAGAAAAAAAAATCAAAATTTTAGGCCAAAAGGTCAAATTTTGAAGGAAAAAAAGTCCAAATTTCAAGAAAAAAAAAACGTCTGAATTTTGACGAAAAAAGGCAGAATTCTGAGTTTAAAAGTCAGACTTTTAACAAAAAAGGTTAGAATTTCAAGAAAGGAAGTCATATTTTTAAGAAAAAAAAATCAAAATTTTAGGCCAAAAGGTCAAATTTTGAAGGAAAAAAAGTCCAAATTTCAAGAAAAAAAAAACGTCTGAATTTTGAGGAAAAAAGGCAGAATTCTGAGTTTAAAAGTCAGACTTTTAACAAAAAAGGTTAGAATTTCAAGAAAGGAATCAGATTTTTAAGAAAAAAAAAACCCATTTTTCAGCAAAAAAATCCAAAATTTGAAGAAAAAAAGTCCAAATTTCAAGAAAAAAAAAAAACGTCTGAATTTTGAGGAAAAAAGGCAGAATTCTGAGTTTAAAAGTCAGACTTTTAACAAAAAAGGTTAGAATTTCAAGAAAGGAAGTCATATTTTTAAAAAAAAAAAAATCAAAATTTTAGGCCAAAAGGTCAAAATTTGAAGGAAAAAAAGTCCAAATTTCAAGAAAAAAAAAACGTCTGAATTTTGAGGAAAAAAGGCAGAATTCTGAGTTTAAAAGTCAGACTTTTAACAAAAAAGGTTAGAATTTCAAGAAAGGAATCAGATTTTTAAGAAAAAAAAATCAAAATTTTAGGCCAAAAGGTCAAATTTTGAAGGAAAAAAAGTCCAAATTTCAAGAAAAAAAAAACGTCTGAATTTTGAGGAAAAAAGGCAGAATTCTGAGTTTAAAAGTCAGACTTTTAACAAAAAAGGTTAGAATTTCAAGAAAGGAATCAGATTTTTAAGAAAAAAAAAATCCCATTTTTCAGCAAAAAAATCCAAAATTTGAAGAAAAAAAGTCTAAATTTCAAGAAAAAAAAAACGTCTGAATTTTGAGGAAAAAAGGCAGAATTCTGAGTTTAAAAGTCAGACTTTTAACAAAAAAGGTTAGAATTTCAAGAAAGGAATCAGATTTTTAAGAAAAAAAAAACCCATTTTTCAGCAAAAAAATCCAAAATTTGAAGAAAAAAAGTCCAAATTTCAAGAAAAAAAAAAAACGTCTGAATTTTGAGGAAAAAAGGCAGAATTCTGAGTTTAAAAGTCAGACTTTTAACAAAAAAGGTTAGAATTTCAAGAAAGGAAGTCATATTTTTAAAAAAAAAAAAATCAAAATTTTAGGCCAAAAGGTCAAAATTTGAAGGAAAAAAAGTCCAAATTTCAAGAAAAAAAAAACGTCTGAATTTTGAGGAAAAAAGGCAGAATTCTGAGTTTAAAAGTCAGACTTTTAACAAAAAAGGTTAGAATTTCAAGAAAGGAATCAGATTTTTAAGAAAAAAAAAATCCCATTTTTCAGCAAAAAAATCCAAAATTTGAAGAAAAAAAGTCCAAATTTCAAGAAAAAAAAAACGTCTGAATTTTGAGGAAAAAAGGCAGAATTCTGAGTTTAAAAGTCAGACTTTTAACAAAAAAGGTTAGAATTTCAAGAAAGGAAGTCATATTTTAAAAAAAAAAAAAATCAAAATTTTAGGCCAAAAGGTCAAAATTTGAAGGAAAAAAAGTCCAAATTTCAAGAAAAAAAAAAACGTCTGAATTTTGAGGAAAAAAGGCAGAATTCTGAGTTTAAAAGTCAGACTTTTAACAAAAAAGGTTAGAATTTCAAGAAAGGAATCAGATTTTTAAGAAAAAAAAAATCCCATTTTTCAGCAAAAAAATCCAAAATTTGAAGAAAAAAAGTCCAAATTTCAAGAAAAAAAAAACGTCTGAATTTTGAGGAAAAAAGGCAGAATTCTGAGTTTAAAAGTCAGACTTTTAACAAAAAAGGTTAGAATTTCAAGAAAGGAAGTCATATTTTTAAAAAAAAAAAAATCAAAATTTTAGGCCAAAAGGTCAAAATTTGAAGGAAAAAAAGTCCAAATTTCAAGAAAAAAAAAAACGTCTGAATTTTGAGGAAAAAAGGCAGAATTCTGAGTTTAAAAGTCAGACTTTTAACAAAAAAGGTTAGAATTTCAAGAAAGGAATCAGATTTTTAAGAAAAAAAAAATCCCATTTTTCAGCAAAAAAATCCAAAATTTGAAGAAAAAAAGTCCAAATTTCAAGAAAAAAAAAACGTCTGAATTTTGAGGAAAAAAGGCAGAATTCTGAGTTTAAAAGTCAGACTTTTAACAAAAAAGGTTAGAATTTCAAGAAAGGAAGTCATATTTTTAAGAAAAAAAAATCAAAATTTTAGGCCAAAAGGTCAAATTTTGAAGGAAAAAAAGTCCAAATTTCAAGAAAAAAAAAACGTCTGAATTTTGAGGAAAAAAGGCAGAATTCTGAGTTTAAAAGTCAGACTTTTAACAAAAAAGGTTAGAATTTCAAGAAAGGAATCAGATTTTTAAGAAAAAAAAAATCCCATTTTTCAGCAAAAAAATCCAAAATTTGAAGAAAAAAAGTCCAAATTTCAAGAAAAAAAAAACGTCTGAATTTTGAGGAAAAAAGGCAGAATTCTGAGTTTAAAAGTCAGACTTTTAACAAAAAAGGTTAGAATTTCAAGAAAGGAATCAGATTTTTAAGAAAAAAAAAATCCCATTTTTCAGCAAAAAAATCCAAAATTTGAAGAAAAAAAGTCCAAATTTCAAGAAAAAAAAAACGTCTGAATTTTGAGGAAAAAAGGCAGAATTCTGAGTTTAAAAGTCAGACTTTTAACAAAAAAGGTTAGAATTTCAAGAAAGGAAGTCATATTTAAAAAAAAAAAAAAATCAAAATTTTAGGCCAAAAGGTCAAAATTTGAAGGAAAAAAAGTCCAAATTTCAAGAAAAAAAAAAACGTCTGAATTTTGAGGAAAAAAGGCAGAATTCTGAGTTTAAAAGTCAGACTTTTAACAAAAAAGGTTAGAATTTCAAGAAAGGAATCAGATTTTTAAGAAAAAAAAAATCCCATTTTTCAGCAAAAAAATCCAAAATTTGAAGAAAAAAAGTCCAAATTTCAAGAAAAAAAAAACGTCTGAATTTTGAGGAAAAAAGGCAGAATTCTGAGTTTAAAAGTCAGACTTTTAACAAAAAAGGTTAGAATTTCAAGAAAGGAAGTCATATTTTTAAGAAAAAAAAATCAAAATTTTAGGCCAAAAGGTCAAATTTTGAAGGAAAAAAAGTCCAAATTTCAAGAAAAAAAAAACGTCTGAATTTTGAGGAAAAAAGGCAGAATTCTGAGTTTAAAAGTCAGACTTTTAACAAAAAAGGTTAGAATTTCAAGAAAGGAAGACATATTTTTAAGAAAAAAAAATCAAAATTTTAGGCCAAAAGGTGAAATTTTGAAGGAAAAAAAATCCAAATTTCAAGAAAAAAAAAACGTCTGAATTTTGAGGAAAAAAGGCAGAATTCTGAGTTTAAAAGTCAGACTTTTAACAAAAAAGGTTAGAATTTCAAGAAAGGAAGTCATATTTAAAAAAAAAAAAAATCAAAATTTTAGGCCAAAAGGTCAAATTTTGAAGGAAAAAAAGTCCAAATTTCAAGAAAACAAAAACGTCTGAATTTTGAGGAAAAAAGGCAGAATTCTGAGTTTAAAAGTCAGACTTTTAACAAAAAAGGTTAGAAGTTCAAGAAAGGAAGTCATATTTTTAAGGAAAAAAAATCAAAATTTTAGGCCAAAAGGTCAAATGTTGAAGGAAAAAAAGTCCAAATTTCAAGAAAAAAAAAACGTCTGAATTTTGAGGAAAAAAGGCAGAATTCTGAGTTTAAAAGTAAGACTTTTAACAAAAAAGGTTAGAATTTCAAGAAACAAAGTCATATTTTTAAGAAAAAAAAATCAAAATTTTAGGCCAAAAGGTCAAATGTTGAAGGAAAAAAAGTCCAAATTTCAAGAAAAAAAAAACGTCTGAATTTTGAGGAAAAAAGGCAGAATTCTGAGTTTAAAAGTCAGACTTTTAACAAAAAAGGTTAGAATTTCAAGAAAGGAATCAGATTTTTAAGAAAAAAAAAACCCATTTTTCAGCAAAAAAATCCAAAATTTGAAGAAAAAAAGTCCAAATTTCAAGAAAAAAAAAAAACGTCTGAATTTTGAGGAAAAAAGGCAGAATTCTGAGTTTAAAAGTCAGACTTTTAACAAAAAAGGTTAGAATTTCAAGAAAGGAATCAGATTTTTAAGAAAAAAAAAATCCCATTTTTCAGCAAAAAAATCCAAAATTTGAAGAAAAAAAGTCTAAATTTCAAGAAAAAAAAAACGTCTGAATTTTGAGGAAAAAAGGCAGAATTCTGAGTTTAAAAGTCAGACTTTTAACAAAAAAGGTTAGAATTTCAAGAAAGGAAGACATATTTTTAAGAAAAAAAAATCAAAATTTTAGGCCAAAAGGTGAAATTTTGAAGAAAAAAAATCAAAATTTCAAGAAAAAAAAAACGTCTGAATTTTGAGGAAAAAAGGCAGAATTCTGAGTTTAAAAGTCAGACTTTTAACAAAAAAGGTTAGAATTTCAAGAAAGGAAGTCATATTTTTAAGAAAAAAAAAATCAAAATTTTAGGCCAAAAGGTCAAATTTTGAAGGAAAAAAAGTCCAAATTTCAAGAAAAAAAAAACGTCTGAATTTTGAGGAAAAAAGGCAGAATTCTGAGTTTAAAAGTCAGACTTTTAACAAAAAAGGTTAGAATTTCAAGAAAGGAAGTCATATTTTTAAGAAAAAAAAATCAAAATTTTAGGCCAAAAGGTCAAATTTTGAAGGAAAAAAAGTCCAAATTTCAAGAAAAAAAAAACGTCTGAATTTTGAGGAAAAAAGGCAGAATTCTGAGTTTAAAAGTAAGACTTTTAACAAAAAAGGTTAGAATTTCAAGAAACAAAGTCATATTTTTAAGAAAAAAAAATCAAAATTTTAGGCCAAAAGGTCAAATGTTGAAGGAAAAAAAGTCCAAATTTCAAGAAAAAAAAAAACGTCTGAATTTTGAGGAAAAAAGGCAGAATTCTGAGTTTAAAAGTCAGACTTTTAACAAAAAAGGTTAGAATTTCAAGAAAGGAAGACATATTTTTAAGAAAAAAAAATCAAAATTTTAGGCCAAAAGGTGAAATTTTGAAGGAAAAAAAATCCAAATTTCAAGAAAAAAAAAACGTCTGAATTTTGAGGAAAAAAGGCAGAATTCTGAGTTTAAAAGTCAGACTTTTAACAAAAAAGGTTAGAATTTCAAGAAAGGAAGACATATTTTTAAGAAAAAAAAATCAAAATTTTAGGCCAAAAGGTGAAATTTTGAAGGAAAAAAAATCCAAATTTCAAGAAAAAAAAAACGTCTGAATTTTGAGGAAAAAAGGCAGAATTCTGAGTTTAAAAGTCAGACTTTTAACAAAAAAGGTTAGAATTTCAAGAAAGGAAGTCATATTTTTAAGAAAAAAAAAATCAAAATTTTAGGCCAAAAGGTCAAATTTTGAAGGAAAAAAAGTCCAAATTTCAAGAAAAAAAAAAACGTCTGAATTTTGAGGAAAAAAGGCAGAATTCTGAGTTTAAAAGTCAGACTTTTAACAAAAAAGGTTAGAATTTCAAGAAACAAAGTCATATTTTTAAGAAAAAAAAATCAAAATTTTAGGCCAAAAGGTCAAATTTTGAAGGAAAAAAAGTCCAAATTTCAAGAAAAAAAAAACGTCTGAATTTTGAGGAAAAAAGGCAGAATTCTGAGTTTAAAAGTCAGACTTTTAACAAAAAAGGTTAGAATTTCAAGAAAGGAATCAGATTTTTAAGAAAAAAAAAATCCCATTTTTCAGCAAAAAAATCCAAAATTTGAAGAAAAAAAGTCTAAATTTCAAGAAAAAAAAAACGTCTGAATTTTGAGGAAAAAAGGCAGAATTCTGAGTTTAAAAGTCAGACTTTTAACAAAAAAGGTTAGAATTTCAAGAAAGGAAGTCATATTTTTAAGAAAAAAAAATCAAAATTTTAGGCCAAAAGGTGAAATTTTGAAGGAAAAAAAGTCCAAATTTCAAGAAAAAAAAAAAGTCTGAATTTTGAGGAAAAAAGGCAGAATTCTGAGTTTAAAAGTCAGACTTTTAACAAAAAAGGTTAGAATTTCAAGAAAGGAATCAGATTTTTAAGAAAAAAAAAATCCTATTTTTCAGCAAAAAAAATCCAAAATTTGAAGAAAAAAAGTCCAAATTTCAAGAAAAAAAAAACGTCTGAATTTTGAGGAAAAAAGGCAGAATTCTGAGTTTAAAAGTCAGACTTTTAACAAAAAAGGTTAGAATTTCAAGAAAGGAAGTCATATTTTTAAGAAAAAAAAATCAAAATTTTAGGCCAAAAGGTCAAATTTTGAAGGAAAAAAAGTCCAAATTTCAAGAAAAAAAAAACGTCTGAATTTTGAGGAAAAAAGGCAGAATTCTGAGTTTAAAAGTCAGACTTTTAACAAAAAAGGTTAGAATTTCAAGAAAGGAAGACATATTTTTAAGAAAAAAAAATCAAAATTTTAGGCCAAAAGGTCAAATTTTGAAGGAAAAAAAGTCCAAATTTCAAGAAAAAAAAAACGTCTGAATTTTGACGAAAAAAGGCAGAATTCTGAGTTTAAAAGTCAGACTTTTAACAAAAAAGGTTAGAATTTCAAGAAAGGAAGTCATATTTTTAAGAAAAAAAAATCAAAATTTTAGGCCAAAAGGTCAAATTTTGAAGGAAAAAAAGTCCAAATTTCAAGAAAAAAAAAACGTCTGAATTTTGAGGAAAAAAGGCAGAATTCTGAGTTTAAAAGTCAGACTTTTAACAAAAAAGGTTAGAATTTCAAGAAAGGAATCAGATTTTTAAGAAAAAAAAAATCCCATTTTTCAGCAAAAAAATCCAAAATTTGAAGAAAAAAAGTCTAAATTTCAAGAAAAAAAAAACGTCTGAATTTTGAGGAAAAAAGGCAGAATTCTGAGTTTAAAAGTCAGACTTTTAACAAAAAAGGTTAGAATTTCAAGAAAGGAATCAGATTTTTAAGAAAAAAAAAAACCATTTTTCAGCAAAAAAATCCAAAATTTGAAGAAAAAAAGTCCAAATTTCAAGAAAAAAAAAAAACGTCTGAATTTTGAGGAAAAAAGGCAGAATTCTGAGTTTAAAAGTCAGACTTTTAACAAAAAAGGTTAGAATTTCAAGAAAGGAAGTCATATTTTTAAAAAAAAAAAAATCAAAATTTTAGGCCAAAAGGTCAAAATTTGAAGGAAAAAAAGTCCAAATTTCAAGAAAAAAAAAACGTCTGAATTTTGAGGAAAAAAGGCAGAATTCTGAGTTTAAAAGTCAGACTTTTAACAAAAAAGGTTAGAATTTCAAGAAAGGAATCAGATTTTTAAGAAAAAAAAATCAAAATTTTAGGCCAAAAGGTCAAATTTTGAAGGAAAAAAAGTCCAAATTTCAAGAAAAAAAAAACGTCTGAATTTTGAGGAAAAAAGGCAGAATTCTGAGTTTAAAAGTCAGACTTTTAACAAAAAAGGTTAGAATTTCAAGAAAGGAATCAGATTTTTAAGAAAAAAAAAATCCCATTTTTCAGCAAAAAAATCCAAAATTTGAAGAAAAAAAGTCTAAATTTCAAGAAAAAAAAAACGTCTGAATTTTGAGGAAAAAAGGCAGAATTCTGAGTTTAAAAGTCAGACTTTTAACAAAAAAGGTTAGAATTTCAAGAAAGGAATCAGATTTTTAAGAAAAAAAAAACCCATTTTTCAGCAAAAAAATCCAAAATTTGAAGAAAAAAAGTCCAAATTTCAAGAAAAAAAAAAAACGTCTGAATTTTGAGGAAAAAAGGCAGAATTCTGAGTTTAAAAGTCAGACTTTTAACAAAAAAGGTTAGAATTTCAAGAAAGGAAGTCATATTTTTAAAAAAAAAAAAATCAAAATTTTAGGCCAAAAGGTCAAAATTTGAAGGAAAAAAAGTCCAAATTTCAAGAAAAAAAAAAACGTCTGAATTTTGAGGAAAAAAGGCAGAATTCTGAGTTTAAAAGTCAGACTTTTAACAAAAAAGGTTAGAATTTCAAGAAAGGAATCAGATTTTTAAGAAAAAAAAAATCCCATTTTTCAGCAAAAAAATCCAAAATTTGAAGAAAAAAAGTCCAAATTTCAAGAAAAAAAAAACGTCTGAATTTTGAGGAAAAAAGGCAGAATTCTGAGTTTAAAAGTCAGACTTTTAACAAAAAAGGTTAGAATTTCAAGAAAGGAAGTCATATTTTTAAAAAAAAAAAAATCAAAATTTTAGGCCAAAAGGTCAAAATTTGAAGGAAAAAAAGTCCAAATTTCAAGAAAAAAAAAAACGTCTGAATTTTGAGGAAAAAAGGCAGAATTCTGAGTTTAAAAGTCAGACTTTTAACAAAAAAGGTTAGAATTTCAAGAAAGGAATCAGATTTTTAAGAAAAAAAAAATCCCATTTTTCAGCAAAAAAATCCAAAATTTGAAGAAAAAAAGTCCAAATTTCAAGAAAAAAAAAACGTCTGAATTTTGAGGAAAAAAGGCAGAATTCTGAGTTTAAAAGTCAGACTTTTAACAAAAAAGGTTAGAATTTCAAGAAAGGAAGTCATATTTTTAAGAAAAAAAAATCAAAATTTTAGGCCAAAAGGTCAAATTTTGAAGGAAAAAAAGTCCAAATTTCAAGAAAAAAAAAACGTCTGAATTTTGAGGAAAAAAGGCAGAATTCTGAGTTTAAAAGTCAGACTTTTAACAAAAAAGGTTAGAATTTCAAGAAAGGAAGACATATTTTTAAGAAAAAAAAATCAAAATTTTAGGCCAAAAGGTGAAATTTTGAAGGAAAAAAAATCCAAATTTCAAGAAAAAAAAAACGTCTGAATTTTGAGGAAAAAAGGCAGAATTCTGAGTTTAAAAGTCAGACTTTTAACAAAAAAGGTTAGAATTTCAAGAAAGGAAGTCATATTTAAAAAAAAAAAAAATCAAAATTTTAGGCCAAAAGGTCAAATTTTGAAGGAAAAAAAGTCCAAATTTCAAGAAAACAAAAACGTCTGAATTTTGAGGAAAAAAGGCAGAATTCTGAGTTTAAAAGTCAGACTTTTAACAAAAAAGGTTAGAAGTTCAAGAAAGGAAGTCATATTTTTAAGGAAAAAAAATCAAAATTTTAGGCCAAAAGGTCAAATGTTGAAGGAAAAAAAGTCCAAATTTCAAGAAAAAAAAAACGTCTGAATTTTGAGGAAAAAAGGCAGAATTCTGAGTTTAAAAGTAAGACTTTTAACAAAAAAGGTTAGAATTTCAAGAAACAAAGTCATATTTTTAAGAAAAAAAAATCAAAATTTTAGGCCAAAAGGTCAAATGTTGAAGGAAAAAAAGTCCAAATTTCAAGAAAAAAAAAACGTCTGAATTTTGAGGAAAAAAGGCAGAATTCTGAGTTTAAAAGTCAGACTTTTAACAAAAAAGGTTAGAATTTCAAGAAAGGAATCAGATTTTTAAGAAAAAAAAAACCCATTTTTCAGCAAAAAAATCCAAAATTTGAAGAAAAAAAGTCCAAATTTCAAGAAAAAAAAAAAACGTCTGAATTTTGAGGAAAAAAGGCAGAATTCTGAGTTTAAAAGTCAGACTTTTAACAAAAAAGGTTAGAATTTCAAGAAAGGAATCAGATTTTTAAGAAAAAAAAAATCCCATTTTTCAGCAAAAAAATCCAAAATTTGAAGAAAAAAAGTCTAAATTTCAAGAAAAAAAAAACGTCTGAATTTTGAGGAAAAAAGGCAGAATTCTGAGTTTAAAAGTCAGACTTTTAACAAAAAAGGTTAGAATTTCAAGAAAGGAAGACATATTTTTAAGAAAAAAAAAACCCATTTTTCAGCAAAAAAATCCAAAATTTGAAGAAAAAAAGTCCAAATTTCAAGAAAAAAAAAAAACGTCTGAATTTTGAGGAAAAAAGGCAGAATTCTGAGTTTAAAAGTCAGACTTTTAACAAAAAAGGTTAGAATTTCAAGAAAGGAAGTCATATTTTTAAAAAAAAAAAAATCAAAATTTTAGGCCAAAAGGTCAAAATTTGAAGGAAAAAAAGTCCAAATTTCAAGAAAAAAAAAACGTCTGAATTTTGAGGAAAAAAGGCAGAATTCTGAGTTTAAAAGTCAGACTTTTAACAAAAAAGGTTAGAATTTCAAGAAAGGAATCAGATTTTTAAGAAAAAAAAAATCCCATTTTTCAGCAAAAAAATCCAAAATTTGAAGAAAAAAAGTCCAAATTTCAAGAAAAAAAAAACGTCTGAATTTTGAGGAAAAAAGGCAGAATTCTGAGTTTAAAAGTCAGACTTTTAACAAAAAAGGTTAGAATTTCAAGAAAGGAAGTCATATTTTTAAAAAAAAAAAAATCAAAATTTTAGGCCAAAAGGTCAAAATTTGAAGGAAAAAAAGTCCAAATTTCAAGAAAAAAAAAAACGTCTGAATTTTGAGGAAAAAAGGCAGAATTCTGAGTTTAAAAGTCAGACTTTTAACAAAAAAGGTTAGAATTTCAAGAAAGGAATCAGATTTTTAAGAAAAAAAAAATCCCATTTTTCAGCAAAAAAATCCAAAATTTGAAGAAAAAAAGTCCAAATTTCAAGAAAAAAAAAACGTCTGAATTTTGAGGAAAAAAGGCAGAATTCTGAGTTTAAAAGTCAGACTTTTAACAAAAAAGGTTAGAATTTCAAGAAAGGAAGTCATATTTTTAAGAAAAAAAAATCAAAATTTTAGGCCAAAAGGTCAAATTTTGAAGGAAAAAAAGTCCAAATTTCAAGAAAAAAAAAACGTCTGAATTTTGAGGAAAAAAGGCAGAATTCTGAGTTTAAAAGTCAGACTTTTAACAAAAAAGGTTAGAATTTCAAGAAAGGAAGACATATTTTTAAGAAAAAAAAATCAAAATTTTAGGCCAAAAGGTCAAATTTTGAAGGAAAAAAAGTCCAAATTTCAAGAAAAAAAAAACGTCTGAATTTTGACGAAAAAAGGCAGAATTCTGAGTTTAAAAGTCAGACTTTTAACAAAAAAGGTTAGAATTTCAAGAAAGGAAGTCATATTTTTAAGAAAAAAAAATCAAAATTTTAGGCCAAAAGGTCAAATTTTGAAGGAAAAAAAGTCCAAATTTCAAGAAAAAAAAAACGTCTGAATTTTGAGGAAAAAAGGCAGAATTCTGAGTTTAAAAGTCAGACTTTTAACAAAAAAGGTTAGAATTTCAAGAAAGGAATCAGATTTTTAAGAAAAAAAAAATCCCATTTTTCAGCAAAAAAATCCAAAATTTGAAGAAAAAAAGTCTAAATTTCAAGAAAAAAAAAACGTCTGAATTTTGAGGAAAAAAGGCAGAATTCTGAGTTTAAAAGTCAGACTTTTAACAAAAAAGGTTAGAATTTCAAGAAAGGAATCAGATTTTTAAGAAAAAAAAAACCCATTTTTCAGCAAAAAAATCCAAAATTTGAAGAAAAAAAGTCCAAATTTCAAGAAAAAAAAAAAACGTCTGAATTTTGAGGAAAAAAGGCAGAATTCTGAGTTTAAAAGTCAGACTTTTAACAAAAAAGGTTAGAATTTCAAGAAAGGAAGTCATATTTTTAAAAAAAAAAAAATCAAAATTTTAGGCCAAAAGGTCAAAATTTGAAGGAAAAAAAGTCCAAATTTCAAGAAAAAAAAAACGTCTGAATTTTGAGGAAAAAAGGCAGAATTCTGAGTTTAAAAGTCAGACTTTTAACAAAAAAGGTTAGAATTTCAAGAAAGGAATCAGATTTTTAAGAAAAAAAAATCAAAATTTTAGGCCAAAAGGTCAAATTTTGAAGGAAAAAAAGTCCAAATTTCAAGAAAAAAAAAACGTCTGAATTTTGAGGAAAAAAGGCAGAATTCTGAGTTTAAAAGTCAGACTTTTAACAAAAAAGGTTAGAATTTCAAGAAAGGAATCAGATTTTTAAGAAAAAAAAAATCCCATTTTTCAGCAAAAAAATCCAAAATTTGAAGAAAAAAAGTCTAAATTTCAAGAAAAAAAAAACGTCTGAATTTTGAGGAAAAAAGGCAGAATTCTGAGTTTAAAAGTCAGACTTTTAACAAAAAAGGTTAGAATTTCAAGAAAGGAAGACATATTTTTAAGAAAAAAAAAACCCATTTTTCAGCAAAAAAATCCAAAATTTGAAGAAAAAAAGTCCAAATTTCAAGAAAAAAAAAAAACGTCTGAATTTTGAGGAAAAAAGGCAGAATTCTGAGTTTAAAAGTCAGACTTTTAACAAAAAAGGTTAGAATTTCAAGAAAGGAAGTCATATTTTTAAAAAAAAAAAAATCAAAATTTTAGGCCAAAAGGTCAAAATTTGAAGGAAAAAAAGTCCAAATTTCAAGAAAAAAAAAACGTCTGAATTTTGAGGAAAAAAGGCAGAATTCTGAGTTTAAAAGTCAGACTTTTAACAAAAAAGGTTAGAATTTCAAGAAAGGAATCAGATTTTTAAGAAAAAAAAAATCCCATTTTTCAGCAAAAAAATCCAAAATTTGAAGAAAAAAAGTCCAAATTTCAAGAAAAAAAAAACGTCTGAATTTTGAGGAAAAAAGGCAGAATTCTGAGTTTAAAAGTCAGACTTTTAACAAAAAAGGTTAGAATTTCAAGAAAGGAAGTCATATTTTTAAAAAAAAAAAAATCAAAATTTTAGGCCAAAAGGTCAAAATTTGAAGGAAAAAAAGTCCAAATTTCAAGAAAAAAAAAAACGTCTGAATTTTGAGGAAAAAAGGCAGAATTCTGAGTTTAAAAGTCAGACTTTTAACAAAAAAGGTTAGAATTTCAAGAAAGGAATCAGATTTTTAAGAAAAAAAAAATCCCATTTTTCAGCAAAAAAATCCAAAATTTGAAGAAAAAAAGTCCAAATTTCAAGAAAAAAAAAACGTCTGAATTTTGAGGAAAAAAGGCAGAATTCTGAGTTTAAAAGTCAGACTTTTAACAAAAAAGGTTAGAATTTCAAGAAAGGAAGTCATATTTTTAAGAAAAAAAAATCAAAATTTTAGGCCAAAAGGTCAAATTTTGAAGGAAAAAAAGTCCAAATTTCAAGAAAAAAAAAACGTCTGAATTTTGAGGAAAAAAGGCAGAATTCTGAGTTTAAAAGTCAGACTTTTAACAAAAAAGGTTAGAATTTCAAGAAAGGAAGACATATTTTTAAGAAAAAAAAATCAAAATTTTAGGCCAAAAGGTGAAATTTTGAAGGAAAAAAAATCCAAATTTCAAGAAAAAAAAAACGTCTGAATTTTGAGGAAAAAAGGCAGAATTCTGAGTTTAAAAGTCAGACTTTTAACAAAAAAGGTTAGAATTTCAAGAAAGGAAGTCATATTTAAAAAAAAAAAAAATCAAAATTTTAGGCCAAAAGGTCAAATTTTGAAGGAAAAAAAGTCCAAATTTCAAGAAAACAAAAACGTCTGAATTTTGAGGAAAAAAGGCAGAATTCTGAGTTTAAAAGTCAGACTTTTAACAAAAAAGGTTAGAAGTTCAAGAAAGGAAGTCATATTTTTAAGGAAAAAAAATCAAAATTTTAGGCCAAAAGGTCAAATGTTGAAGGAAAAAAAGTCCAAATTTCAAGAAAAAAAAAACGTCTGAATTTTGAGGAAAAAAGGCAGAATTCTGAGTTTAAAAGTAAGACTTTTAACAAAAAAGGTTAGAATTTCAAGAAACAAAGTCATATTTTTAAGAAAAAAAAATCAAAATTTTAGGCCAAAAGGTCAAATGTTGAAGGAAAAAAAGTCCAAATTTCAAGAAAAAAAAAACGTCTGAATTTTGAGGAAAAAAGGCAGAATTCTGAGTTTAAAAGTCAGACTTTTAACAAAAAAGGTTAGAATTTCAAGAAAGGAATCAGATTTTTAAGAAAAAAAAAACCCATTTTTCAGCAAAAAAATCCAAAATTTGAAGAAAAAAAGTCCAAATTTCAAGAAAAAAAAAAAACGTCTGAATTTTGAGGAAAAAAGGCAGAATTCTGAGTTTAAAAGTCAGACTTTTAACAAAAAAGGTTAGAATTTCAAGAAAGGAATCAGATTTTTAAGAAAAAAAAAATCCCATTTTTCAGCAAAAAAATCCAAAATTTGAAGAAAAAAAGTCTAAATTTCAAGAAAAAAAAAACGTCTGAATTTTGAGGAAAAAAGGCAGAATTCTGAGTTTAAAAGTCAGACTTTTAACAAAAAAGGTTAGAATTTCAAGAAAGGAAGACATATTTTTAAGAAAAAAAAATCAAAATTTTAGGCCAAAAGGTGAAATTTTGAAGAAAAAAAATCAAAATTTCAAGAAAAAAAAAACGTCTGAATTTTGAGGAAAAAAGGCAGAATTCTGAGTTTAAAAGTCAGACTTTTAACAAAAAAGGTTAGAATTTCAAGAAAGGAAGTCATATTTTTAAGAAAAAAAAAATCAAAATTTTAGGCCAAAAGGTCAAATTTTGAAGGAAAAAAAGTCCAAATTTCAAGAAAAAAAAAACGTCTGAATTTTGAGGAAAAAAGGCAGAATTCTGAGTTTAAAAGTCAGACTTTTAACAAAAAAGGTTAGAATTTCAAGAAAGGAAGTCATATTTTTAAGAAAAAAAAATCAAAATTTTAGGCCAAAAGGTCAAATTTTGAAGGAAAAAAAGTCCAAATTTCAAGAAAAAAAAAACGTCTGAATTTTGAGGAAAAAAGGCAGAATTCTGAGTTTAAAAGTCAGACTTTTAACAAAAAAGGTTAGAATTTCAAGAAAGGAAGACATATTTTTAAGAAAAAAAATCAAAATTTTAGGCCAAAAGGTGAAATTTTGAAGGAAAAAAAATCCAAATTTCAAGAAAAAAAAAACGTCTGAATTTTGAGGAAAAAAGGCAGAATTCTGAGTTTAAAAGTCAGACTTTTAACAAAAAAGGTTAGAATTTCAAGAAAGGAAGTCATATTTAAAAAAAAAAAAAATCAAAATTTTAGGCCAAAAGGTCAAATTTTGAAGGAAAAAAAGTCCAAATTTCAAGAAAAAAAAAACGTCTGAATTTTGAGGAAAAAAGGCAGAATTCTGAGTTTAAAAGTAAGACTTTTAACAAAAAAGGTTAGAATTTCAAGAAACAAAGTCATATTTTTAAGAAAAAAAAATCAAAATTTTAGGCCAAAAGGTCAAATGTTGAAGGAAAAAAAGTCCAAATTTCAAGAAAAAAAAAAACGTCTGAATTTTGAGGAAAAAAGGCAGAATTCTGAGTTTAAAAGTCAGACTTTTAACAAAAAAGGTTAGAATTTCAAGAAAGGAAGACATATTTTTAAGAAAAAAAAATCAAAATTTTAGGCCAAAAGGTGAAATTTTGAAGGAAAAAAAATCCAAATTTCAAGAAAAAAAAAACGTCTGAATTTTGAGGAAAAAAGGCAGAATTCTGAGTTTAAAAGTCAGACTTTTAACAAAAAAGGTTAGAATTTCAAGAAAGGAAGACATATTTTTAAGAAAAAAAAATCAAAATTTTAGGCCAAAAGGTGAAATTTTGAAGGAAAAAAAATCCAAATTTCAAGAAAAAAAAAACGTCTGAATTTTGAGGAAAAAAGGCAGAATTCTGAGTTTAAAAGTCAGACTTTTAACAAAAAAGGTTAGAATTTCAAGAAAGGAAGTCATATTTTTAAGAAAAAAAAAATCAAAATTTTAGGCCAAAAGGTCAAATTTTGAAGGAAAAAAAGTCCAAATTTCAAGAAAAAAAAAACGTCTGAATTTTGAGGAAAAAAGGCAGAATTCTGAGTTTAAAAGTCAGACTTTTAACAAAAAAGGTTAGAATTTCAAGAAACAAAGTCATATTTTTAAGAAAAAAAAATCAAAATTTTAGGCCAAAAGGTCAAATGTTGAAGGAAAAAAAGTCCAAATTTCAAGAAAAAAAAAAACGTCTGAATTTTGAGGAAAAAAGGCAGAATTCTGAGTTTAAAAGTCAGACTTTTAACAAAAAAGGTTAGAATTTCAAGAAAGGAAGACATATTTTTAAGAAAAAAAAATCAAAATTTTAGGCCAAAAGGTGAAATTTTGAAGGAAAAAAAATCCAAATTTCAAGAAAAAAAAAACGTCTGAATTTTGAGGAAAAAAGGCAGAATTCTGAGTTTAAAAGTCAGACTTTTAACAAAAAAGGTTAGAATTTCAAGAAAGGAAGACATATTTTTAAGAAAAAAAAATCAAAATTTTAGGCCAAAAGGTGAAATTTTGAAGGAAAAAAAATCCAAATTTCAAGAAAAAAAAAACGTCTGAATTTTGAGGAAAAAAGGCAGAATTCTGAGTTTAAAAGTCAGACTTTTAACAAAAAAGGTTAGAATTTCAAGAAAGGAAGTCATATTTTTAAGAAAAAAAAAATCAAAATTTTAGGCCAAAAGGTCAAATTTTGAAGGAAAAAAAGTCCAAATTTCAAGAAAAAAAAAACGTCTGAATTTTGAGGAAAAAAGGCAGAATTCTGAGTTTAAAAGTCAGACTTTTAACAAAAAAGGTTAGAATTTCAAGAAACAAAGTCATATTTTTAAGAAAAAAAAATCAAAATTTTAGGCCAAAAGGTCAAATGTTGAAGGAAAAAAAGTCCAAATTTCAAGAAAAAAAAAAACGTCTGAATTTTGAGGAAAAAAGGCAGAATTCTGAGTTTAAAAGTCAGACTTTTAACAAAAAAGGTTAGAATTTCAAGAAAGGAATCAGATTTTTAAGAAAAAAAAAATCCCATTTTTCAGCAAAAAAATCCAAAATTTGAAGAAAAAAAGTCTAAATTTCAAGAAAAAAAAAACGTCTGAATTTTGAGGAAAAAAGGCAGAATTCTGAGTTTAAAAGTCAGACTTTTAACAAAAAAGGTTAGAATTTCAAGAAAGGAAGTCATATTTTTAAGAAAAAAAAATCAAAATTTTAGGCCAAAAGGTCAAATTTTGAAGGAAAAAAAGTCCAAATTTCAAGAAAAAAAAAAAGTCTGAATTTTGAGGAAAAAAGGCAGAATTCTGAGTTTAAAAGTCAGACTTTTAACAAAAAAGGTTAGAATTTCAAGAAAGGAAGACATATTTTTAAGAAAAAAAAATCAAAATTTTAGGCCAAAAGGTGAAATTTTGAAGAAAAAAAATCAAAATTTCAAAAAAAAAAAAACGTCTGAATTTTGAGGAAAAAAGGCAGAATTCTGAGTTTAAAAGTCAGACTTTTAACAAAAAAGGTTAGAATTTCAAGAAAGGAAGTCATATTTTTAAGAAAAAAAAAATCAAAATTTTAGGCCAAAAGGTCAAATTTTGAAGGAAAAAAAGTCCAAATTTCAAGAAAAAAAAAACGTCTGAATTTTGAGGAAAAAAGGCAGAATTCTGAGTTTAAAAGTCAGACTTTTAACAAAAAAGGTTAGAATTTCAAGAAAGGAAGTCATATTTTTAAGAAAAAAAAATCAAAATTTTAGGCCAAAAGGTCAAATTTTGAAGGAAAAAAAGTCCAAATTTCAAGAAAAAAAAAACGTCTGAATTTTGAGGAAAAAAGGCAGAATTCTGAGTTTAAAAGTCAGACTTTTAACAAAAAAGGTTAGAATTTCAAGAAAGGAAGTCATATTTTTAAGAAAAAAAAAATCAAAATTTTAGGCCAAAAGGTCAAATTTTGAAGGAAAAAAAGTCCAAATTTCAAGAAAAAAAAAACGTCTGAATTTTGAGGAAAAAAGGCAGAATTCTGAGTTTAAAAGTCAGACTTTTAACAAAAAAGGTTAGAATTTCAAGAAAGGAAGTCATATTTTTAAGAAAAAAAAATCAAAATTTTAGGCCAAAAGGTCAAATTTTGAAGGAAAAAAAGTCCTAATTTCAAGAAAAAAAAACGTCTGAATTTTGAGGAAAAAAGGCAGAATTCTGAGTTTAAAAGTCAGACTTTTAACAAAAAAGGTTAGAATTTCAAGTACGTTAGACAGATTTTTAAGAAAAAAAAATCAAAATTTTAGGCCAAAAGGTCAAATTTTGAAGGAAAAAAAGTCCAAATTTCAAGAAAAAAAAAACGTCTGAATTTTGAGGAAAAAAGGCAGAATTCTGAGTTTAAAAGTCAGACTTTTAACAAAAAAGGTTAGAATTTCAAGAAAGGAAATCAGATTTTTAAGAAAAAAAAAGATCCCATTTTTCAGCAATAAAATCCAAAATTTGAAGAAAAAAAGTCAAAATTTCAAGAAAAAAAAAACGTCTGAATTTTGAGGAAAAAAGGCAGAATTCTGAGTTTAAAAGTCAGACTTTTAACAAAAAAGGTTAGAATTTCAAGAAAGGAAGTCATATTTTTAAGAAAAAAAAATCCCTTTTTTCAGCAAAAAAATCCAAAATTTGAAGAAAAAAAGTCCAAATTTCAAGAAAAAAAAAAAGTCTGAATTTTGAGGAAAAAAGGCAGAATTCTGAGTTTAAAAGTCAGACTTTTAACAAAAAAGGTTAGAATTTCAAGAAAGGAAGTCATATTTTTAAGAAAAAAAAATCAAAATTTTAGGCCAAAAGGTCAAATTTTGAAGGAAAAAAAGTCCAAATTTCAAGAAAAAAAAAAAACGTCTGAATTTTGAGGAAAAAAGGCAGAATTCTGAGTTTAAAAGTCAGACTTTTAACAAAAAAGGTTAGAATTTCAAGTACGTTAGACAGATTTTTAAGAAAAAAAAATCAAAATTTTAGGCCAAAAGGTCAAATTTTGAAGGAAAAAAAGTCCAAATTTCAAGAAAAAAAAAACGTCTGAATTTTGAGGAAAAAAGGCAGAATTCTGAGTTTAAAAGTCAGACTTTTAACAAAAAAGGTTAGAATTTCAAGAAAGGAAGTCATATTTTTAAGAAAAAAAAATCAAAATTTTAGGCCAAAAGGTCAAATTTTGAAGGAAAAAAAGTCCTAATTTCAAGAAAAAAAAACGTCTGAATTTTGAGGAAAAAAGGCAGAATTCTGAGTTTAAAAGTCAGACTTTTAACAAAAAAGGTTAGAATTTCAAGTACGTTAGACAGATTTTTAAGAAAAAAAAATCAAAATTTTAGGCCAAAAGGTCAAATTTTGAAGGAAAAAAAGTCCAAATTTCAAGAAAAAAAAAACGTCTGAATTTTGAGGAAAAAAGGCAGAATTCTGAGTTTAAAAGTCAGACTTTTAACAAAAAAGGTTAGAATTTCAAGAAAGGAAATCAGATTTTTAAGAAAAAAAAAGATCCCATTTTTCAGCAATAAAATCCAAAATTTGAAGAAAAAAAGTCAAAATTTCAAGAAAAAAAAAACGTCTGAATTTTGAGGAAAAAAGGCAGAATTCTGAGTTTAAAAGTCAGACTTTTAACAAAAAAGGTTAGAATTTCAAGAAAGGAAGTCATATTTTTAAGAAAAAAAAATCCCTTTTTTCAGCAAAAAAATCCAAAATTTGAAGAAAAAAAGTCCAAATTTCAAGAAAAAAAAAAAGTCTGAATTTTGAGGAAAAAAGGCAGAATTCTGAGTTTAAAAGTCAGACTTTTAACAAAAAAGGTTAGAATTTCAAGAAAGGAAGTCATATTTTTAAGAAAAAAAAATCAAAATTTTAGGCCAAAAGGTCAAATTTTGAAGGAAAAAAAGTCCAAATTTCAAGAAAAAAAAAAACGTCTGAATTTTGAGGAAAAAAGGCAGAATTCTGAGTTTAAAAGTCAGACTTTTAACAAAAAAGGTTAGAATTTCAAGTACGTTAGACAGATTTTTAAGAAAAAAAAATCAAAATTTTAGGCCAAAAGGTCAAATTTTGAAGGAAAAAAAAGTCCAAATTTCAAGAAAAAAAAAAGTCTGAATTTTGAGGAAAAAAGATAGAATTCTGAGTTTAAAAGTCAGACTTTTAACAAAAAAGGTTAGAATTTCAAGAAAGGAAGTCATATTTTTAAGAAAAAAAAAAAATCCCATTTTTCAGCAAAAAAATCCAAAATTTGAAGTAAAAAAAGTCCAAATTTCAAGAAAAAAAAAACGTCTGAATTTTGAGGAAAAAAGGAAGAATTCTGAGTTCAAAAGTAAGACTTTTAACAAAAAAGGTTAGAATTTCAAGAAAGGAAGACATATTTTTAAGAAAAAAAAATCAAAATTTTAGGCCAAAAGGTGAAATTTTGAAGAAAAAAAATCAAAATTTCAAGAAAAAAAAAACGTCTGAATTTTGAGGAAAAAAGGCAGAATTCTGAGTTTAAAAGTCAGACTTTTAACAAAAAAGGTTAGAATTTCAAGAAAGGAAGTCATATTTTTAAGAAAAAAAAAATCAAAATTTTAGGCCAAAAGGTCAAATTTTGAAGGAAAAAAAGTCCAAATTTCAAGAAAAAAAAAACGTCTGAATTTTGAGGAAAAAAGGCAGAATTCTGAGTTTAAAAGTCAGACTTTTAACAAAAAAGGTTAGAATTTCAAGAAAGGAAGTCATATTTTTAAGAAAAAAAAATCAAAATTTTAGGCCAAAAGGTCAAATTTTGAAGGAAAAAAAGTCCAAATTTCAAGAAAAAAAAAACGTCTGAATTTTGAGGAAAAAAGGCAGAATTCTGAGTTTAAAAGTCAGACTTTTAACAAAAAAGGTTAGAATTTCAAGAAAGGAAGACATATTTTTAAGAAAAAAAAATCAAAATTTTAGGCCAAAAGGTGAAATTTTGAAGGAAAAAAAATCCAAATTTCAAGAAAAAAAAAACGTCTGAATTTTGAGGAAAAAAGGCAGAATTCTGAGTTTAAAAGTCAGACTTTTAACAAAAAAGGTTAGAATTTCAAGAAAGGAAGTCATATTTAAAAAAAAAAAAAATCAAAATTTTAGGCCAAAAGGTCAAATTTTGAAGGAAAAAAAGTCCAAATTTCAAGAAAAAAAAAACGTCTGAATTTTGAGGAAAAAAGGCAGAATTCTGAGTTTAAAAGTAAGACTTTTAACAAAAAAGGTTAGAATTTCAAGAAACAAAGTCATATTTTTAAGAAAAAAAAATCAAAATTTTAGGCCAAAAGGTCAAATGTTGAAGGAAAAAAAGTCCAAATTTCAAGAAAAAAAAAAACGTCTGAATTTTGAGGAAAAAAGGCAGAATTCTGAGTTTAAAAGTCAGACTTTTAACAAAAAAGGTTAGAATTTCAAGAAAGGAAGACATATTTTTAAGAAAAAAAAATCAAAATTTTAGGCCAAAAGGTGAAATTTTGAAGGAAAAAAAATCCAAATTTCAAGAAAAAAAAAACGTCTGAATTTTGAGGAAAAAAGGCAGAATTCTGAGTTTAAAAGTCAGACTTTTAACAAAAAAGGTTAGAATTTCAAGAAAGGAAGACATATTTTTAAGAAAAAAAAATCAAAATTTTAGGCCAAAAGGTGAAATTTTGAAGGAAAAAAAATCCAAATTTCAAGAAAAAAAAAACGTCTGAATTTTGAGGAAAAAAGGCAGAATTCTGAGTTTAAAAGTCAGACTTTTAACAAAAAAGGTTAGAATTTCAAGAAAGGAAGTCATATTTTTAAGAAAAAAAAAATCAAAATTTTAGGCCAAAAGGTCAAATTTTGAAGGAAAAAAAGTCCAAATTTCAAGAAAAAAAAAACGTCTGAATTTTGAGGAAAAAAGGCAGAATTCTGAGTTTAAAAGTCAGACTTTTAACAAAAAAGGTTAGAATTTCAAGAAACAAAGTCATATTTTTAAGAAAAAAAAATCAAAATTTTAGGCCAAAAGGTCAAATGTTGAAGGAAAAAAAGTCCAAATTTCAAGAAAAAAAAAAACGTCTGAATTTTGAGGAAAAAAGGCAGAATTCTGAGTTTAAAAGTCAGACTTTTAACAAAAAAGGTTAGAATTTCAAGAAAGGAATCAGATTTTTAAGAAAAAAAAAATCCCATTTTTCAGCAAAAAAATCCAAAATTTGAAGAAAAAAAGTCTAAATTTCAAGAAAAAAAAAACGTCTGAATTTTGAGGAAAAAAGGCAGAATTCTGAGTTTAAAAGTCAGACTTTTAACAAAAAAGGTTAGAATTTCAAGAAAGGAAGTCATATTTTTAAGAAAAAAAAATCAAAATTTTAGGCCAAAAGGTCAAATTTTGAAGGAAAAAAAGTCCAAATTTCAAGAAAAAAAAAACGTCTGAATTTTGAGGAAAAAAGGCAGAATTCTGAGTTTAAAAGTCAGACTTTTAACAAAAAAGGTTAGAATTTCAAGAAAGGAAGACATATTTTTAAGAAAAAAAAATCAAAATTTTAGGCCAAAAGGTGAAATTTTGAAGAAAAAAAATCAAAATTTCAAAAAAAAAAAAAACGTCTGAATTTTGAGGAAAAAAGGCAGAATTCTGAGTTTAAAAGTCAGACTTTTAACAAAAAAGGTTAGAATTTCAAGAAAGGAAGTCATATTTTTAAGAAAAAAAAAATCAAAATTTTAGGCCAAAAGGTCAAATTTTGAAGGAAAAAAAGTCCAAATTTCAAGAAAAAAAAAACGTCTGAATTTTGAGGAAAAAAGGCAGAATTCTGAGTTTAAAAGTCAGACTTTTAACAAAAAAGGTTAGAATTTCAAGAAAGGAAGTCATATTTTTAAGAAAAAAAAATCAAAATTTTAGGCCAAAAGGTCAAATTTTGAAGGAAAAAAAGTCCAAATTTCAAGAAAAAAAAAACGTCTGAATTTTGAGGAAAAAAGGCAGAATTCTGAGTTTAAAAGTCAGACTTTTAACAAAAAAGGTTAGAATTTCAAGAAAGGAAGTCATATTTTTAAGAAAAAAAAAATCAAAATTTTAGGCCAAAAGGTCAAATTTTGAAGGAAAAAAAGTCCAAATTTCAAGAAAAAAAAAACGTCTGAATTTTGAGGAAAAAAGGCAGAATTCTGAGTTTAAAAGTCAGACTTTTAACAAAAAAGGTTAGAATTTCAAGAAAGGAAGTCATATTTTTAAGAAAAAAAAATCAAAATTTTAGGCCAAAAGGTCAAATTTTGAAGGAAAAAAAGTCCTAATTTCAAGAAAAAAAAACGTCTGAATTTTGAGGAAAAAAGGCAGAATTCTGAGTTTAAAAGTCAGACTTTTAACAAAAAAGGTTAGAATTTCAAGTACGTTAGACAGATTTTTAAGAAAAAAAAATCAAAATTTTAGGCCAAAAGGTCAAATTTTGAAGGAAAAAAAGTCCAAATTTCAAGAAAAAAAAAACGTCTGAATTTTGAGGAAAAAAGGCAGAATTCTGAGTTTAAAAGTCAGACTTTTAACAAAAAAGGTTAGAATTTCAAGAAAGGAAATCAGATTTTTAAGAAAAAAAAAGATCCCATTTTTCAGCAATAAAATCCAAAATTTGAAGAAAAAAAGTCAAAATTTCAAGAAAAAAAAAACGTCTGAATTTTGAGGAAAAAAGGCAGAATTCTGAGTTTAAAAGTCAGACTTTTAACAAAAAAGGTTAGAATTTCAAGAAAGGAAGTCATATTTTCAAGAAAAAAAAATCCCTTTTTTCAGCAAAAAAATCCAAAATTTGAAGAAAAAAAGTCCAAATTTCAAGAAAAAAAAAAAGTCTGAATTTTGAGGAAAAAAGGCAGAATTCTGAGTTTAAAAGTCAGACTTTTAACAAAAAAGGTTAGAATTTCAAGAAAGGAAGTCATATTTTTAAGAAAAAAAAATCAAAATTTTAGGCCAAAAGGTCAAATTTTGAAGGAAAAAAAGTCCAAATTTCAAGAAAAAAAAAACGTCTGAATTTTGAGGAAAAAAGGCAGAATTCTGAGTTTAAAAGTCAGACTTTTAACAAAAAAGGTTAGAATTTCAAGTACGTTAGACAGATTTTTAAGAAAAAAAAATCAAAATTTTAGGCCAAAAGGTCAAATTTTGAAGGAAAAAAAAGTCCAAATTTCAAGAAAAAAAAAAGTCTGAATTTTGAGGAAAAAAGATAGAATTCTGAGTTTAAAAGTCAGACTTTTAACAAAAAAGGTTAGAATTTCAAGAAAGGAAGTCATATTTTTAAGAAAAAAAAAAAATCCCATTTTTCAGCAAAAAAATCCAAAATTTGAAGTAAAAAAAGTCCAAATTTCAAGAAAAAAAAAACGTCTGAATTTTGAGGAAAAAAGGAAGAATTCTGAGTTCAAAAGTAAGACTTTTCACAAAAAAGGTTAGAATTTCAAGAAAGGAAGTCATATTTGTAAGAAAAAAAAATCAATATTTTAGTCCAAAAGGTCAAATGTTGAAGGAAAAAAAGTCCAAATTTCAAGAAAAAAAAAATGTCTGAATTTTGAGGAAAAAAGGCAGAATTCTGAGTTTAAAAGTCAGACTTTTAACAAAAAAGGTTAGAATTTCAAGAAAGGAATCATATTTTTAAGAAAAAAAAATCCAATTTTTCAGCAAAAAAATCCAAAATGCTAAGGAAAACAACTCCAAATTTCAAGAAAAAAAAAACGTCTGAAAAAAAAATCAAAATTTTAGGCCAAAACGTCTGAATTTTGAGGAAAAAAGGCAGAATTCTGAGTTGAAAAGTCAGACTTTTAACAAAAAAGGTTAGAATTTCAAGAAAGGAAGTTATATTTTTAAGAAAAAAAAATCAAAATTTTAGGCCAAAAGGTCAAATTTTGAAGGAAAAAAAGACCAAATTTCAAGAAAAAAAAAAAACGTCTGAATTTTGAGGAAAAAAGGCAGAATTCTGAGTTTAAAAGTCAGGCTTTTAACAAAAAAGGTTAGAATTTCAAGAAAGGAATCAGATTTAAAAAAAAAAAAAAAATCAAAATTTTAGGCCAAAAGGTCAAATTTTGAAGGAAAAAAAGTCCAAATTTCAAGAAAAAAAAAAAACGTCTGAATTTTGAGGAAAAAAGGCAGAATTCTGAGTTTAAAAGTCAGACTTTTAACAAAAAAGGTTAGAATTTCAAGAAAGGAAGTCATATTTTTAAGAAAAAAAAATCAAAATTTTAGGCCAAAACGTCTGAATTTTGAGGAAAAAAGGCAGAATTCTGATTTGAAAAGTCAGACTTTTAACAAAAAAGGTTAGAATTTCAAGAAAGGAAGTCATATTTTTAAGAAAAAAAAATCAAAATTTTAGGCCAAAAGGTCAAATTTTGAAGGAAAAAAAGTCCAAATTTCAAAAAAAAAAAACGTCTGAATTTTGAGGAAAAAAGGCAGAATTCTGAGTTTAAAAGTCAGACTTTTAACAAAAAAGGTTAGAATTTCAAGAAAGGAAGTCATATTTTTAAGAAAAAAAAATCAAAATTTTAGGCCAAAAGGTCAAATTTTGAAGGAAAAAAAGTCCAAATTTCAAGAAAACAAAAACGTCTGAATTTTGAGGAAAAAAGGCAGAATTCTGAGTTTAAAAGTCAGACTTTTAACAAAAAAGGTTAGAATTTCAAGAAAGGAATCAGATTTTTAAGAAAAAAAAGATCCCATTTTTCAGCAAAAAAATCCAAAATTTGAAGGAAAAAAAGTCCAAATTTCAAGAAAAAAAAAACGTCTGAATTTTGAGGAAAAAAGGCAGAATTCTGAGTTTAAAAGTCAGACTTTTAACAAAAAAGGTTAGAATTTCAAGAAAGGAAGTCATATTTTTAAGAAAAAAAAATCAAAATTTTAGGCCAAAACGTCTGAATTTTGAGGAAAAAAGGCAGAATTCTGAGTTGAAAAGTCAGACTTTTAACAAAAAAGGTTAGAATTTCAAGAAAGGAAGTTATATTTTTAAGAAAAAAAAATCAAAATTTTAGGCCAAAAGGTCAAATTTTGAAGGAAAAAAAGTCCAAATTTCAAGAAAAAAAAAAACGTCTGAATTTTGAGGAAAAAAGGCAGAATTCTGAGTTTAAAAGTCAGACTTTTAACAAAAAAGGTTAGAATTTCAAGAAAGGAAGTCATATTTTTAAGAAAAAAAAATCAAAATTTTAGGCCAAAAGGTCAAATTTTGAAGGAAAAAAAGTCCAAATTTCAAGAAAAAAAAAAACGTCTGAATTTTGAGGAAAAAAGGCAGAATTCTGAGTTTAAAAGTAAGACTTTTAACAAAAAAGGTTAGAATTTCAAGAAACAAAGTCATATTTTTAAGAAAAAAAAATCAAAATTTTAGGCCAAAAGGTCAAATGTTGAAGGAAAAAAAGTCCAAATTTCAAGAAAAAAAAAAACGTCTGAATTTTGAGGAAAAAAGGCAGAATTCTGAGTTTAAAAGTCAGACTTTTAACAAAAAAGGTTAGAATTTCAAGAAAGGAAGACATATTTTTAAGAAAAAAAAATCAAAATTTTAGGCCAAAAGGTGAAATTTTGAAGGAAAAAAAATCCAAATTTCAAGAAAAAAAAAACGTCTGAATTTTGAGGAAAAAAGGCAGAATTCTGAGTTTAAAAGTCAGACTTTTAACAAAAAAGGTTAGAATTTCAAGAAAGGAAGACATATTTTTAAGAAAAAAAAATCAAAATTTTAGGCCAAAAGGTGAAATTTTGAAGGAAAAAAAATCCAAATTTCAAGAAAAAAAAAACGTCTGAATTTTGAGGAAAAAAGGCAGAATTCTGAGTTTAAAAGTCAGACTTTTAACAAAAAAGGTTAGAATTTCAAGAAAGGAAGTCATATTTTTAAGAAAAAAAAAATCAAAATTTTAGGCCAAAAGGTCAAATTTTGAAGGAAAAAAAGTCCAAATTTCAAGAAAAAAAAAACGTCTGAATTTTGAGGAAAAAAGGCAGAATTCTGAGTTTAAAAGTCAGACTTTTAACAAAAAAGGTTAGAATTTCAAGAAACAAAGTCATATTTTTAAGAAAAAAAAATCAAAATTTTAGGCCAAAAGGTCAAATGTTGAAGGAAAAAAAGTCCAAATTTCAAGAAAAAAAAAAAACGTCTGAATTTTGAGGAAAAAAGGCAGAATTCTGAGTTTAAAAGTCAGACTTTTAACAAAAAAGGTTAGAATTTCAAGAAAGGAATCAGATTTTTAAGAAAAAAAAAATCCCATTTTTCAGCAAAAAAATCCAAAATTTGAAGAAAAAAAGTCTAAATTTCAAGAAAAAAAAAACGTCTGAATTTTGAGGAAAAAAGGCAGAATTCTGAGTTTAAAAGTCAGACTTTTAACAAAAAAGGTTAGAATTTCAAGAAAGGAAGTCATATTTTTAAGAAAAAAAAATCAAAATTTTAGGCCAAAAGGTCAAATTTTGAAGGAAAAAAAGTCCAAATTTCAAGAAAAAAAAAACGTCTGAATTTTGAGGAAAAAAGGCAGAATTCTGAGTTTAAAAGTCAGACTTTTAACAAAAAAGGTTAGAATTTCAAGAAAGGAAGACATATTTTTAAGAAAAAAAAATCAAAATTTTAGGCCAAAAGGTGAAATTTTGAAGAAAAAAAATCAAAATTTCAAAAAAAAAAAAACGTCTGAATTTTGAGGAAAAAAGGCAGAATTCTGAGTTTAAAAGTCAGACTTTTAACAAAAAAGGTTAGAATTTCAAGAAAGGAAGTCATATTTTTAAGAAAAAAAAAATCAAAATTTTAGGCCAAAAGGTCAAATTTTGAAGGAAAAAAAGTCCAAATTTCAAGAAAAAAAAAACGTCTGAATTTTGAGGAAAAAAGGCAGAATTCTGAGTTTAAAAGTCAGACTTTTAACAAAAAAGGTTAGAATTTCAAGAAAGGAAGTCATATTTTTAAGAAAAAAAAAGATCCCATTTTTCAGCAATAAAATCCAAAATTTGAAGAAAAAAAGTCAAAATTTCAAGAAAAAAAAAACGTCTGAATTTTGAGGAAAAAAGGCAGAATTCTGAGTTTAAAAGTCAGACTTTTAACAAAAAAGGTTAGAATTTCAAGAAAGGAAGTCATATTTTTAAGAAAAAAAAATCCCTTTTTTCAGCAAAAAAATCCAAAATTTGAAGAAAAAAAGTCCAAATTTCAAGAAAAAAAAAAAGTCTGAATTTTGAGGAAAAAAGGCAGAATTCTGAGTTTAAAAGTCAGACTTTTAACAAAAAAGGTTAGAATTTCAAGAAAGGAAGTCATATTTTTAAGAAAAAAAAATCAAAATTTTAGGCCAAAAGGTCAAATTTTGAAGGAAAAAAAGTCCAAATTTCAAGAAAAAAAAAAAACGTCTGAATTTTGAGGAAAAAAGGCAGAATTCTGAGTTTAAAAGTCAGACTTTTAACAAAAAAGGTTAGAATTTCAAGTACGTTAGACAGATTTTTAAGAAAAAAAAATCAAAATTTTAGGCCAAAAGGTCAAATTTTGAAGGAAAAAAAGTCCAAATTTCAAGAAAAAAAAAACGTCTGAATTTTGAGGAAAAAAGGCAGAATTCTGAGTTTAAAAGTCAGACTTTTAACAAAAAAGGTTAGAATTTCAAGAAAGGAAGTCATATTTTTAAGAAAAAAAAATCAAAATTTTAGGCCAAAAGGTCAAATTTTGAAGGAAAAAAAGTCCTAATTTCAAGAAAAAAAAACGTCTGAATTTTGAGGAAAAAAGGCAGAATTCTGAGTTTAAAAGTCAGACTTTTAACAAAAAAGGTTAGAATTTCAAGTACGTTAGACAGATTTTTAAGAAAAAAAAATCAAAATTTTAGGCCAAAAGGTCAAATTTTGAAGGAAAAAAAGTCCAAATTTCAAGAAAAAAAAAACGTCTGAATTTTGAGGAAAAAAGGCAGAATTCTGAGTTTAAAAGTCAGACTTTTAACAAAAAAGGTTAGAATTTCAAGAAAGGAAATCAGATTTTTAAGAAAAAAAAAGATCCCATTTTTCAGCAATAAAATCCAAAATTTGAAGAAAAAAAGTCAAAATTTCAAGAAAAAAAAAACGTCTGAATTTTGAGGAAAAAAGGCAGAATTCTGAGTTTAAAAGTCAGACTTTTAACAAAAAAGGTTAGAATTTCAAGAAAGGAAGTCATATTTTTAAGAAAAAAAAATCCCTTTTTTCAGCAAAAAAATCCAAAATTTGAAGAAAAAAAGTCCAAATTTCAAGAAAAAAAAAAAGTCTGAATTTTGAGGAAAAAAGGCAGAATTCTGAGTTTAAAAGTCAGACTTTTAACAAAAAAGGTTAGAATTTCAAGAAAGGAAGTCATATTTTTAAGAAAAAAAAATCAAAATTTTAGGCCAAAAGGTCAAATTTTGAAGGAAAAAAAGTCCAAATTTCAAGAAAAAAAAAAACGTCTGAATTTTGAGGAAAAAAGGCAGAATTCTGAGTTTAAAAGTCAGACTTTTAACAAAAAAGGTTAGAATTTCAAGTACGTTAGACAGATTTTTAAGAAAAAAAAATCAAAATTTTAGGCCAAAAGGTCAAATTTTGAAGGAAAAAAAAGTCCAAATTTCAAGAAAAAAAAAAGTCTGAATTTTGAGGAAAAAAGATAGAATTCTGAGTTTAAAAGTCAGACTTTTAACAAAAAAGGTTAGAATTTCAAGAAAGGAAGTCATATTTTTAAGAAAAAAAAAAAATCCCATTTTTCAGCAAAAAAATCCAAAATTTGAAGTAAAAAAAGTCCAAATTTCAAGAAAAAAAAAACGTCTGAATTTTGAGGAAAAAAGGAAGAATTCTGAGTTCAAAAGTAAGACTTTTAACAAAAAAGGTTAGAATTTCAAGAAAGGAAGACATATTTTTAAGAAAAAAAAATCAAAATTTTAGGCCAAAAGGTGAAATTTTGAAGAAAAAAAATCAAAATTTCAAGAAAAAAAAAACGTCTGAATTTTGAGGAAAAAAGGCAGAATTCTGAGTTTAAAAGTCAGACTTTTAACAAAAAAGGTTAGAATTTCAAGAAAGGAAGTCATATTTTTAAGAAAAAAAAAATCAAAATTTTAGGCCAAAAGGTCAAATTTTGAAGGAAAAAAAGTCCAAATTTCAAGAAAAAAAAAACGTCTGAATTTTGAGGAAAAAAGGCAGAATTCTGAGTTTAAAAGTCAGACTTTTAACAAAAAAGGTTAGAATTTCAAGAAAGGAAGTCATATTTTTAAGAAAAAAAAATCAAAATTTTAGGCCAAAAGGTCAAATTTTGAAGGAAAAAAAGTCCAAATTTCAAGAAAAAAAAAACGTCTGAATTTTGAGGAAAAAAGGCAGAATTCTGAGTTTAAAAGTCAGACTTTTAACAAAAAAGGTTAGAATTTCAAGAAAGGAAGACATATTTTTAAGAAAAAAAAATCAAAATTTTAGGCCAAAAGGTGAAATTTTGAAGGAAAAAAAATCCAAATTTCAAGAAAAAAAAAACGTCTGAATTTTGAGGAAAAAAGGCAGAATTCTGAGTTTAAAAGTCAGACTTTTAACAAAAAAGGTTAGAATTTCAAGAAAGGAAGTCATATTTAAAAAAAAAAAAAATCAAAATTTTAGGCCAAAAGGTCAAATTTTGAAGGAAAAAAAGTCCAAATTTCAAGAAAAAAAAAACGTCTGAATTTTGAGGAAAAAAGGCAGAATTCTGAGTTTAAAAGTAAGACTTTTAACAAAAAAGGTTAGAATTTCAAGAAACAAAGTCATATTTTTAAGAAAAAAAAATCAAAATTTTAGGCCAAAAGGTCAAATGTTGAAGGAAAAAAAGTCCAAATTTCAAGAAAAAAAAAAACGTCTGAATTTTGAGGAAAAAAGGCAGAATTCTGAGTTTAAAAGTCAGACTTTTAACAAAAAAGGTTAGAATTTCAAGAAAGGAAGACATATTTTTAAGAAAAAAAAATCAAAATTTTAGGCCAAAAGGTGAAATTTTGAAGGAAAAAAAATCCAAATTTCAAGAAAAAAAAAACGTCTGAATTTTGAGGAAAAAAGGCAGAATTCTGAGTTTAAAAGTCAGACTTTTAACAAAAAAGGTTAGAATTTCAAGAAAGGAAGACATATTTTTAAGAAAAAAAAATCAAAATTTTAGGCCAAAAGGTGAAATTTTGAAGGAAAAAAAATCCAAATTTCAAGAAAAAAAAAACGTCTGAATTTTGAGGAAAAAAGGCAGAATTCTGAGTTTAAAAGTCAGACTTTTAACAAAAAAGGTTAGAATTTCAAGAAAGGAAGTCATATTTTTAAGAAAAAAAAAATCAAAATTTTAGGCCAAAAGGTCAAATTTTGAAGGAAAAAAAGTCCAAATTTCAAGAAAAAAAAAACGTCTGAATTTTGAGGAAAAAAGGCAGAATTCTGAGTTTAAAAGTCAGACTTTTAACAAAAAAGGTTAGAATTTCAAGAAACAAAGTCATATTTTTAAGAAAAAAAAATCAAAATTTTAGGCCAAAAGGTCAAATGTTGAAGGAAAAAAAGTCCAAATTTCAAGAAAAAAAAAAACGTCTGAATTTTGAGGAAAAAAGGCAGAATTCTGAGTTTAAAAGTCAGACTTTTAACAAAAAAGGTTAGAATTTCAAGAAAGGAATCAGATTTTTAAGAAAAAAAAAATCCCATTTTTCAGCAAAAAAATCCAAAATTTGAAGAAAAAAAGTCTAAATTTCAAGAAAAAAAAAACGTCTGAATTTTGAGGAAAAAAGGCAGAATTCTGAGTTTAAAAGTCAGACTTTTAACAAAAAAGGTTAGAATTTCAAGAAAGGAAGTCATATTTTTAAGAAAAAAAAATCAAAATTTTAGGCCAAAAGGTCAAATTTTGAAGGAAAAAAAGTCCAAATTTCAAGAAAAAAAAAACGTCTGAATTTTGAGGAAAAAAGGCAGAATTCTGAGTTTAAAAGTCAGACTTTTAACAAAAAAGGTTAGAATTTCAAGAAAGGAAGACATATTTTTAAGAAAAAAAAATCAAAATTTTAGGCCAAAAGGTGAAATTTTGAAGAAAAAAAATCAAAATTTCAAAAAAAAAAAAACGTCTGAATTTTGAGGAAAAAAGGCAGAATTCTGAGTTTAAAAGTCAGACTTTTAACAAAAAAGGTTAGAATTTCAAGAAAGGAAGTCATATTTTTAAGAAAAAAAAAATCAAAATTTTAGGCCAAAAGGTCAAATTTTGAAGGAAAAAAAGTCCAAATTTCAAGAAAAAAAAAACGTCTGAATTTTGAGGAAAAAAGGCAGAATTCTGAGTTTAAAAGTCAGACTTTTAACAAAAAAGGTTAGAATTTCAAGAAAGGAAGTCATATTTTTAAGAAAAAAAAATCAAAATTTTAGGCCAAAAGGTCAAATTTTGAAGGAAAAAAAGTCCAAATTTCAAGAAAAAAAAAACGTCTGAATTTTGAGGAAAAAAGGCAGAATTCTGAGTTTAAAAGTCAGACTTTTAACAAAAAAGGTTAGAATTTCAAGAAAGGAAGTCATATTTTTAAGAAAAAAAAAATCAAAATTTTAGGCCAAAAGGTCAAATTTTGAAGGAAAAAAAGTCCAAATTTCAAGAAAAAAAAAACGTCTGAATTTTGAGGAAAAAAGGCAGAATTCTGAGTTTAAAAGTCAGACTTTTAACAAAAAAGGTTAGAATTTCAAGAAAGGAAGTCATATTTTTAAGAAAAAAAAATCAAAATTTTAGGCCAAAAGGTCAAATTTTGAAGGAAAAAAAGTCCTAATTTCAAGAAAAAAAAACGTCTGAATTTTGAGGAAAAAAGGCAGAATTCTGAGTTTAAAAGTCAGACTTTTAACAAAAAAGGTTAGAATTTCAAGTACGTTAGACAGATTTTTAAGAAAAAAAAATCAAAATTTTAGGCCAAAAGGTCAAATTTTGAAGGAAAAAAAGTCCAAATTTCAAGAAAAAAAAAACGTCTGAATTTTGAGGAAAAAAGGCAGAATTCTGAGTTTAAAAGTCAGACTTTTAACAAAAAAGGTTAGAATTTCAAGAAAGGAAATCAGATTTTTAAGAAAAAAAAAGATCCCATTTTTCAGCAATAAAATCCAAAATTTGAAGAAAAAAAGTCAAAATTTCAAGAAAAAAAAAACGTCTGAATTTTGAGGAAAAAAGGCAGAATTCTGAGTTTAAAAGTCAGACTTTTAACAAAAAAGGTTAGAATTTCAAGAAAGGAAGTCATATTTTTAAGAAAAAAAAATCCCTTTTTTCAGCAAAAAAATCCAAAATTTGAAGAAAAAAAGTCCAAATTTCAAGAAAAAAAAAAAGTCTGAATTTTGAGGAAAAAAGGCAGAATTCTGAGTTTAAAAGTCAGACTTTTAACAAAAAAGGTTAGAATTTCAAGAAAGGAAGTCATATTTTTAAGAAAAAAAAATCAAAATTTTAGGCCAAAAGGTCAAATTTTGAAGGAAAAAAAGTCCAAATTTCAAGAAAAAAAAAACGTCTGAATTTTGAGGAAAAAAGGCAGAATTCTGAGTTTAAAAGTCAGACTTTTAACAAAAAAGGTTAGAATTTCAAGTACGTTAGACAGATTTTTAAGAAAAAAAAATCAAAATTTTAGGCCAAAAGGTCAAATTTTGAAGGAAAAAAAAGTCCAAATTTCAAGAAAAAAAAAAGTCTGAATTTTGAGGAAAAAAGATAGAATTCTGAGTTTAAAAGTCAGACTTTTAACAAAAAAGGTTAGAATTTCAAGAAAGGAAGTCATATTTTTAAGAAAAAAAAAAAATCCCATTTTTCAGCAAAAAAATCCAAAATTTGAAGTAAAAAAAGTCCAAATTTCAAGAAAAAAAAAACGTCTGAATTTTGAGGAAAAAAGGAAGAATTCTGAGTTCAAAAGTAAGACTTTTCACAAAAAAGGTTAGAATTTCAAGAAAGGAAGTCATATTTGTAAGAAAAAAAAATCAATATTTTAGTCCAAAAGGTCAAATGTTGAAGGAAAAAAAGTCCAAATTTCAAGAAAAAAAAAATGTCTGAATTTTGAGGAAAAAAGGCAGAATTCTGAGTTTAAAAGTCAGACTTTTAACAAAAAAGGTTAGAATTTCAAGAAAGGAATCATATTTTTAAGAAAAAAAAATCCAATTTTTCAGCAAAAAAATCCAAAATGCTAAGGAAAACAACTCCAAATTTCAAGAAAAAAAAAACGTCTGAAAAAAAAATCAAAATTTTAGGCCAAAACGTCTGAATTTTGAGGAAAAAAGGCAGAATTCTGAGTTGAAAAGTCAGACTTTTAACAAAAAAGGTTAGAATTTCAAGAAAGGAAGTTATATTTTTAAGAAAAAAAAATCAAAATTTTAGGCCAAAAGGTCAAATTTTGAAGGAAAAAAAGACCAAATTTCAAGAAAAAAAAAAAACGTCTGAATTTTGAGGAAAAAAGGCAGAATTCTGAGTTTAAAAGTCAGGCTTTTAACAAAAAAGGTTAGAATTTCAAGAAAGGAATCAGATTTAAAAAAAAAAAAAAAAATCAAAATTTTAGGCCAAAAGGTCAAATTTTGAAGGAAAAAAAGTCCAAATTTCAAGAAAAAAAAAAACGTCTGAATTTTGAGGAAAAAAGGCAGAATTCTGAGTTTAAAAGTCAGACTTTTAACAAAAAAGGTTAGAATTTCAAGAAAGGAATCAGATTTTTAAGAAAAAAAAAATCCCATTTTTCAGCAAAAAAATCCAAAATTTGAAGAAAAAAAGTCTAAATTTCAAGAAAAAAAAAACGTCTGAATTTTGAGGAAAAAAGGCAGAATTCTGAGTTTAAAAGTCAGACTTTTAACAAAAAAGGTTAGAATTTCAAGAAAGGAAGTCATATTTTTAAGAAAAAAAAATCAAAATTTTAGGCCAAAAGGTCAAATTTTGAAGGAAAAAAAGTCCAAATTTCAAGAAAAAAAAAACGTCTGAATTTTGAGGAAAAAAGGCAGAATTCTGAGTTTAAAAGTCAGACTTTTAACAAAAAAGGTTAGAATTTCAAGAAAGGAAGACATATTTTTAAGAAAAAAAAATCAAAATTTTAGGCCAAAAGGTGAAATTTTGAAGAAAAAAAATCAAAATTTCAAAAAAAAAAAAACGTCTGAATTTTGAGGAAAAAAGGCAGAATTCTGAGTTTAAAAGTCAGACTTTTAACAAAAAAGGTTAGAATTTCAAGAAAGGAAGTCATATTTTTAAGAAAAAAAAAATCAAAATTTTAGGCCAAAAGGTCAAATTTTGAAGGAAAAAAAGTCCAAATTTCAAGAAAAAAAAAACGTCTGAATTTTGAGGAAAAAAGGCAGAATTCTGAGTTTAAAAGTCAGACTTTTAACAAAAAAGGTTAGAATTTCAAGAAAGGAAGTCATATTTTTAAGAAAAAAAAATCAAAATTTTAGGCCAAAAGGTCAAATTTTGAAGGAAAAAAAGTCCAAATTTCAAGAAAAAAAAAACGTCTGAATTTTGAGGAAAAAAGGCAGAATTCTGAGTTTAAAAGTCAGACTTTTAACAAAAAAGGTTAGAATTTCAAGAAAGGAAGTCATATTTTTAAGAAAAAAAAAATCAAAATTTTAGGCCAAAAGGTCAAATTTTGAAGGAAAAAAAGTCCAAATTTCAAGAAAAAAAAAACGTCTGAATTTTGAGGAAAAAAGGCAGAATTCTGAGTTTAAAAGTCAGACTTTTAACAAAAAAGGTTAGAATTTCAAGAAAGGAAGTCATATTTTTAAGAAAAAAAAATCAAAATTTTAGGCCAAAAGGTCAAATTTTGAAGGAAAAAAAGTCCTAATTTCAAGAAAAAAAAACGTCTGAATTTTGAGGAAAAAAGGCAGAATTCTGAGTTTAAAAGTCAGACTTTTAACAAAAAAGGTTAGAATTTCAAGTACGTTAGACAGATTTTTAAGAAAAAAAAATCAAAATTTTAGGCCAAAAGGTCAAATTTTGAAGGAAAAAAAGTCCAAATTTCAAGAAAAAAAAAACGTCTGAATTTTGAGGAAAAAAGGCAGAATTCTGAGTTTAAAAGTCAGACTTTTAACAAAAAAGGTTAGAATTTCAAGAAAGGAAATCAGATTTTTAAGAAAAAAAAAGATCCCATTTTTCAGCAATAAAATCCAAAATTTGAAGAAAAAAAGTCAAAATTTCAAGAAAAAAAAAACGTCTGAATTTTGAGGAAAAAAGGCAGAATTCTGAGTTTAAAAGTCAGACTTTTAACAAAAAAGGTTAGAATTTCAAGAAAGGAAGTCATATTTTTAAGAAAAAAAAATCCCTTTTTTCAGCAAAAAAATCCAAAATTTGAAGAAAAAAAGTCCAAATTTCAAGAAAAAAAAAAAGTCTGAATTTTGAGGAAAAAAGGCAGAATTCTGAGTTTAAAAGTCAGACTTTTAACAAAAAAGGTTAGAATTTCAAGAAAGGAAGTCATATTTTTAAGAAAAAAAAATCAAAATTTTAGGCCAAAAGGTCAAATTTTGAAGGAAAAAAAGTCCAAATTTCAAGAAAAAAAAAACGTCTGAATTTTGAGGAAAAAAGGCAGAATTCTGAGTTTAAAAGTCAGACTTTTAACAAAAAAGGTTAGAATTTCAAGTACGTTAGACAGATTTTTAAGAAAAAAAAATCAAAATTTTAGGCCAAAAGGTCAAATTTTGAAGGAAAAAAAAGTCCAAATTTCAAGAAAAAAAAAAGTCTGAATTTTGAGGAAAAAAGATAGAATTCTGAGTTTAAAAGTCAGACTTTTAACAAAAAAGGTTAGAATTTCAAGAAAGGAAGTCATATTTTTAAGAAAAAAAAAAAATCCCATTTTTCAGCAAAAAAATCCAAAATTTGAAGTAAAAAAAGTCCAAATTTCAAGAAAAAAAAAACGTCTGAATTTTGAGGAAAAAAGGAAGAATTCTGAGTTCAAAAGTAAGACTTTTCACAAAAAAGGTTAGAATTTCAAGAAAGGAAGTCATATTTGTAAGAAAAAAAAATCAATATTTTAGTCCAAAAGGTCAAATGTTGAAGGAAAAAAAGTCCAAATTTCAAGAAAAAAAAAATGTCTGAATTTTGAGGAAAAAAGGCAGAATTCTGAGTTTAAAAGTCAGACTTTTAACAAAAAAGGTTAGAATTTCAAGAAAGGAATCATATTTTTAAGAAAAAAAAATCCAATTTTTCAGCAAAAAAATCCAAAATGCTAAGGAAAACAACTCCAAATTTCAAGAAAAAAAAAACGTCTGAAAAAAAAATCAAAATTTTAGGCCAAAACGTCTGAATTTTGAGGAAAAAAGGCAGAATTCTGAGTTGAAAAGTCAGACTTTTAACAAAAAAGGTTAGAATTTCAAGAAAGGAAGTTATATTTTTAAGAAAAAAAAATCAAAATTTTAGGCCAAAAGGTCAAATTTTGAAGGAAAAAAAGACCAAATTTCAAGAAAAAAAAAAAACGTCTGAATTTTGAGGAAAAAAGGCAGAATTCTGAGTTTAAAAGTCAGGCTTTTAACAAAAAAGGTTAGAATTTCAAGAAAGGAATCAGATTTAAAAAAAAAAAAAAAATCAAAATTTTAGGCCAAAAGGTCAAATTTTGAAGGAAAAAAAGTCCAAATTTCAAGAAAAAAAAAAAACGTCTGAATTTTGAGGAAAAAAGGCAGAATTCTGAGTTTAAAAGTCAGACTTTTAACAAAAAAGGTTAGAATTTCAAGAAAGGAAGTCATATTTTTAAGAAAAAAAAATCAAAATTTTAGGCCAAAACGTCTGAATTTTGAGGAAAAAAGGCAGAATTCTGATTTGAAAAGTCAGACTTTTAACAAAAAAGGTTAGAATTTCAAGAAAGGAAGTCATATTTTTAAGAAAAAAAAATCAAAATTTTAGGCCAAAAGGTCAAATTTTGAAGGAAAAAAAGTCCAAATTTCAAAAAAAAAAAACGTCTGAATTTTGAGGAAAAAAGGCAGAATTCTGAGTTTAAAAGTCAGACTTTTAACAAAAAAGGTTAGAATTTCAAGAAAGGAAGTCATATTTTTAAGAAAAAAAAATCAAAATTTTAGGCCAAAAGGTCAAATTTTGAAGGAAAAAAAGTCCAAATTTCAAGAAAACAAAAACGTCTGAATTTTGAGGAAAAAAGGCAGAATTCTGAGTTTAAAAGTCAGACTTTTAACAAAAAAGGTTAGAATTTCAAGAAAGGAATCAGATTTTTAAGAAAAAAAAGATCCCATTTTTCAGCAAAAAAATCCAAAATTTGAAGGAAAAAAAGTCCAAATTTCAAGAAAAAAAAAACGTCTGAATTTTGAGGAAAAAAGGCAGAATTCTGAGTTTAAAAGTCAGACTTTTAACAAAAAAGGTTAGAATTTCAAGAAAGGAAGTCATATTTTTAAGAAAAAAAAATCAAAATTTTAGGCCAAAACGTCTGAATTTTGAGGAAAAAAGGCAGAATTCTGATTTGAAAAGTCAGACTTTTAACAAAAAAGGTTAGAATTTCAAGAAAGGAAGTTATATTTTTAAGAAAAAAAAATCAAAATTTTAGGCCAAAAGGTCAAATTTTGAAGGAAAAAAAGTCCAAATTTCAAGAAAAAAAAAAACGTCTGAATTTTGAGGAAAAAAGGCAGAATTCTGAGTTTAAAAGTCAGACTTTTAACAAAAAAGGTTAGAATTTCAAGAAAGGAAGTCATATTTTTAAGAAAAAAAAATCAAAATTTTAGGCCAAAAGGTCAAATTTTGAAGGAAAAAAAGTCCAAATTTCAAGAAAAAAAAAACGTCTGAATTTTGAGGAAAAAAGGCAGAATTCTGAGTTTAAAAGTCAGACTTTTAACAAAAAAGGTTAGAATTTCAAGAAAGGAAGACATATTTTTAAGAAAAAAAAATCAAAATTTTAGGCCAAAAGGTGAAATTTTGAAGGAAAAAAAATCCAAATTTCAAGAAAAAAAAAACGTCTGAATTTTGAGGAAAAAAGGCAGAATTCTGAGTTTAAAAGTCAGACTTTTAACAAAAAAGGTTAGAATTTCAAGAAAGGAAGTCATATTTAAAAAAAAAAAAAATCAAAATTTTAGGCCAAAAGGTCAAATTTTGAAGGAAAAAAAGTCCAAATTTCAAGAAAAAAAAAACGTCTGAATTTTGAGGAAAAAAGGCAGAATTCTGAGTTTAAAAGTAAGACTTTTAACAAAAAAGGTTAGAATTTCAAGAAACAAAGTCATATTTTTAAGAAAAAAAAATCAAAATTTTAGGCCAAAAGGTCAAATGTTGAAGGAAAAAAAGTCCAAATTTCAAGAAAAAAAAAAACGTCTGAATTTTGAGGAAAAAAGGCAGAATTCTGAGTTTAAAAGTCAGACTTTTAACAAAAAAGGTTAGAATTTCAAGAAAGGAAGACATATTTTTAAGAAAAAAAAATCAAAATTTTAGGCCAAAAGGTGAAATTTTGAAGGAAAAAAAATCCAAATTTCAAGAAAAAAAAAACGTCTGAATTTTGAGGAAAAAAGGCAGAATTCTGAGTTTAAAAGTCAGACTTTTAACAAAAAAGGTTAGAATTTCAAGAAAGGAAGACATATTTTTAAGAAAAAAAAATCAAAATTTTAGGCCAAAAGGTGAAATTTTGAAGGAAAAAAAATCCAAATTTCAAGAAAAAAAAAACGTCTGAATTTTGAGGAAAAAAGGCAGAATTCTGAGTTTAAAAGTCAGACTTTTAACAAAAAAGGTTAGAATTTCAAGAAAGGAAGTCATATTTTTAAGAAAAAAAAAATCAAAATTTTAGGCCAAAAGGTCAAATTTTGAAGGAAAAAAAGTCCAAATTTCAAGAAAAAAAAAACGTCTGAATTTTGAGGAAAAAAGGCAGAATTCTGAGTTTAAAAGTCAGACTTTTAACAAAAAAGGTTAGAATTTCAAGAAAGGAAGTCATATTTTTAAGAAAAAAAAATCAAAATTTTAGGCCAAAAGGTCAAATGTTGAAGGAAAAAAAGTCCAAATTTCAAGAAAAAAAAAACGTCTGAATTTTGAGGAAAAAAGGCAGAATTCTGAGTTTAAAAGTCAGACTTTTAACAAAAAAGGTTAGAATTTCAAGAAAGGAAGTCATATTTTTAAGAAAAAAAAAATCAAAATTTTAGGCCAAAAGGTCAAATTTTGAAGGAAAAAAAGTCCAAATTTCAAGAAAAAAAAAACGTCTGAATTTTGAGGAAAAAAGGCAGAATTCTGAGTTTAAAAGTCAGACTTTTAACAAAAAAGGTTAGAATTTCAAGAAAGGAAGTCATATTTTTAAGAAAAAAAAATCAAAATTTTAGGCCAAAAGGTCAAATTTTGAAGGAAAAAAAGTCCTAATTTCAAGAAAAAAAAACGTCTGAATTTTGAGGAAAAAAGGCAGAATTCTGAGTTTAAAAGTCAGACTTTTAACAAAAAAGGTTAGAATTTCAAGTACGTTAGACAGATTTTTAAGAAAAAAAAATCAAAATTTTAGGCCAAAAGGTCAAATTTTGAAGGAAAAAAAGTCCAAATTTCAAGAAAAAAAAAACGTCTGAATTTTGAGGAAAAAAGGCAGAATTCTGAGTTTAAAAGTCAGACTTTTAACAAAAAAGGTTAGAATTTCAAGAAAGTAATCATATTTTTAAGAAAAAAAAATCCAATTTTTCAGCAAAAAAATCCAAAATGCTAAGGAAAACAACTCCAAATTTCAAGGAAAAAAAAACGTCTGAAAAAAAAATCAAAATTTTAGGCCAAAACGTCTGAATTTTGAGGAAAAAAGGCAGAATTCTGAGTTGAAAAGTCAGACTTTTAACAAAAAAGGTTAGAATTTCAAGAAAGGAAGTTATATTTTTAAGAAAAAAAAATCAAAATTTTAGGCCAAAAGGTCAAATTTTGAAGGAAAAAAAGACCAAATTTCAAGAAAAAAAAAAAACGTCTGAATTTTGAGGAAAAAAGGCAGAATTCTGAGTTTAAAAGTCAGGCTTTTAACAAAAAAGGTTAGAATTTCAAGAAAGGAATCAGATTTAAAAAAAAAAAAAAAATCAAAATTTTAGGCCAAAAGGTCAAATTTTGAAGGAAAAAAAGTCCAAATTTCAAGAAAAAAAAAAAACGTCTGAATTTTGAGGAAAAAAGGCAGAATTCTGAGTTTAAAAGTCAGACTTTTAACAAAAAAGGTTAGAATTTCAAGAAAGGAAGTCATATTTTTAAGAAAAAAAAATCAAAATTTTAGGCCAAAACGTCTGAATTTTGAGGAAAAAAGGCAGAATTCTGATTTGAAAAGTCAGACTTTTAACAAAAAAGGTTAGAATTTCAAGAAAGGAAGTCATATTTTTAAGAAAAAAAAATCAAAATTTTAGGCCAAAAGGTCAAATTTTGAAGGAAAAAAAGTCCAAATTTCAAAAAAAAAAAACGTCTGAATTTTGAGGAAAAAAGGCAGAATTCTGAGTTTAAAAGTCAGACTTTTAACAAAAAAGGTTAGAATTTCAAGAAAGGAAGTCATATTTTTAAGAAAAAAAAATCAAAATTTTAGGCCAAAAGGTCAAATTTTGAAGGAAAAAAAGTCCAAATTTCAAGAAAACAAAAACGTCTGAATTTTGAGGAAAAAAGGCAGAATTCTGAGTTTAAAAGTCAGACTTTTAACAAAAAAGGTTAGAATTTCAAGAAAGGAATCAGATTTTTAAGAAAAAAAAGATCCCATTTTTCAGCAAAAAAATCCAAAATTTGAAGGAAAAAAAGTCCAAATTTCAAGAAAAAAAAAACGTCTGAATTTTGAGGAAAAAAGGCAGAATTCTGAGTTTAAAAGTCAGACTTTTAACAAAAAAGGTTAGAATTTCAAGAAAGGAAGTCATATTTTTAAGAAAAAAAAATCAAAATTTTAGGCCAAAACGTCTGAATTTTGAGGAAAAAAGGCAGAATTCTGAGTTGAAAAGTCAGACTTTTAACAAAAAAGGTTAGAATTTCAAGAAAGGAAGTTATATTTTTAAGAAAAAAAAATCAAAATTTTAGGCCAAAAGGTCAAATTTTGAAGGAAAAAAAGACCAAATTTCAAGAAAAAAAAAAAACGTCTGAATTTTGAGGAAAAAAGGCAGAATTCTGCTTTGAAAAGTCAGACTTTTAACAAAAAAGGTTAGAATTTCAAGAAAGGAAGTCATATTTTTAAGAAAAAAAAATTAAAATTTTAGGACAAAAGGTCAAATTTTGAAGGAAAAAAAGTCCAAATTTCAAGAAAAAAAAAAACGTCTGAATTTTGAGGAAAAAGGGCAGAATTCTGAGTTTAAAAGTCAGACTTTTAACAAAAAAGGTTAGAATTTCAAGAAAGGAAGTCATATTTTTAAGAAAAAAAAATCAAAATTTTAGGCCAAAACGTCTGAATTTTGAGGAAAAAAGGCAGAATTCTGCTTTGAAAAGTCAGACTTTTAACAAAAAAGGTTAGAATTTCAAGAAAGGAAGTCATATTTTTAAGAAAAAAAAATTAAAATTTTAGGACAAAAGGTCAAATTTTGAAGGAAAAAAAGTCCAAATTTCAAGAAAAAAAAAAACGTCTGAATTTTGAGGAAAAAGGGCAGAATTCTGAGTTTAAAAGTCAGACTTTTAACAAAAAAGGTTAGAATTTCAAGAAAGGAAGTCATATTTTTAAGAAAAAAAAATCAAAATTTTAGGCCAAAATGTCTGAATTTTGAGGAAAAAAGGCAGAATTCTGAGTTGAAAAGTCAGACTTTTAACAAAAAAGGTTAGAATTTCAAGAAAGGAAGTTATATTTTTAAGAAAAAAAAATCAAAATTTTAGGCCAAAAGGTCAAATTTTGAAGGAAAAAAAGACCAAATTTCAAGAAAAAAAAAAAACGTCTGAATTTTGAGGAAAAAAGGCAGAATTCTGAGTTTAAAAGTCAGGCTTTTAACAAAAAAGGTTAGAATTTCAAGAAAGGAATCAGATTTAAAAAAAAAAAAAAAATCAAAATTTTAGGCCAAAAGGTCAAATTTTGAAGGAAAAAAAGTCCAAATTTCAAAAAAAAAAAACGTCTGAATTTTGAGGAAAAAAGGCAGAATTCTGAGTTTAAAAGTCAGACTTTTAACAAAAAAGGTTAGAATTTCAAGAAAGGAAGTCATATTTTTAAGAAAAAAAAATCAAAATTTTAGGCCAAAAGGTCAAATTTTGAAGGAAAAAAAGTCCAAATTTCAAGAAAACAAAAACGTCTGAATTTTGAGGAAAAAAGGCAGAATTCTGAGTTTAAAAGTCAGACTTTTAACAAAAAAGGTTAGAATTTCAAGAAAGGAAGTCATATTTTTAAGAAAAAAAAATCAAAATTTTTCAGCAAAAGGTCAAATTTTGAAGGAAAAAAAGTCCAAATTTCAAGAAAAAAAAAAACGTCTGAATTTTGAGGAAAAAACGCAGAATTCTGAGTTTAAAAGTCAGACTTTTAACAAAAAAGGTTAGAATTTCAAGAAAGGAATCAGATTTTTAAGAAAAAAAAATCCCATTTTTCAGCAAAAAAATCCAAAATTTGAAGGAAAAAAAGTCCAAATTTCAAGAAAAAAAAAACGTCTGAATTTTGAGGAAAAAAGGCAGAATTCTGAGTTTAAAAGTCAGACTTTTAACAAAAAAGGTTAGAATTTCAAGAAAGGAAGTCATATTTTTAAGAAAAAAAAATCAAAATTTTAGGACAAAAGGTCAAATTTTGAAGGAAAAAAAGTCCAAATTTCAAGAAAAAAAAACGTCTGAATTTTGAGGAAAAAAGGCAGAATTCTGAGTTTAAAAGTCAGACTTTTAACAAAAAAGGTTAGAATTTCAAGAAAGGAATCAGATTTTTAAGAAAAAAAATATCCCATTTTTCAGCAAAAAAATCCAAAATTTGAAGGAAAAAGAGTCCAAATTTCAAGAAAAAAAAAACGTCTGAATTTTGAGGAAAAAAGGCAGAATTCTGAGTTTAAAAGTCAGACTTTTAACAAAAAAGGTTAGAATTTCAAGAAAGGAATCAGATTTAAAAAAAAAAAAAATCAAAATTTTAGGCCAAAAGGTCAAATTTTGAAGGAAAAAAAGTCCAAATTTCAAGAAAAAAAAAAAACGTCTGAATTTTGAGGAAAAAAGGCAGAATTCTGAGTTTAAAAGTCAGACTTTTAACAAAAAAAGTTAGAATTTCAAGAAAGGAATCAGATTTTTAAGAAAAAAAATCAAAATTTTAGGCCAAAACGTCTGAATTTTGAGGAAAAAAGGCAGAATTCTGAGATTAAAAGTCAGACTTTTAACAAAAAAGCTTAGAATTTCAAGTACGTTAGACAGATTTTTAAGAAAAAAAAATCAAAATTTTAGGCCAAAAGGTCAAATTTTGAAGGAAAAAAAGTCCAAATTTCAAGAAAAAAAAAACGTCTGAATTTTGAGGAAAAAAGGCAGAATTCTGAGTTTAAAAGTCAGACTTTTAACAAAAAAGGTTAGAATTTCAAGAAAGGAAATCAGATTTTTAAGAAAAAAAAAGATCCCATTTTTCAGCAATAAAATCCAAAATTTGAAGAAAAAAAGTCAAAATTTCAAGAAAAAAAAAACGTCTGAATTTTGAGGAAAAAAGGCAGAATTCTGAGTTTAAAAGTCAGACTTTTAACAAAAAAGGTTAGAATTTCAAGTACGTTAGACAGATTTTTAAGAAAAAAAAATCAAAATTTTAGGCCAAAAGGTCAAATTTTGAAGAAAAAAAAAGTCCAAATTTCAAGAAAAAAAAAAGTCTGAATTTTGAGGAAAAAAGATAGAATTCTGAGTTTAAAAGTCAGACTTTTAACAAAAAAGGTTAGAATTTCAAGAAAGGAAGTCATATTTTTAAGAAAAAAAAAAAATCCCATTTTTCAGCAAAAAAATCCAAAATTTGAAGTAAAAAAAGTCCAAATTTCAAGAAAAAAAAAACGTCTGAATTTTGAGGAAAAAAGGAAGAATTCTGAGTTCAAAAGTAAGACTTTTCACAAAAAAGGTTAGAATTTCAAGAAAGGAAGTCATATTTGTAAGAAAAAAAAATCAATATTTTAGGCCAAAAGGTCAAATGTTGAAGGAAAAAAAGTCCAAATTTCAAGAAAAAAAAAATGTCTGAATTTTGAGGAAAAAAGGCAGAATTCTGAGTTTAAAAGTCAGACTTTTAACAAAAAAGGTTAGAATTTCAAGAAAGGAATCATATTTTTAAGAAAAAAAAATCCAATTTTTCAGCAAAAAAATCCAAAATGCTAAGGAAAACAACTCCAAATTTCAAGAAAAAAAAAACGTCTGAAAAAAAAATCAAAATTTTAGGCCAAAACGTCTGAATTTTGAGGAAAAAAGGCAGAATTCTGAGTTGAAAAGTCAGACTTTTAACAAAAAAGGTTAGAATTTCAAGAAAGGAAGTTTTATTTTTAAGAAAAAAAAATCAAAATTTTAGGCCAAAAGGTCAAATTTTGAAGGAAAAAAAGACCAAATTTCAAGAAAAAAAAAAAACGTCTGAATTTTGAGGAAAAAAGGCAGAATTCTGAGTTTAAAAGTCAGGCTTTTAACAAAAAAGGTTAGAATTTCAAGAAAGGAATCAGATTTAAAAAAAAAAAAAAAAATCAAAATTTTAGGCCAAAAGGTCAAATTTTGAAGGAAAAAAAGTCCAAATTTCAAGAAAAAAAAAAAAACGTCTGAATTTTGAGGAAAAAAGGCAGAATTCTGAGTTTAAAAGTCAGACTTTTAACAAAAAAGGTTAGAATTTCAAGAAAGGAATCAGATTTTTAAGAAAAAAAAGATCCCATTTTTCAGCAAAAAAATCCAAAATTTGAAGGAAAAAAAGTCCAAATTTCAAGAAAACAAAAACGTCTGAATTTTGAGGAAAAAAGGCAGAATTCTGAGTTTAAAAGTCAGACTTTTAACAAAAAAGGTTAGAATTTCAAGAAAGGAATCAGATTTTTAAGAAAAAAAAGATCCCATTTTTCAGCAAAAAAATCCAAAATTTGAAGGAAAAAAAGTCCAAATTTCAAGAAAAAAAAAACGTCTGAATTTTGAGGAAAAAAGGCAGAATTCTGAGTTTAAAAGTCAGACTTTTAACAAAAAAGGTTAGAATTTCAAGAAAGGAAGTTATATTTTTAAGAAAAAAAAATCAAAATTTTAGGCCAAAAGGTCAAATTTTGAAGGAAAAAAAGTCCAAATTTCAAGAAAAAAAAAAACGTCTGAATTTTGAGGAAAAAAGGCAGAATTCTGAGTTTAAAAGTCAGACTTTTAACAAAAAAGGTTAGAATTTCAAGAAAGTAATCAGATTTAAAAAAAAAAAAAATCAAAATTTTAGGCCAAAAGGTCAAATTTTGAAGGAAAAAAAGTCCAAATTTCAAGAAAAAAAAAAACGTCTGAATTTTGAGGAAAAAAGGCAGAATTCTGAGTTTAAAAGTCAGACTTTTAACAAAAAAGGTTAGAATTTCAAGAAAGGAAGTCATATTTTTAAGAAAAAAAAATCAAAATTTTAGGCCAAAACGTCTGAATTTTGAGGAAAAAAGGCAGAATTCTGCTTTGAAAAGTCAGACTTTTAACAAAAAAGGTTAGAATTTCAAGAAAGGAAGTCATATTTTTAAGAAAAAAAAATTAAAATTTTAGGACAAAAGGTCAAATTTTGAAGGAAAAAAAGTCCAAATTTCAAGAAAAAAAAAAACGTCTGAATTTTGAGGAAAAAGGGCAGAATTCTGAGTTTAAAAGTCAGACTTTTAACAAAAAAGGTTAGAATTTCAAGAAAGGAAGTCATGTTTTTAAGAAAAAAAAATCAAAATTTTAGGCCAAAACGTCTGAATTTTGAGGAAAAAAGGCAGAATTCTGAGTTGAAAAGTCAGACTTTTAACAAAAAAGGTTAGAATTTCAAGAAAGGAAGTTATATTTTTAAGAAAAAAAAATCAAAATTTTAGGCCAAAAGGTCAAATTTTGAAGGAAAAAAAGACCAAATTTCAAGAAAAAAAAAAAACGTCTGAATTTTGAGGAAAAAAGGCAGAATTCTGAGTTTAAAAGTCAGACTTTTAACAAAAAAGGTTAGAATTTCAAGAAAGGAAGTCATATTTTTAAGAAAAAAAAATCAAAATTTTAGGCCAAAAGGTCAAATTTTGAAGGAAAAAAAGTCCAAATTTCAAGAAAACAAAAACGTCTGAATTTTGAGGAAAAAAGGCAGAATTCTGAGTTTAAAAGTCAGACTTTTAACAAAAAAGGTTAGAATTTCAAGAAAGGAAGTCATATTTTTAAGAAAAAAAAATCAAAATTTTAGGCCAAAAGGTCAAATTTTGAAGGAAAAAAAGTCCAAATTTCAAGAAAAAAAAACGTCTGAATTTTGAGGAAAAAAGGCAGAATTCTGAGTTTAAAAGTCAGACTTTTAACAAAAAAGGTTAGAATTTCAAGAAAGGAATCAGATTTTTAAGAAAAAAAATATCCCATTTTTCAGCAAAAAAATCCAAAATTTGAAGGAAAAAGAGTCCAAATTTCAAGAAAAAAAAAACGTCTGAATTTTGAGGAAAAAAGGCAGAATTCTGAGTTTAAAAGTCAGACTTTTAACAAAAAAGGTTAGAATTTCAAGAAAGGAATCAGATTTTTAAGAAAAAAAATCAAAATTTTAGGCCAAAACGTCTGAATTTTGAGGAAAAAAGGCAGAATTCTGAGATTAAAAGTCAGACTTTTAACAAAAAAGCTTAGAATTTCAAGAAAGGAATCACATTTTTAAGAAAAAAAAAATCCAATTTTTCAGCAAAAAAATCCCAAATTTGAAGGAAAAAAAGTCCAAATTTCAAGAAAAAAAAAACGTCTGAATTTTGAGGAAAAAAGGCAGAATTCTGAGTTTAAAAGTCAGACTTTTGACAAAAAAGGTTAGAATTTCAAGAAAGGAATCAGATTTTTAAGAAAAAAAAGATCCCATTTTTCAGAAAAAAAATCCCAAATTTGAAGGAAAAAAAGTCCAAATTTCAAGAAAAAAAAACGTCTGAATTTTGAGGAAAAAAGGCAGAATTCTGAGTTTAAAAGTCAGACTTTTAACAAAAAAGGTTAGAATTTCAAGAACCCCCTAACCCTAACCATACCCTAACCCTATACTAACCCTAACCCTAACCCTAAAGATTAGAATTTCAAGAACCCCCTAGCCCAAATCCTAACCCTACTCTATCCCTTACCCTAACTCAACCCTAACCCTATCCCTTAACCCTAACCCTGGCCCTTAACCCTAACCCTAATCCTACTCTAACCCTAACCCCTAACCCTAATCTAACCCTAAGCCTACTGTAACTCTAACCCTAACCCTTAACCCTAACCCTAACCCTAATCTAACCCTAACCCCTAACCCTAATCTAACCATAACCCTACTCTAACCCTAACCCTAACCCTTAACCCTTCCCTAATCCTAACCCTAACCCTATGCTAACCCTAACCCTAACCCTAATCTAACCCTAACCCTAACCCTAATCTAACCCTAACCCTACTCTAAACCTAAACCTAACCCTTAACCCTACCCTAACCCTAACCCTAATCTAAACCTAAGCCTAACCCTACCATAACCCTAACACTAACCCTAACCCTACTCTAACCCTAACCCTACCATAACCCTAACCCTAATCCTAACCCTACTCTAACCCTAACCCTAAGCCCAACCCTAACCCTAACCCTAATCTAAACCTAACCCTAACCCTAATCTATCCCTAACCCCTAACCCCTAACCCTAATCTAACCCTAACCCTACTCTAACCCTTAACCCTAACCCTAACCCTAATCTAACCCTAACCCTAACCCAACCCTAACCCTATCCCTTAACCCTAAACCTAACCTAACCGTAACCCTGGCCCTTAACCCTAACCCTAACCCTACTCTAACCCTAACCCCTAACCCTAATCTAACCCTAACCCTAGTCTAAGTCTAATCCTAACCCTTAATGCTATCCCTAACCCTAACCCTAACCCTTATCTAACCCTAACCTACTCTAAACCTAAACCTAACCCTTAAACCTAACCCCACCCTAAACCTTAAACCTAACCCTAATCTAACCCTAACCCTAATCTAAGCCTAACCCTAACCCTACCATAACCCTAATCCTAATCCTAACCCTACTCTAACCCTAACACTAAGCCTAACCCTAACCCTACTCTAAGCCTAAACCTAACCCTTAACCCTTACCCTACCCTAAACCTTAACCCTAACCCTAATCTAACCCTAACCCTAATCTAACCCTAACCCTAACCCTAACCCTAATCCTAACCCTACTCTAACCCTAACACTAAGCCTAACCCTAACCCTACTCTAAGTCTAAACCTAACCCTTAACCCTAACTCTACCCTAACCCCTAACCCTAACCCTAATATAACCCTAACCCTAACCCTAACACTTAACCCTATGCTAACCCTAACCCTAACCCTGATCTAACCCTTACTCTAACCCTAACCCTTAACCCTATGCTAACCCTAACCCTAACCCTAATCTAACCCTAACCCTAACCCTACTCTAACCCTAATCCTTAACCCTATGCTAACCCTAACCCTAACCCTAATCTAATCCTAACCCTAACCCTACTCTGACCCTAACCCTTAACCCTATGCTAACCGTAAACCCTAACCCTAATCTAACCCTAACCCTACTCTAAACCTAACCCTAACCCTTAACCCTAACCCTATTCCTATGCTAACCCTACCCCTAATCTAACCCTACCATAACCCTAACCCTAATCCTAACCCTACTCTAACCCTACTATAACCCTAACCCTAATCCTAACCCTACTCTAACCCTAACCCTAAGCCCAACCCTAACCCTAACCCTAATCTAAACCTAACCCTAACCCTAATCTATCCCTAACCCCTAACCGTAATCTAACCCTAACCCTACTCTAACCCTTAACCCTAACCCTAACCCTAATCTAACCCTAACCCAACCCTAACCCTATCCCGTAACCCTAAACCTAACCTAACCGTAAACCTGGCCCTTAACCCTAACCTTAACCCTACTCTAACCCTAACCCCTAACCCTAATCTAACCCTAACCCTAGTCTAAGTCTATCCCTAACCCTTAATGCTATCCCTAACCCTAACCCTTATCTAACCCTAACCCCTAACCTACTCTAAACCTAAACCTAACCCTTAAACCTGATCCTACCCTAAACCTTAACCCTAACCCTAATCTAACCCTAACCCTAACCCTACCATAACCCTAATCCTAATCCTAACCCTACTCTAACCCTAACCCTAAGCCTAACCCTAACCCTACTCTAAGCCTAAACCTAACCCTTAACCCTAACCCTACCCTAACCCCTAACCCTAACCCTAATATAACCCTAACCCTAACCCTAACACTTAACCCTATGCTAACCCTAACCCTAACCCTGATCTAACCCTTACTCTAACCCTAACCCTTAACCCTATGCTAACCCTAACCCTAACCCTAATCTAACCCTAACCCTAACCCTACTCTAAACCTAACCCTTAACCCTATGCTAACCCTAACCCTAACCCTACTCTAACCCTAACCCTTAACCCTATGCTAACCCTAACCCCTAACCCTAATCTAACCCTAACCCTACTCTAAACCTAAACCTAATCCTTAACCCTAACCCTACCCTAACCCTTAACCCTAACCCTAATCTAACCCTAACCCTACTCTAAACCTAAACCTAACCCTTAACCCTACCCTAACCCTAACCCTAATCTAAACCTAACCCTAACCCTACTCTAACCCTAACCCTAAGCCTAACCCTAACCCTAACCCTACTCTAGGCCTAAACCTAACCCTTAACCCTAAACCTAACCCTAATATAACCCTAACCCTATGTTAACCCTAATCCTAACCCTTCACCCTATGCTAACCCTAACCCTAACCCTAATCTAACCATAACCCTAACCCTACTCTAACCCTAACCCTTAACCCTATGCTAACCCTAACCCTAACCCTAATCTAACCCTAACCCTAACCCTACTGTAACCCTAACCCTTAACCCTATGCTAACCGTAACCCCTAACCCTAATCTAACCCTAACCCTACTCTAAACCTAACCCTAACCCTTAACCCTAACACTATTCCTATGCTAACCCTACCTTTAATCTAACCCTAACCCTAATCCTAATCTTAACCCTACTCTAACCCTAACCCTACCATAATCCTAACCCTACTCTAACCCTAACCCTAACCCCAACCCTAACCCTAACACTAACCCTAACCTAACCCTAACCCTAATCTATGCCTAACCCCTAACCCCTAACCCTAATCTAAACCTAACCCTACTCTAACCCTTAACCCTAACCCTAACCCTAATCTAACCCTAACCCTAACCCAACCCTAACCCTATCCCTTAACCCTAAAACTAACCTAACCGTAACCCTGGCCGTTAACCCTAACCCTAACCCTACTCTAACCCTAACCCCTAACCCTAATCTAACACTAACCCTAGTCTAAGTCTAACCCTAACCCTTAATGCTATCCCTAACCCTAACCCTAACCATTATCTAACCCTAACCCCTAACCTACTCTAAACCTAAACCTAACCCTTAAACCTAACGCTACCCTAAACCTTAACCCTAACCCTAACCCTAATCTAACCCTAACCCTAACCCTAAACCTAACCCTACCATAACCCTAATCCTAATCCTAACCCTACTCTAACCCTAACCCTAACCCTAACCACCCCTAACCCTAACCCCTAACCCTAACCCCCCTAACCCTAACCCTAACCCCCCTAACCCTAACCCTAACCCCCCCTAACCTTAACCCTAACCCTAACCACTCCCCTCCTGGGGCACTAACCCTAACCAACTCCACCCACACATGCGTGTGGGATCTGTAGTGACAACCCGCGCCCGGCCCTGACCCTAACCTCTCCCCTCGGGGGGTCCTAATCCTAACCCGGGCTTTTTCCCTAAACCTAATCTGATCTCCAATCAGACCCTTAACCCAACCTCTCTTTATCGGGCCCTTAATCAATTCATAAATAAATTAATTAATGAATTAATAGATTAACAAATAGGAAAAGTTTTTTTAGGAAAATATAAATATATATTGATAATTTTTTAAAATATAAATATATATACATATATATATATATATATATATATATATATATAAATATAAAAAATAAATATAAATTAATAAATAGGGAAATGATTTAAGAAAAATAAAAAAATAAAAAAATATATATTGATAAATAAATAAATATAAATATAAATATAAATTAATCAATAATTCAGGGGAATATGTAACTTTCAGCTGAAGGGAGGAGGACAGTGGTATCATCCCTTCCTCCTTCCTGGGGTACCTCTGGTGGGTTGGGACAGGTGGGGACCTCAATACACCCTTTCACGGTCGGAAATTTTATTTTAGGAAATTAAATCGATTTATTTCATTGATTAATAGTGGAAAAGTGACTACCTCATTCTATTTCAGGTTGCGCGGACCAGTAGTGGATTTTTCAGTGTTCCTCTGGGGACCTTTTTCAGGGTAGGACCGTTGTCCCTCGGTTCGCCGTCTTTCGGCTTTTTTCGCCGTTCGGCCGGACTTAAATGGCTATTTGAACCGTAGTTTTTCACCGACACAGCGAGGACCACAATGTAGTACAATTGCGGACGGATACGGCCGCGATCGACCGTTAAAATTGGAGCGTTTGATAGATTTTAGGACTACGGCTAATGTTTTTAGCGTAGCATTTACCGGCCCGGACGTGACGTCAGCGATCCTCCGTAGGCTAACGCGAGACTTACCACTGTTTGTTAGTCGCCGAAAAAAACACATTGGCGGTCTCAGGAGCATGCAAGCCTCTCTCATACACTCCTGGGAAATAAAATAAGTATATTTTTGCTATATTTTTCTGTGCACTTTATTTATATTGCTTAGCGTGCTTGACCTGATGAAGACCCATTTGGGTTGAAACGTTGTCCCGCACGCTTCATTTGCATATTGAATACCGCGATTTGGCGGATTTTTTTGTTTTTACCAGACCAAGCAGGACTTGTGGAATTTATATAATTTATATTTTGTAATTTTTGTATTTTTTATTTTTCATACCCTGCCTCTCCTCGTTTGGGAGAGTGATTTTTTGTTATATTTATTCTAATAAATACATATTTTGCCAAAGAAGAGCAACAACTTGTATTTTTTCAGGACTTTATTGTGAGAAAGAGAGACACACACACAAACACATAAAGAGCCACTGGATGACACAAACACACATGAAAGGGCAGTGGACAGTGATTCAGCGGAGCAGACGCCGCCGCCACCGTGCCAACTTACCCAGCTGGGATTGTAGTGATGGGTGGCCTGTGGGGATGGACAGTGCACCTCCTGCCTTCTTCCCTTGGAGTGGGCGGGCTCTTCCCCAATGCCCTAACCCTAACCCTACTCTAAGCCTAAACTTAACCCTTAACCCTAACCCTACCCTAACCCCTAACCCTAACCCTAATATAACCCTAACCCTAACCCTAACACTGAACCCTATGCTAACCCTAACCCTAACCCTGATCTAACCCTAACCCTACTCTAACCCTAACCCTTAACCCTATGCTAACCCTAATCTAACCCTAACCCTTAACCCTATGCTAACCCTAACCCTAACCCTACTCTAACCCTAACCCTTAACCCTTTGCTAACCCTAACCCCTAACCCTGATCTAACCCTAACCCTACTCTAAACCTAAACCTAACCCTTAACCCTAACCCTTAACCCTAACCCTAATCTAACCCTAACCCTACCCCTACCCCTAATCTAACCCTAACCCTACCATAACCCTAACCCTAATCCTAACCCTAAACCCAACCCTAATCTAACCCGAACCCTAACCCTAATCTATCCCTAACCCTAACCCTAATCTAACCCTAACCCTACTCTAACCCTAAACCTAACCCTTAACCCTAAACCTAACCCTAACCATTAACCCTATGCTATCCCTAACCCTAATCTAACCCTAACCCTAACCCTGATCTAACCCTAACCCTAACCCTACTCTAACCCTAACCCTTAACCCTAATCTAACCCTAACCCTAATCTAACCCTAACCCTAACCCTAACCCTTAACCCTATGCTAGCCCTAACCCTAACCCTAACCCCTAACCCCTAACCCTATGCTAACCCTAACCCCTAACCCTAATCTAACCCTAACACTAATCTAACCCTAACCCTACTCTAAACCTAAACCTAACCCTTAACCTTAACCCTACCGTAACCCTAACCCTAACCCTAATCTAACCCCAACCCTAACCCTACCCCTAATCTAACCCTAACCCTACATAACCCTAAACCTAATCCTAAACCTACTCTAACCCTAACCCTAACCCTAACCATAACCCTTAACCCTATGCTAACCCTAACCCCTAACCCTAATCTAACCCTAACCCTGACCCTAAACCTAAACCTAACCCTTAAACCTAACCCTTAACCCTAACCCTACCCTAACCCTTAACCCTAACCCTAACCCTAATCTAACCCTAACCCTAACCCTAACCCTAATCTATCACTAACCCCTAACCCCTAACCCTAATCTAATCCTAACCCTACTCTAACCCTAAACCTAACCCTTAACCCTAACCCTAACCCTTAACCCTATGCTATCCCTAACCCTAACCCTAACCCTAACCCTAACCCTTAACCCTATGCTAACCCTAACCCTAACCCTAACCCTAACCATACCAAACCCTAAAACTAACCCTAGCCTGAAAAAAATCAAAATTTGCAGCCAAAAATTAGAAATTTCAAGAAAAAAAAAATTCTGAATTTTGATGAAAAAAGGCAGAATTCTGAATTTAAAAGCAGACTTTTAACACAAATTGTTAGAATTTCAAGAACCCCCTAACCCTAACCCTAACCATACCCTAACCCTAATCTAATGCTAACCCTAACCCTAACCCTAACCCTAACCCCTAACCCTAACCCTAATCTATCCCTAACCCCTAACCCTAATCTAACCCTAACCCTAACCCTAACCCTAATCTAACCCTAACCCAACCCTAACCCTATCCCTATCCTGTAACCCTAAACCTAACCTAACCGTAACCCTGGCCCTTAACCCTAACCCTAACCCTACTCTAACCCTAACCCTTAACCCTATGCTAACCCTAACCCTAACCCCTAACCCTATGCTAACCCTAACCCCTAACCCTAATCTAACCCCAACCCTAACCCTACCCCTAATCTAACCCTAACCCTACATAACCCTAAACCTAATCCTAAACCTACTCTAACCCTAACCCTAACCCTACTCTAACCCTAACCCTTAACCCTATGCTAACCCTAACCCCTAACCCTAATCTAACCCTGACCCTAAACCTAAACCTAACCCTTAACCCTAACCCTTAACCCTAACCCTAACCCTAATCTAACCCTAACCCTAACCCTAACCCTAATCTATCACTAACCCCTAACCCCTAACCCTAATCTAATCCTAACCCTACTCTAACCCTAAACCTAACCCTTAACCCTAACCCTAACCCTTAACCCTATGCTATCCCTAACCCTAATCTAACCCTAATCCTAACCCTAACCCTTAACACTATGCTAATCCTAACCCTAACCCTAACCCTAACCATACCAAACCCTAAAACTAACCCTAGCCTGAAAAAAATCAAAATTTGCAGCCAAAAATTAGAAATTTCAAGAAAAAAAAAATTCTGAATTTTGATGAAAAAAGGCAGAATTCTGACCCCTAAACCTAGCCTTACCATACCCTAACCCTAATCTAATACTAACCCTAACCCTAAAGATTAGAATTTCAAGAACCCCCTAGCCCAAATCCTAACCCTACCCTATCCCTAACCCAGCCCTAACCCTAACCCTAACCCTTAACCCTAACCCTAACCCTACTCTAACTCTAACCCTAACCCTTAACCCTAACCCTAACCCCTAACCCTATGCTAACCCTACTCTAACCCTAACCCCACCCTAATCTAAACCTGACCCAACCCTAATCTAACCCTAACCCTACTCTAAACCTAAACCTAACCCTTAACCCTAACCCTACCCTAACCCTAACCCTATGCTAACCCTAACCCTACCATAACCCTAACCCTAATCCTAACCCTAACCCTAACCCTTAACCCTAACACAACCCTAACCCTAATCTAACCCTAACCCAACCCTAACCCTAATCTAACCCTAACCCTACCCTAACCCTAACCCTAACCCTTAACCTTATGCTAACCCTAAGCCTAACCCTAACCCTTATCTAACCCTAAGCCTAACCCTAAAGATTAGAATTTCAAGAACCCCCTAGCCCAAATCCTAACCCTACTCTATCCCTTACCCTAACCCTAACCCTATCCCTTAACCCTAACCCTGGCCCTTAACCCTAACCCTAATCCTACTCTAACCCTAACCCCTAACTTTAATCTAACCCTAAGCCTATTGTAACTCTAACCCTAACCCTTAACCCTAACCCTAACCATAACCCTAATCTAACCCTAACCCCTAACCCTAATCTAACCATATCCCTACTCTAACCCTAACCCTAACCCTTAACCCTAACCCTATTCCTATGCTTACCCTACCCCTAATCTAACCCTAACCCTACCATAACCCTAACCCTAACCCTACTCTAACCCTAACCCTACCATAATGCTAACCCTAATCCTAACCCTACTCTAACCCTAACCCTAAGCCCAACCCTAACCCTAACCCTACTCTAACCCTAACCCTTAACCCTATTCTAACCCTAACCCTGACCCTAAACCTAAACCTAACCCTTAAACCTAACCCTTAACCCTAACCCTACCCTAACCCTTAACCCTAACCCTAACCCTAATCTAACCCTAACCCTAACCCTAACCCTAATCTATCACTAACCCCTAACCCCTAACACTAATCTAATCCTAACCCTACTCTAACCCTAAACCTAACCCTTAACCCTAACCCTAACCCTTAACCCTATGCTATCCCTAACCCTAATCTAACCCTAATCCTAACCCTAACCCTTAACACTATGCTAACCCTAACCCTAACCCTAACCATACCAAACCCTAAAACTAACCCTAGCCTGAAAAAAATCAAAATTTGCAGCCAAAAATTAGAAATTTCAAGAAAAAAAAAATTCTGAATTTTGATGAAAAAAGGTAGAATTCTGACCCCTAACCCTAGCCTTACCATACCCTAACCCTAATCTAATGCTAACCCTAACCCTAAAGATTAGAATTTCAAGAACCCCCTAGCCCAAATCCTAACCCTACCCTATCCCTAACCCAGCCCTAACCCTAACCCTAACCCTTAACCCTAACCCTAACCCTACTCTAACTCTAACCCTAACCCTTAACCCTAACCCTAACCCCTAACCATATGCTAACCCTACTCTAACCCTAACCCTAACCCTAATCTAACCCTAACCCTAATCTAAACCTTACCCAACCCTAATCTAACCCTAACCCTACTCTAAACCTAACCCTTAACCCTAACCCTACCCTAACCCTAACCCTATGCTAACCCTAACCCTAATCTAACCCTAACCCTACCATAACCCTAAACCTAATCCTAACCCTAACCCTTAACCCTAACACAACCCTAACCCTAATCTAACCCTAACCCAACCCTAACCCTAATCTAACCCTAACCCTACCCTAACCCTAACCTTAACCCTTAACCTTATGCTAACCCTAAGCCTAACCCTAACCCTTATCTAACCCTAACCCTAACCCCAACCCTGCCCAACCCTAACACTAACCCTCATCTAACCCTAACCCTAACCCTAACACTAACCCTAGCCTGAAAAAAATCAAAATTTTCCATTCAAAAAGTCAAAATTTCACGAAAAAAACAATTATGAATTTTGAGGAAAAAAGGCAGAATTCTGTTTTTAAAAGTCAGACTTTTAACAAAAAAGGTTAGAATTTCAAGAACCCCCTAACCCTAACATACCCTAACCCTATTCTAACCCTAACCCTAACCCTAAAGATTAGAATTTCAAGAACCCCCTAGCCCAAATCCTAACCCTACTCTATCCCTAACCCTAACCCTATCCCTTAACCCTAACCCTGGCCCTTAACCCTAACCCTAATCCTACTCTAACCCTAACCCCTAACTTTAATCTAACCCTAAGCCTACTGTAACTCTAACCCTAACCCTTAACCCTAACCCTAACATAACCCTAACCCTAACCATAACCCTAATCTAACCCTAACCCCTAACCCTAATCTAACCATATCCCTACTCTAACCCTAACCCTAACCCTTAACCCTACCCTAACCCTAACCCTATGCTAACCCTAACCCTAACCCTAATCTAACCCTAACCGTAACCCTACTCTAACCCTAACCCTTAACCCTATGCTAACCCTAACCCTAATCTAACCCTAACCCTAACCCTACTCTAACCCTAACCCTTAACCCTATGCTAACCCTAACCCCTAACCCTAATCTAGCCCTAACCCTACTCAAAACGTAAACCTAACCCTTAACCCTAACCCTACCCTAACCCTTAACCCTAACCCTACTCTAACCCTAAACCTAACCCTTAACCCTACCCTAACCCTAACCCTAATCTAAACCTAACCCTAATCCTAACCCTACTCTAACCCTAACCCTAAGCCTAACCCTAACCCTACTCTAGGCCTAAACCTAACCCTTAACCCTAACCCTACCCTAACCCCTAACCCTAACCCTAATATAACCCTAACCCTTTGCTAACCCTAACCCTAACCCTTAACCCTATGCTAACCCTAACCCTAATCTAAACCTAACCCTACTCTAACCCTAACCCTTAACCCTATGCTAACCGTAACCCCTAACCCTAATCTAACCCTAACCATACTCTAAACCTAACCCTAACCCTTAACCCTAACCCTATTCCTATGCTAACCCTACCCCTAATCTAACCCTAACCCTACCATAACCCTAACCCTAACCCTAACCCTACTCTAACCCTAACCCTACCATAATGCTAACCCTACTCTAACCCTAACCCTAAGCCCAACCCTAACCCTAACCCTAATCTAACCCTAACCCTAACCCTAATCTATCCCTAACCCCTAACCCTAATCTAACCCTAACCCTAACCCTAACCCTAATCTAACCCTAACCCAACCCTAACCCTATCCCTATCCTGTAACCCTAAACCTAACCTAACCATAACCCTGGCCCTTAACCCTAACCCTAACCCTACTCTAACCCTAACCCTTAACCCTATGCTAACCCTAACCCTAACCCTAACCCCTAACCCCTAACCCTATGCTAACCCTAACCCCTAACCCTAATCTAACCCCAACCCTAACCCTACCCCTAATCTAACCCTAACCCTACATAACCCTAAACCTAATCCTAAACCTACTCTAACCCTAACCCTAACCCTACTCTAACCCTAACCCTTAACCCTATGCTAACCCTAACCCCTAACCCTAATCTAACCCTGACCCTAAACCTAAACCTAACCCTTAACCCTAACCCTACCCTAACCCTTAACCCTAACCCTAACCCTAATCTAACCCTAACCCTAACCCTAACCCTAATCTATCACTAACCCCTAACCCCTAACCCTAATCTAATCCTAACCCTACTCTAACCCTAAACCTAACCCTTAACCCTAACCCTAACCCTTAACCCTATGCTATCCCTAACCCTAATCTAACCCTAATCCTAACCCTAACCCTTAACACTATGCTAATCCTAACCCTAACCCTAACCCTAACCATACCAAACCCTAAAACTAACCCTAGCCTGAAAAAAATCAAAATTTGCAGCCAAAAATTAGAAATTTCAAGAAAAAAAAAATTCTGAATTTTGATGAAAAAAGGCAGAATTCTGACCCCTAACCCTAGCCTTACCATACCCTAACCCTAATCTAATGCTAACCCTAACCCTAAAGATTAGAATTTCAAGAACCCCCTAGCCCAAATCCTAACCCTACCCTATCCCTAACCCAGCCCTCACCCTAACCCTAACCCTTAACCCTAACCCTAACCCTACTCTAACTCTAACCCTAACCCTTAACCCTAACCCTAACCCCTAACCCTATGCTAAACCCTACTCTAACCCTAACCCCACCCTAATCTAAACCTGACCCAACCCTAATCTAACCCTAACCCTACTCTAAACCTAAACCTAACCCTTAACCCTAACCCTACCCTAACCCAAACCCTATGCTAACCCTAACCCTACCATAACCCTAACCCTAATCCTAACCCTAACCCTAACCCTTAACCCTAACACAACCCTAACCCTAATCTAACCCTAACCCAACCCTAACCCTAATCTAACCCTAACCCTACCCTAACCCTAACCCTAACCCTTAACCTTATGCTAACCCTAAGCCTAACCCTAACCCTTATCTAACCCTAAGCCTAACCCTAAAGATTAGAATTTCAAGAACCCCCTAGCCCAAATCCTAACCCTACTCTATCCCTTACCCTAACCCTAACCCTATCCCTGAACCCTAACCCTGGCCCTTAACCCTAACCCTAATCCTACTCTAACCCTAACCCCTAACTTTAATCTAACCCTAAGCCTATTGTAACTCTAACCCTAACCCTTAACCCTAACCCTAACATAACCCTAACCCTAACCATAACCCTAATCTAACCCTAACCCCTAACCCTAATCTAACCATATCCCTACTCTAACCCTAACCCTAACCCTTAACCCTAACCCTATTCCTATGCTAACCCTACCCCTAATCTAACCCTAACCCTACCATAACCCTAACCCTAACCCTACTCTAACCCTAACCCTACCATAATGCTAACCCTAATCCTAACCCTACTCTAACCCTAACCCTAAGCCCAACCCTAACCCTAACCCTACTCTAACCCTAACCCTTAACCCTATTCTAACCCTAACCCTGACCCTAAACCTAAACCTAACCCTTAAACCTAACCCTTAACCCTAACCCTACCCTAACCCTTAACCCTAACCCTAACCCTAATCTAACCCTAACCCTAACCCTAACCCTAATCTATCACTAACCCCTAACCCCTAACACTAATCTAATCCTAACCCTACTCTAACCCTAAACCTAACCCTTAACCCTAACCCTAACCCTTAACCCTATGCTATCCCTAACCCTAATCTAACCCTAATCCTAACCCTAACCCTTAACACTATGCTAACCCTAACCCTAACCCTAACCATACCAAACCCTAAAACTAACCCTAGCCTGAAAAAAATCAAAATTTGCAGCCAAAAATTAGAAATTTCAAGAAAAAAAAAATTCTGAATTTTGATGAAAAAAGGCAGAATTCTGACCCCTAACCCTAGCCTTACCATACCCTAACCCTAATCTAATGCTAACCCTAACCCTAAAGATTAGAATTTCAAGAACCCCCTAGCCCAAATCCTAACCCTACCCTATCCCTAACCCAGCCCTAACCCTAACCCTAACCCTAACCCTAACCCTACTCTAACTCTAACCCTAACCCTTAACCCTAACCCTAACCCCTAACCCTATGCTAACCCTACTCTAACCCTAATCTAACCCTAACCCTAACCCTAATCTAAACCTTACCCAACCCTAATCTAACCCTAACCCTACTCTAAACCTAAACCTAACCCTTAACCCTAACCCTATGCTAACCCTAACCCTAATCTAACCCTAACCCTACCATAACCCTAACCCTAACCCTAACCCTACCCTAACCCTAACCCTAATCCTAACCCTAACCCTTAACCCTAACACAACCCTAACCCTAATCTAACCCTAACCCAACCCTAACCCTAATCTAACCCTAACCCTACCCTAACCCTAACCCTAACCCTTAACCTTATGCTAACCCTAAGCCTAACCCTAACCCTTATCTAACCCTAACCCTAACCCCAACCCTGCCCAACCCTAACACTAACCCTCATCTAACCCTAACCCTAACACTAACCCTAGCCTGAAAAAAATCAAAATTTTCCATTCAAAAAGTCAAAATTTCACGAAAAAAACAATTATGAATTTTGAGGAAAAAAGGCAGAATTCTGTTTTTAAAAGTCAGACTTTTAACAAAAATGTTAGAATTTCAAGAAGCCCCTAACCCTAACATACCCTAACCCTATTCTAACCCTAACCCTAACCCTAAAGATTAGAATTTCAAGAACCCCCCTAGCCCAAATCCTAACCCTACTCTATCCCTTACCCTAACCCTATCCCTTAACCCTAACCCTGGCCCTTAACCCTAACCCTAATCCTACTCTAACCCTAACCCCTAACTTTAATCTAACCCTAAGCCTACTGTAACTCTAACCCTAACCCTTAACCCTAACCCTAACATAACCCTAACCCTAACCATAACCCTAATCTAACCCTAACCCCTAACCCTAATCTAACCATATCCCTACTCTAACCCTAACCCTAACCCTTAACCCTACCCTAACCCTAACCCTATGCTAACCCTAACCCTAACCCTAATCTAACCCTAACCCTAACCCTACTCTAACCCTAACCCTTAACCCTATGCTAACCCTAACCCTAATCTAACCCTAACCCTAACCCTACTCTAACCCTAACCCTTAACCCTATGCTAACCCTAACCCCTAACCCTAATCTAGCCCTAACCTACTCAAAATGTAAACCTAACCCTTAACCCTAACCCTACCCTAATCTAACCCTAACCCTACTCTAACCCTAAACCTAACCCTTAACCCTACCCTAACCCTAACCCTAACCCTAATCCTAACCCTACTCTAACCCTAACCCTAAGCCTAACCCTAACCCTACTCTAGGCCTAAACCTAACCCTTAACCCTAACCCTACCCTAACCCCTAACCCTAACCCTGATATAACCCTAACCCTTTGCCAAACCTAACCCTAACCCTTAACCCTATGTTAACCCTAACCCTAACCCTAACCCTTAACCCTACCCTAACCCTAACCCTATGCTAACCCTAACCCTAACCCTAATCTAACCCTAACCCTAACCCTACTCTAACCCTAACCCTTAACCCTATGCTAACCCTAACCCTAATCTAACCCTAACCCTAACCCTACTCTAACCCTAACCCTTAACCCTATGCTAACCCTAACCCCTAACCCTAATCTAGCCCTAACCCTACTCAAAACGTAAACCTAACCCTTAACCCTAACCCTACCCTAACCCTTAACCCTAACCCTAATCTAACCCTAACCCTACTCTAACCCTAAACCTAACCCTTAACCCTACCCTAACCCTAACCCTAATCTAAACCTAACCCTAATCCTAACCCTACTCTAACCCTAACCCTAAGCCTAACCCTAACCCTACTCTAGGCCTAAACCTAACCCTTAACCCTAACCCAACCCTAACCCCTAACCCTAACCCTAATATAACCCTAACCCTTTGCTAACCCTAACCCTAACCCTTAACCCTATGCTAACCCTAACCCTAATCTAACCCTAACCCTACCCTAACCCTAACCCTTAACCCTATGCTAACCGTAACCCCTAACCCTAATCTAACCCTAACCCTACCCTAACACTAACCCTTAACCTTATGCTAACCCTAAGCTTAACCCTAACCCTTATCTAACCCTAACCCTAACCCCAACCCTGCCCAACCCTAACACTAACCCTCATCTAACCCTAACCCTAACCCTAACCCTAACACTAACCCTAGCCTGAAAAAAATCAAAATTTTCCATTCAAAAAGTCAAAATTTCACGAAAAAAACAATTATGAATTTTGAGGAAAAAAGGCAGAATTCTGTTTTTAAAAGTCAGACTTTGAACAAAAAAGGTTAGAATTTCAAGAACCCCCTAACCCTAACATACCCTAACCCTATTCTAACCCTAACCCTAACCCTAAAGATTAGAATTTCAAGAACCCCCTAGCCCAAATCCTAACCCTACTCTATCCCTTACCCTAACCCTAACCCTATCCCTTAACCCTAACCCTGGCCCTTAACCCTAACCCTAATCCTACTCTAACCCTAACCCCTAACTTTAATCTAACCCTAAGCCTACTGTAACTCTAACCCTAACCCTTAACCCTAACCCTAACATAACCCTAACCCTAACCATAACCCTAATCTAACCCTAACCCCTAACCCTAATCTAACATATCCCTACTCTAACCCTAACCCTAACCCTTAACCCTACCCTAACCCTAACCCTATGCTAACCCTAACCCTAACCCTAATCTAACCCTAACCCTAACCCTACTCTAACCCTAACCCTTAACCCTATGCTAACCCTAACCCTAATCTAACCCTAACCCTAACCCTACTCTAACCCTAACCCTTAACCCTATGCTAACCCTAACCCCTAACCCTAATCTAGCCCTAACCCTACTCAAAATGTAAACCTAACCCTTAACCCTAACCCTACCCTAACCCTTAACCCTAACCCTAATCTAACCCTAACCCTACTCTAACCCTAAACCTAACCCTTAACCCTACCCTAACCCTAACCCTAATCTAAACCTAACCCTAATCCTAACCCTACTCTAATCCTAACCCTAAGCCTAACCCTAACCCTACTCTAGGCCTAAACCTAACCCTTAACCCTAACCCTACCCTAACCCCTAACCCTAACCCTAATATAACCCTAACCCTTTGCTAACCCTAACCCTAACCCTTAACCCTATGCTAACCCTAACCCTAATCTAACCCTAACCCTACTCTAACCCTAACCCTTAACCCTATGCTAAACGTAACCCCTAACCCTAATCTAACCCTAACCCTAGCCTAACCCTAACCCTAACCCTTAACCTTATGCTAACCCTAAGCCTAACCCTAACCCTAATCTAACCCTAACCCCTAACCCTAATCTAACATATCCCTACTCTAACCCTAACCCTAACCCTTAACCCTACCCTAACCCTAACCCTATGCTAACCCTAACCCTAACCCTAATCTAACCCTAACCCTACTCTAACCCTAACCCTTAACCCTATGCTAACCCTAACCCTAACCCTACTCTAACCCTAACCCTTAACCCTATGCTAACCCTAACCCCTAACCCTAATCTAGCCCTAACCCTACTCAAAACGTAAACCTAACCCTTAACCCTAACCCTACCCTAACCCTTAACCCTAACCCTAATCTAACCCTAACCCTACTCTAACCCTAAACCTAACCCTTAACCCTACCCTAACCCTAACCCTAATCCTAACCCTAAGCCTAACCCTAACCCTAACCCTACTCTAACCCTAACCCTACCATAACGCTAACCCTAATCCTAACCCTACTCTAACCCTAACCCTAAGCCCAACCCTAACCCTAACCCTAATCTAACCCTAACCCTAACCCTAACCCTATCCCTAACCCTAATCTAACCCTAACCCAACCCTAACCCTAACCCTAATCTAACCCTAACCCAACCCTAACCCTATCCCTATCCTGTCACCCTAAACCTAACCTAACCGTAACCCTGGCCCTTAACCCTAACCCTAACCCTACTCTAACCCTAACCCTTAACCCTATGCTAACCCTAACACCTAACCCTAATCTAACCCTAACCCTGACCATAAACCTAAACGTAACCCTTAAACCTAACCCTAACCCTAATCTAACCCTAACCCTAATCTATCACTAACCCCTAACCCCTAACCCTAATCTAATCCTAACCCTACTGTAGCCCTAAACCTAACCCTTAACCCTAACCCTAACCCTTAACCCTATGCTATCCCTCACCCTAATCTAACCCTAATCCTAACCCTAACCCTAACCATACCAAACCCTAAAACTAACCCTAGCCTGAAAAAAATCAAAATTTGCAGCCAAAAATTAGAAATTTCAGGAAAAAAAAAATTCTGAATTTTGATGAAAAAAGGCAGAATTCTGAATTTAAAAGCAGACTTTTAACACAAATTGTTAGAATTTCAAGAACCCCCTAACCCTAACCCTAACCATACCCTAACCCTAATCTAATGCTAACCCTAACCCTAAAGATTAGAATTTCAAGAACCCCCTAGCCCAAATCCTAACCCTACCCTATCCCTAACCCAGCCCTAACCCTAACCCTAACCCTTAACCCTAACCCTAACCCTACTATAACTCTAACCCTAACCCTTAACCCTAACCCTAACCCTAACCCTAACCTTACCCGACCCTAATCTAACCCTAACCCTACTCTAAACCTAAACCTAACCCTTAACCCTAACCCTACCCTAACCCTAACCCTATGCTAACCCTAACCCTAACCCTAATCTAACCCTAACCCTACCATAACACTAACCCTAATCCTAACCCTAACCCTAACCCTTAACCCTAACACAACCCTAACCCTAATCTAACCCTAACCCAACCCTAACCCCAATCTAACCCTAACCCTACCCTAACCCTAACCCTTAACCTTATGCTAACCCTAAGCCTAACCCTAACCCTTATCTAACCCTAACCCTAACCCCAACCCTGCCCAACCCTAACACTAACCCTCATCTAACCCTAACCCTAACCCTAACACTAACCCTAGCCTGAAAAAAATCAAAATTTTCCATTCAAAAAGTCAAAATTTCACGAAAAAAACAATTATGAATTTTGAGGAAAAAAGGCAGAATTCTGTTTTTAAAAGTCAGACTTTGAACAAAAAAGGTTAGAATTTCAAGAACCCCCTAACCCTAACATACCCTAACCCTATTCTAACCCTAACCCTAACCCTAAAGATTAGAATTTCAAGAACCCCCTAGCCCAAATCCTAACCCTACTCTATCCCTTACCCTAACCCTAACCCTATCCCTTAACCCTAACCCTGGCCCTTAACCCTAACCCTAATCCTACTCTAACCCTAACCCCTAACCATAATCTAACCCTAAGCCTACTGTAACTCTAACCCTAACCCTTAACCCTAACCCTAACATAACACTAACCCTAACCATAACCCTAATCTAACCCTAACCCCTAACCCTAATCTAACCATATCCCTACTCTAACCCTTACCCTAACCCTTAACCCTACCCTAACCCTAACCCTATGCTAACCCTAACCCTAACCCTAATCTAACCCTAAACCTGACCCTAATCTAACCCTAACCCTACTCTAAACCTAAACCTAACCCTTAACCCTACCCTAACCCTAACCCTCATCTAAACCTAAGCCTAACCCTACCATAACCCTAATCCTAATCCTACTCTAACCCTAACCCTAATCTAACCCTAACCCTAACCCAACCCTAACCCTTTCCCTTAACCCTAAACCTAACCTAACCCTAACTCTGGCCCTTAACCCTAATCCTACTCTAACCCTAACCCCTAACCCTAATCTAACCCTAACCCTAGTCTAAGTCTAACCCAAACCCTTAATGCTATCCCTAACCCTAACCCTTATCTAACCCTAACTCCTAACCTACTCTAAACCTAAACCTAACCCTTAAACCTAACCCTACCCTAAACCTTAACCCTAACCCTAATCTAACCCTAACCCTACCATAACCCTAATCCTAATCCTAACCCTACTCTAACCCTAACACTAAGCCTAACCCTAACCCTACTCTAAGCCTAAACCTAACCCTTAACCCTAACCCTACCCTAAACCTTAACCCTAACCCTAATCTAACCCTAATCCTAATCCTAACCCTACTCTAACCCTAACCCTAACCCTACTCTAAGCCTAAACCTAACCCTTAACCCTAACTCTACCCTAACCCCTAACCCTAACTCTAATATTACCCTAACCCTAACTCTAACACTTAACCCTATGCTAACCCTAACCCTAACCCTGATCTAACCCTTACTCTAACCCTAACCCTTAACCCTATGCTAACCCTAACCCTAACCCTAATCTAACCCTGAACCTAACCCTACTCTAACCCTAACCCTTAACCCTATACTAACCCTAACCCTAACCCTAACCCTAACCCTAAGCCCAACCCTAACCCTAACCCTACTCTAACCCTAACCCTTAACCCTATTCTAACCCTAACCCTGACCCTAAACCTAAACCTAACCCTTAAACCTAACCCTTAACCCTAACCCTACCCTAACCCTTAACCCTAACCCTAACCCTAATCTAACCCTAACCCCTAACCCCTAACACTAATCTAATCCTAACCCTACTCTAACCCTAAACCTAACCCTTAACCCTAACCCTAACCCTTAACCCTATGCTATCCCTAACCCTAATCTAACCCTAATCCTAACCCTAACCCTTAACACTATGCTAACCCTAACCCTAACCCTAACCATACCAAACCCTAAAACTAACCCTAGCCTGAAAAAAATCAAAATTTGCAGCCAAAAATTAGAAATTTCAAGAAAAAAAAAATTCTGAATTTTGATGAAAAAAGGCAGAATTCTGACCCCTAACCCTAGCCTTACCATACCCTAACCCTAATCTAATGCTAACCCTAACCCTAAAGATTAGAATTTCAAGAACCCCCTAGCCCAAATCCTAACCCAGCCCTAACCCTAACCCTAACCCTAACCCTAACCCTACTCTAACTCTAACCCTAACCCTTAACCCTAACCCTAACCCCTAACCCTATGCTAACCCTACTCTAACCCTAATCTAACCCTAACCCTAACCCTAATCTAAACCTTACCCAACCCTAATCTAACCCTAACCCTACTCTAAACCTAAACCTAACCCTTAACCCTAACCCTATGCTAACCCTAACCCTAATCTAACCCTAACCCTACCATAACCCTAACCCTAACCCTAACCCTACCCTAACCCTAACCCTAATCCTAACCCTAACCCTTAACCCTAACACAACCCTAACCCTAATCTAACCCTAACCCAACCCTAACCCTAACCCTACCCTAACCCTAACCCTAACCCTTAACCTTATGCTAACCCTAAGCCTAACCCTAACCCTTATCTAACCCTAACCCTAACCCCAACCCTGCCCAACCCTAACACTAACCCTCATCTAACCCTAACCCTAACACTAACCCTAGCCTGAAAAAAATCAAAATTTTCCATTCAAAAAGTCAAAATTTCACGAAAAAAACAATTATGAATTTTGAGGAAAAAAGGCAGAATTCTGTTTTTAAAAGTCAGACTTTTAACAAAAATGTTAGAATTTCAAGAACCCCCTAACCCTAACATACCCTAACCCTATTCTAACCCTAACCCTAACCCTAAAGATTAGAATTTCAAGAACCCCCTAGCCCAAATCCTAACCCTACTCTATCCCTTACCCTAACCCTAACCCTATCCCTTAACCCTAACCCTGGCCCTTAACCCTAACCCTAATCCTACTCTAACCCTAACCCCTAACCATAATCTAACCCTAAGCCTACTGTAACTCTAACCCTAACCATTAACCCTAACCCTAACATAACACTAACCCTAACCATAACCCTAATCTAACCCTAACCCCTAACCCTAATCTAACCATATCCCTACTCTAACCCTTACCCTAACCCTTAACCCTACCCTAACCCTAACCCTATGCTAACCCTAACCCTAACCCTAATCTAACCCTAAACCTGACCCTAATCTAACCCTAACCCTACTCTAAACCTAAACCTAACCCTTAACCCTACCCTAACCCTAACCCTCATCTAAACCTAAGCCTAACCCTACCATAACCCTAATCCTAATCCTAACCCTACTCTAACCCTAACCCTAATCTAACCCTAACCCTAACCCAACCCTAACCCTTTCCCTTAACCCTAAACCTAACCTAACCCTAACTCTGGCCCTTAACCCTAATCCTACTCTAACCCTAACCCCTAACCCTAATCTAACCCTAACCCTAGTCTAAGTCTAACCCAAACCCTTAATGCTATCCCTAACCCTAACCCTAACCCTTATCTAACCCTAACTCCTAACCTACTCTAAACCTAAACCTAACCCTTAAACCTAACCCTACCCTAAACCTTAACCCTAACCCTAATCTAACCCTAACCCTACCATAACCCTAATCCTAATCCTAACCCTACTCTAACCCTAACACTAAGCCTAACCCTAACCCTACTCTAAGCCTAAACCTAACCCTTAACCCTAACCCTACCCTAAACCTTAACCCTAACCCTAATCTAACCCTAATCCTAATCCTAACCCTACTCTAACCCTAACCCTAACCCTACTCTAAGCCTAAACCTAACCCTTAACCCTAACTCTACCCTAACCCCTAACCCTAACTCTAATATAACCCTAACCCTAACTCTAACACTTAACCCTATGCTAACCCTAACCCTAACCCTGATCTAACCCTTACTCTAACCCTAACCCTTAACCCTATGCTAACCCTAACCCTAACCCTAATCTAACCCTGAACCTAACCCTACTCTAACCCTAACCCTTAACCCTATACTAACCCTAACCCTAACCCTAACCCTAAGCCCAACCCTAACCCTAACCCTACTCTAACCCTAACCCTTAACCCTATTCTAACCCTAACCCTGACCCTAAACCTAAACCTAACCCTTAAACCTAACCCTTAACCCTAACCCTACCCTAACCCTTAACCCTAACCCTAACCCTAATCTAACCCTAACCCTAACCCTAACCCTAATCTATCACTAACCCCTAACCCCTAACACTAATCTAATCCTAACCCTACTCTAACCCTAAACCTAACCCTTAACCCTAACCCTAACCCTTAACCCTATGCTATCCCTAACCCTAATCTAACCCTAATCCTAACCCTAACCCTTAACACTATGCTAACCCTAACCCTAACCCTAACCATACCAAACCCTAAAACTAACCCTAGCCTGAAAAAAATCAAAATTTGCAGCCAAAAATTAGAAATTTCAAGAAAAAAAAAATTCTGAATTTTGATGAAAAAAGGCAGAATTCTGACCCCTAACCCTAGCCTTACCATACCCTAACCCTAATCTAATGCTAACCCTAACCCTAAAGATTAGAATTTCAAGAACCCCCTAGCCCAAATCCTAACCCAGCCCTAACCCTAACCCTAACCCTAACCCTAACCCTACTCTAACTCTAACCCTAACCCTTAACCCTAACCCTAACCCCTAACCCTATGCTAACCCTACTCTAACCCTAATCTAACCCTAACCCTAACCCTAATCTAAACCTTACCCAACCCTAATCTAACCCTAACCCTACTCTAAACCTAAACCTAACCCTTAACCCTAACCCTATGCTAACCCTAACCCTAATCTAACCCTAACCCTACCATAACCCTAACCCTAACCCTAACCCTACCCTAACCCTAACCCTAATCCTAACCCTAACCCTTAACCCTAACACAACCCTAACCCTAATCTAACCCTAACCCAACCCTAACCCTAATCTAACCCTAACCCTACCCTAACCCTAACCCTAACCCTTAACCTTATGCTAACCCTAAGCCTAACCCTAACCCTTATCTAACCCTAACCCTAACCCCAACCCTGCCCAACCCTAACACTAACCCTCATCTAACCCTAACCCTAACACTAACCCTAGCCTGAAAAAAATCAAAATTTTCCATTCAAAAAGTCAAAATTTCACGAAAAAAACAATTATGAATTTTGAGGAAAAAAGGCAGAATTCTGTTTTTAAAAGTCAGACTTTTAACAAAAATGTTAGAATTTCAAGAACCCCCTAACCCTAACATACCCTAACCCTATTCTAACCCTAACCCTAACCCTAAAGATTAGAATTTCAAGAACCCCCCTAGCCCAAATCCTAACCCTACTCTATCCCTTACCCTAACCCTATCCCTTAACCCTAACCCTGGCCCTTAACCCTAACCCTAATCCTACTCTAACCCTAACCCCTAACTTTAATCTAACCCTAAGCCTACTGTAACTCTAACCCTAACCCTTAACCCTAACCCTAACATAACCCTAACCCTAACCATAACCCTAATCTAACCCTAACCCCTAACCCTAATCTAACCATATCCCTACTCTAACCCTAACCCTAACCCTTAACCCTACCCTAACCCTAACCCTATGCTAACCCTAACCCTAACCCTAATCTAACCCTAACCCTAACCCTACTCTAACCCTAACCCTTAACCCTATGCTAACCCTAACCCTAATCTAACCCTAACCCTAACCCTACTCTAACCCTAACCCTTAACCCTATGCTAACCCTAACCCCTAACCCTAATCTAGCCCTAACCTACTCAAAACGTAAACCTAACCCTTAACCCTAACCCTACCCTAATCTAACCCTAACCCTACTCTAACCCTAAACCTAACCCTTAACCCTACCCTAACCCTAACCCTAACCCTAATCCTAACCCTACTCTAACCCTAACCCTAAGCCTAACCCTAACCCTACTCTAGGCCTAAACCTAACCCTTAACCCTAACCCTACCCTAACCCCTAACCCTAACCCTAATATAACCCTAACCCTTTGCCAAACCTAACCCTAACCCTTAACCCTATGTTAACCCTAACCCTAACCCTAACCCTAACCCTTAACCCTACCCTAACCCTAACCCTATGCTAACCCTAACCCTAACCCTAATCTAACCCTAACCCTAACCCTACTCTAACCCTAACCCTTAACCCTATGCTAACCCTAACCCTAATCTAACCCTAACCCTAACCCTACTCTAACCCTAACCCTTAACCCTATGCTAACCCTAACCCCTAACCCTAATCTAGCCCTAACCCTACTCAAAACGTAAACCTAACCCTTAACCCTAACCCTACCCTAACCCTTAACCCTAACCCTAATCTAACCCTAACCCTACTCTAACCCTAAACCTAACCCTTAACCCTACCCTAACCCTAACCCTAATCTAAACCTAACCCTAATCCTAACCCTACTCTAACCCTAACCCTAAGCCTAACCCTAACCCTACTCTAGGCCTAAACCTAACCCTTAACCCTAACCCAACCCTAACCCCTAACCCTAACCCTAATATAACCCTAACCCTTTGCTAACCCTAACCCTAACCCTTAACCCTATGCTAACCCTAACCCTAATCTAACCCTAACCCTACCCTAACCCTAACCCTTAACCCTATGCTAACCGTAACCCCTAACCCTAATCTAACCCTAACCCTACCCTAACCCTAACCCTTAACCTTATGCTAACCCTAAGCTTAACCCTAACCCTTATCTAACCCTAACCCTAACCCCAACCCTGCCCAACCCTAACACTAACCCTCATCTAACCCTAACCCTAACCCTAACACTAACCCTAGCCTGAAAAAAATCAAAATTTTCCATTCAAAAAGTCAAAATTTCACGAAAAAAACAATTATGAATTTTGAGGAAAAAAGGCAGAATTCTGTTTTTAAAAGTCAGACTTTGAACAAAAAAGGTTAGAATTTCAAGAACCCCCTAACCCTAACATACCCTAACCCTATTCTAACCCTAACCCTAACCCTAAAGATTAGAATTTCAAGAACCCCCTAGCCCAAATCCTAACCCTACTCTATCCCTTACCCTAACCCTAACCCTATCCCTTAACCCTAACCCTGGCCCTTAACCCTAACCCTAATCCTACTCTAACCCTAACCCCTAACTTTAATCTAACCCTAGGCCTACTGTAACTCTAACCCTAACCCTTAACCCTAACCCTAACATAACCCTAACCCTAACCATAACCCTAATCTAACCCTAACCCCTAACCCTAATCTAACATATCCCTACTCTAACCCTAACCCTAACCCTTAACCCTACCCTAACCCTAACCCTATGCTAACCCTAACCCTAACCCTAATCTAACCCTAACCCTAACCCTAACCCTAACCCTTAACCCTATGCTAACCCTAACCCTAATCTAACCCTAACCCTAACCCTACTCTAACCCTAACCCTTAACCCTATGCTAACCCTAACCCCTAACCCTAATCTAGCCCTAACCCTACTCAAAACGTAAACCTAACCCTTAACCCTAACCCTACCCTAACCCTTAACCCTAACCCTAATCTAACCCTAACCCTACTCTAACCCTAAACCTAACCCTTAACCCTACCCTAACCCTAACCCTAATCTAAACCTAACCCTAATCCTAACCCTACTCTAATCCTAACCCTAACCCTACTCTAGGCCTAAACCTAACCCTTAACCCTAACCCTACCCTAACCCCTAACCCTAACCCTAATATAACCCTAACCCTTTGCTAACCCTAACCCTAACCCTTAACCCTATGCTAACCCTAACCCTAATCTAACCCTAACCCTACTCTAACCCTAACCCTTAACCCTATGCTAAACGTAACCCCTAACCCTAATCTAACCCTAACCCTAGCCTAACCCTAACCCTAACCCTTAACCTTATGCTAACCCTAAGCCTAACCCTAACCCTAATCTAACCCTAACCCCTAACCCTAATCTAACATATCCCTACTCTAACCCTAACCCTAACCCTTAACCCTACCCTAACCCTAACCCTATGCTAACCCTAACCCTAACCCTAATCTAACCCTAACCCTACTCTAACCCTAACCCTTAACCCTATGCTAACCCTAACCCTAACCCTACTCTAACCCTAACCCTTAACCCTATGCTAACCCTAACCCCTAACCCTAATCTAGCCCTAACCCTACTCAAAACGTAAACCTAACCCTTAACCCTAACCCTACCCTAACCCTTAACCCTAACCCTAATCTAACCCTAACCCTACTCTAACCCTAAACCTAACCCTTAACCCTACCCTAACCCTAACCCTAATCTAAACCTAACCCTAATCCTAACCCTAAGCCTAACCCTAACCCTAACCCTACTCTAACCCTAACCCTACCATAACGCTAACCCTAATCCTAACCCTACTCTAACCCTAACCCTAAGCCCAACCCTAACCCTAACCCTAATCTAACCCTAACCCTAACCCTAACCCTATCCCTAACCCTAATCTAACCCTAACCCAACCCTAACCCTAACCCTAATCTAACCCTAACCCAACCCTAACCCTATCCCTATCCTGTCACCCTAAACCTAACCTAACCGTAACCCTGGCCCTTAACCCTAACCCTAACCCTACTCTAACCCTAACCCTTAACCCTATGCTAACCCTAACACCTAACCCTAATCTAACCCTAACCCTGACCATAAACCTAAACGTAACCCTTAAACCTAACCCTAACCCTAATCTAACCCTAACCCTAATCTATCACTAACCCCTAACCCCTAACCCTAATCTAATCCTAACCCTACTGTAGCCCTAAACCTAACCCTTAACCCTAACCCTAACCCTTAACCCTATGCTATCCCTCACCCTAATCTAACCCTAATCCTAACCCTAACCCTAACCCTAACCCTAACCATACCAAACCCTAAAACTAACCCTAGCCTGAAAAAAATCAAAATTTGCAGCCAAAAATTAGAAATTTCAGGAAAAAAAAAATTCTGAATTTTGATGAAAAAAGGCAGAATTCTGAATTTAAAAGCAGACTTTTAACACAAATTGTTAGAATTTCAAGAACCCCCTAACCCTAACCCTAACCATACCCTAACCCTAATCTAATGCTAACCCTAACCCTAAAGATTAGAATTTCAAGAACCCCCTAGCCCAAATCCTAACCCTACCCTATCCCTAACCCAGCCCTAACCCTAACCCTAACCCTTAACCCTAACCCTAACCCTACTATAACTCTAACCCTAACCCTTAACCCTAACCCTAACCCTAACCCTAACCTTACCCGACCCTAATCTAACCCTAACCCTACTCTAAACCTAAACCTAACCCTTAACCCTAACCCTACCCTAACCCTAACCCTATGCTAACCCTAACCCTAACCCTAATCTAACCCTAACCCTACCATAACACTAACCCTAATCCTAACCCTAACCCTAACCCTTAACCCTAACACAACCCTAACCCTAATCTAACCCTAACCCAACCCTAACCCTAACCCTAACCCTTAACCTTATGCTAACCCTAAGCCTAACCCTAACCCTTATCTAACCCTAACCCTAACCCCAACCCTGCCCAACCCTAACACTAACCCTCATCTAACCCTAACCCTAACCCTAACACTAACCCTAGCCTGAAAAAAATCAAAATTTTCCATTCAAAAAGTCAAAATTTCACGAAAAAAACAATTATGAATTTTGAGGAAAAAAGGCAGAATTCTGTTTTTAAAAGTCAGACTTTGAACAAAAAAGGTTAGAATTTCAAGAACCCCCTAACCCTAACATACCCTAACCCTATTCTAACCCTAACCCTAACCCTAAAGATTAGAATTTCAAGAACCCCCTAGCCCAAATCCTAACCCTACTCTATCCCTTACCCTAACCCTAACCCTATCCCTTAACCCTAACCCTGGCCCTTAACCCTAACCCTAATCCTACTCTAACCCTAACCCCTAACCATAATCTAACCCTAAGCCTACTGTAACTCTAACCCTAACCCTTAACCCTAACCCTAACATAACACTAACCCTAACCATAACCCTAATCTAACCCTAACCCCTAACCCTAATCTAACCATATCCCTACTCTAACCCTTACCCTAACCCTTAACCCTACCCTAACCCTAACCCTATGCTAACCCTAACCCTAACCCTAATCTAACCCTAAACCTGACCCTAATCTAACCCTAACCCTACTCTAAACCTAAACCTAACCCTTAACCCTACCCTAACCCTAACCCTCATCTAAACCTAAGCCTAACCCTACCATAACCCTAATCCTAATCCTAACCCTACTCTAACCCTAACCCTAATCTAACCCTAACCCTAACCCAACCCTAACCCTTTCCCTTAACCCTAAACCTAACCTAACCCTAACTCTGGCCCTTAACCCTAATCCTACTCTAACCCTAACCCCTAACCCTAATCTAACCCTAACCCTAGTCTAAGTCTAACCCAAACCCTTAATGCTATCCCTAACCCTAACCCTAACCCTTATCTAACCCTAACTCCTAACCTACTCTAAACCTAAACCTAACCCTTAAACCTAACCCTACCCTAAACCTTAACCCTAACCCTAATCTAACCCTAACCCTACCATAACCCTAATCCTAATCCTAACCCTACTCTAACCCTAACACTAAGCCTAACCCTAACCCTACTCTAAGCCTAAACCTAACCCTTAACCCTAACCCTACCCTAAACCTTAACCCTAACCCTAATCTAACCCTAATCCTAATCCTAACCCTACTCTAACCCTAACCCTAACCCTACTCTAAGCCTAAACCTAACCCTTAACCCTAACTCTACCCTAACCCCTAACCCTAACTCTAATATAACCCTAACCCTAACTCTAACACTTAACCCTATGCTAACCCTAACCCTAACCCTGATCTAACCCTTACTCTAACCCTAACCCTTAACCCTATGCTAACCCTAACCCTAACCCTAATCTAACCCTGAACCTAACCCTACTCTAACCCTAACCCTTAACCCTATACTAACCCTAACCCTACTCTAACCCTAACCCTTAACCCTATGCTAACCCTAACCCCTAACCCTAATCTAACCCTAACCCTACTCTAAACCTAAACCTAACCCTTAACCCTAACGATACCCTAACCCTTAACCCTAACTCTAATCTAACCCTACTCTAAACCTAAACCTAACCCTTAACCCTACCCTAACCCTAACCCTAATCTAACCCTAACCCTAACCCTACCCTAACCCTAATCCTAATCCTAACCCTACTCTAACCCTAACACTAAGCCTAACCCTAACCCTACTCTAAGCCTAAACCTAACCCTTAACCCTAACCCTACCCTAACCCTAATATAACCCTAACCCTAACCCTAACACTTAACCCTATGCTAAACCTAACCCTAACCCTGAACTAACCCTTACTCTAACCCTAACCCTTAACCCTATGCTAACCCTAACCCTAACCCTAATCTAACCCTAACCCTAACCCTACTCTAACCCTAACCCTTAACCCTATGCTAACCCTAACCCTAACCCTACTCTAACCCTAACCCTTAACCCTATGCTAACCCTAACCCCTAACCCTAATCTAACCCTAACCCTACTCTAAACCTAAACCTAACCCTTAACCCTAACCCTACCCTAACCCTTAACCCTAACCCTAATCTAACCCTAACCCTACTCTAACACTAAACCTAACCCTTAACCCTACCCTAACCCTAACCCTAATCTAAACCTAACCCTAATCCTAACCCTACTCTAACCCTAAGCCTAACCCTAACCCTACTCTAGGCCTAAACCTAACCCTTAACCCTAACCCTAACCCTACCCTAACCCTAACCCTAATGTAACCCTAACCCTATGCTAACCCTAACCCTAACCCTTAACCCTATGCTAACCCTAACCCTAACCCTAATCTAACCCTAACCCTAACCCTACTCTAACCCTAACCCTTAACCCTATGCTAACCCTAACCCTAACCCTAATCTAACCCTAACCCTACTCTAACCCTAACCCTTAACCCTATGCTAACCGTAACCCCTAACCCTAATCTAACCCTAACCCTACTCTAAACCTAACCCTAACCCTTAACCCTAACCCTATTCCTATACTAACCCTACCCCTAATCTAACCCTAACCCTACCATAACCCTAACCCTAACCCTAACCCTACTCTAACCCTAACCCTACCATTACCCTAACCCTAATCCTAACCCTACTCTAACCCTAACCCTAAGCCCAACCCTAACCCTAACCCTAATCTAACCCTAACCCTAACCCTAATCTATCCCTAACCCCTAACCCTAATCTAACCCTAACCCTACTCTAACCCTAACCCTAACCCAACCCTAAACCTATCCCGTAACCCTAAACCTAACCTAACCGTAACCCTGGCCCTTAACCCTAACCCTAACCCTACTCTAACCCTAACCCCTAACCCTAAACTAACCCTAACCCTAACCCTTATCTAACCCTAACCCCTAACCTACTCTAAACCTAAACCTAACCCTTAAACCTAACCCTACCCTAAACCTTAACTCTAACCCTAACCCTACCATAACCCTAATCCTAATCCTAACCCTACTCTAACCCTAACCCTAACCCTAACACTTAACCCTATGCTAACCCTAACCATAACCCTGATCTAACCTTTACTCTAACCCTAACCCTTAACCCTATGCTAACCCTAACCCTAATCTAACCCTAAGCCTACTCTAACCCTAACACTTAACCCTATGCTAACCCTAACCCTAAGCCTACTCTAACCCTAACACTTAACCCTATGCTAACCCTAACCCTAACCCTATGCTAATCCTAACCCCTAACCCTAATCTAACCCTAACCCTACTCTAAACTTAAACCTAACCCTTAACCCTACCCTAACCCTAACCCTAAACCTAACCCTAAACCTAACCCTAATCCTAACCCTAACCCTAATCCTAACTCTACTCTAACCCTAACCTAACCCTTAACCCTAACCCTACCCTAAACCCTAACCCTAATCCTAATATAACCCTAACCCTATGCTAACCCTAACCCTAACCCTTAACCCTATACTAACCCTAACCCTAACCCTAATCTAACCATAACCCTATCCCTACTCTAACCCTAACCCTTAACCCTATGCTAACCCTAACCCTAACCCTAACCCTAACCCTACTCTATCCCTTACCCTAACTCAACCCTAACCCTATCCCTTAACCCTAACCCTGGCCCTTAACCCTAACCCTAATCCTACTCTAACCCTAACCCCTAACCGTAATCTAACCCTAAGCCTACTGTAACTCTAACCCTAACCCTTAACCCTAACCCTAACCCTAATCTAACCCTAACCCCTAACCCTAATCTAACCCTAACCCTACTCTAAACCTAAACCTAACCATTAACCCTACCCTAACCCTAACCCTAAACCTAACCCTAACCCTAATCCTAACCCTACTCTAACCCTAACCCTAATCCTAACTCTACTCTAACCCTAACCTAACCCTTAACCCTAACCCTACCCTAACCCTAACCCTAATCCTAATATAACCCTAACCCTATGCTAACCCTAACCCTAACCCTTAACCCTAATCTAACCATAACCCTATCCCTACTCTAACCCTAACCCTTAACCCTATGCTAACCCTAACCCTAACCCTACTCTATCCCTTACCCTAACTCAAACGTAACCCTATCCCTTAACCCTAACCCTGGCCCTTAACCCTAACCCTAATCCTACTCTAACCCTAACCCCTAACCGTAATCTAACCCTAAGCCTACTGTAACTCTAACCCTAACTCTTAACCCTAACCCTTAACCCTAACCCTACCCTAAACCCTAACCCTAATCCTAATATAACCCTAACCCTATGCTAACCCTAACCCTAACGCTTAACCCTATACTAACCCTAACCCTAACCCTAATCTAACCATAACCCTATCCCTACTCTAACCCTAACCCTTAACCCTATGCTAACCCTAACCCTAACCCTACTCTATCCCTTACCCTAACTCAACCCTAACCCTATCCCTTAACCCTAACCCTAACCTAACCGTAACCCTGGCCCTTAACCCTAACCCTAACCCTACTCTAACCCTAACCCCTAACCCTAATCTAACCCTAACCCTAGTCTAAGTCTAACCCTAACCCTTAATGCTATCCCTAACCCTAACCCTAACCCTTATCTAACCCTAACCCCTAACCTACTCTAAACCTAAACCTAACCCTTAAACCTAACCCCACCCTAAACCTTAACCCTAACCCTAATCTAACCCTAACCCTAACCCTACCATAACCCTAATCCTAATCCTAACCCTACTCTAACCCTAACACTAAGCCTAACCCTAACCCTACTCTAAGCCTAAACCTAACCCTTAACCCTAACCCTACCCTAAACCTTAACCCTAACCCTAATCTAACCCTAATCCTAATCCTAACCCTACTCTAACCCTAACACTAAGCCTAACCCTAACCCTACTCTAACCCTAAACCTAACCCTTAACCCTAACCCTACCCTAAACCTTAACCCTAATCTAACCTAACCCTAACCCTACCATAACCCTAATCCTAATCCTAACCCTACTCTAACCCTAACACTAAGCCTAACCCTAACCCTACTCTAAGCCTAAACCTAACCCTTAACCCTAACTCTACCCTAACCCCTAACCCTAACCCTAATATAACCCTAACCCTAACTCTAACACTTAACCCTATGCTAACCCTAACCCTAACCCTGATCTAACCCTTACTCTAACCCTAACCCTTAACCCTATGCTAACCCTAACCCTAACCCTAATCTAACCCTGAACCTAACCCTACTCTAACCCTAACCCTTAACCCTATGCTAACCCTAACCCTACTCTAACCCTAACCCTTAACCCTATGCTAACCCTAACCCCTAACCCTAATCTAACCCTAACCCTACTCTAAACCTAAACCTAACACTTAACCCTAACCCTACCCTAACCCTTAACCCAAACCCTAATCTAACACTACTCTAAACCTAAACCTAACCCTTAACCCTACCCTAACCCTAACCCTAATCTAAACCTAACCCTAACCCTAACCCTAATCCTAACCCTAACCCTAAGCCTAACCCTTACCCTAACCCTACTCTAGGCCTAAACCTAACCCTTAACCCTAACCCTACCCTAATCCCTAACCCTAACCCTAATATAACCCTAACCCTATGCTAACCCTAACCCTAACCCTTAACCCTATGCTAACCCTAACCCTAACCCTAATCTAACCCTAACCCTACTCTAACCCTAACCCTTAACCCTATGCTAACCCTAACCTAACCCTAATCTAACCCTAACCCTAACCCTACTCTAAACCTAACCCTAACCCTTAACCTTAACACTATTCCTATGCTAACCCTACCCCTAATCTAACCCTAACCCTAACCCTAACCCTAACCCTAATCCTACTCCTAACCCTAACCCTACTCTAACCCTAACGCTAACCCCAACCCTAACCCTAACCCTAATCTAAACCAAACCCTAACCCTAATCTATCCCTAACCCCTAACCCCTCACCCTAATCTAACCCTAACCCTACTCTAACCCTTAACCCTAACCCTAACCCTAATCTAACCCTAACCCTATCCCTTAACCCTAAAACTAACCTAACCATAACCCTGGCCCTTAACCCTAACCCTAACCCTACTCTAACACTAACCCCTAACCCTAATCTAATCCTAACCCTAGTCTAAGTCTAACCCTAACCCTTAATGCTAACCCTAACCCTTATCTAACCCTAACCCCTAACCCTACTCTAACCCTAAACCTAACCCTTAAACCTAACCCTACCCTAAACCTTAACCCTAATCTAACCCTAACCCTAACCCTAATCTAACCCTAAACCTAACCCTACCATAACCGTAATCCTAATCCTAACCCTACTCTATCCCTAACGCTAAGCCTAACCCTAACCCTAACCCTACTCTAAGCCTAAACCTAACCCTTAACCCTAACCCTAACCCTAACCCTATGCTAACCGTAACCCCTAACCCTAATCTAACCCTAACCCTACTCTAAACCTAACCCTAACCCTTAACCCTAACCCTATTCCTATACTAACCCTACCCCTAATCTAACCCTAACCCTACCATAACCCTAACCCTAACCCTAACCCTACCATAATCCTAACCCTACTCTAACCCTAACCCTAAGCCCAACCCTAACCCTAACCCTAATCTAAACCTAACCCTAACCCTAATCTATCCCTAACCCCTAACCCTAATCTAACCCTAACCCTACTCTAACCCTAACCCTAACCCAACCCTAAACCTATCCCGTAACCCTAAACCTAACCTAACCGTAACCCTGGCCCTTAACCCTAACCCTAACCCTACTCTAACCCTAACCCCTAACCCTAAACTAACCCTAACCCTAACCCTTATCTAACCCTAACCCCTAACCTACTCTAAACCTAAACCTAACCCTTAAACCTAACCCTACCCTAAACCTTAACTCTAACCCTAACCCTACCATAACCCTAATCCTAATCCTAACCCTACTCTAACCCTAAGCCTAACCCTAACCCTTAACCCTAACCCTAACCCTTAACCCTAACCCTACCCTAACCCCTAACCCTAACCCTAACACTTAACCCTATGCTAACCCTAACCCTAACCCTGATCTAACCTTTACTCTAACCCTAACCCTTAACCCTATGCTAACCCTAACCCTAATCTAACCCTAACCCTACTCTAACCCTAACACTTAACCCTATGCTAACCCTAACCCTAAGCCTACTCTAACCCTAACACTTAACCCTATGCTAACCCTAACCCTAACCATACTCTAACCCTAACCCTTAACCCTATGCTAATCCTAACCCCTAACCCTAATCTAACCCTAACCCTACTCTAAACTTAAACCTAACCCTTAACCCTACCCTAACCCTAACCCTAAACGTAACCCTAAACCTAACCCTAATCCTAACCCTAACCCTAATCCTAACTCTACTCTAACCCTAACCTAACCCTTAACCCTAACCCTACCCTAAACCCTAACCCTAATCCTAATATAACCCTAACCCTATGCTAACCCTAACCCTAACCCTTAACCCTATACTAACCCTAACCCTAAACCTAATCTAACCATAACCCTATCCCTACTCTAACCCTAACCCTTAACCCTATGCTAACCCTAACCCTAACCCTACTCTATCCCTTACCCTAACTCAACCCTAACCCTATCCCTTAACCCTAACCCTGGCCCTTAACCCTAACCCTAATCCTACTCTAACCCTAACCCCTAACCCTAACCCTAATCTAACCCTAACCCCTAACCCTAATCTAACCCTAACCCTACTCTAAACCTAAACCTAACCCTTAACCCTACCCTAACCCTAACCCTAACCCTAATCCTAACCCTACTCTAACCCTAACCCTAATCCTAACTCTACTCTAACCCTAACCTAACCCTTAACCCTAACCCTACCCTAACCCCTAACCCTAATCCTAATATAACCCTAACCCTATGCTAACCCTAACCCTAACCCTTAACCCTATACTAACCCTAACCCTAACCCTAATCTAACCATAACCCTATCCCTACTCTAACCCTAACCCTTAACCCTATGCTAACCCTAACCCTAACCCTAACCCTACTCTATCCCTTACCCTAACTCAACCCTAACCCTATCCCTTAACCCTAACCATAACCTAACCGTAACCCTGGCCCTTAACCCTAACCCTAACCCTACTCTAACCCTAACCCCTAACCCTAATCTAACCCTAACCCTAGTCTAAGTCTAACCCTAACCCTTAATGCTATCCCTAACCCTAACCCTAACCCTTATCTAACCCTAACCCCTAACCTACTCTAAACCTAAACCTAACCCTTAAACCTAACCCCACCCTAAACCTTAACCCTAACCCTAATCTAACCCTAACCCTAACCCTACCATAACCCTAATCCTAATCCTAACCCTACTCTAACCCTAACACTAAGCCTAACCCTAACCCTACTCTAAGCCTAAACCTAACCCTTAACCCTAACCCTACCCTAAACCTTAACCCTAACCCTAATCTAACCCTAATCCTAATCCTAACCCTACTCTAACCCTAACACTAAGCCTAACCCTAACCCTACTCTAACCCTAAACCTAACCCTTAACCCTAACCCTACCCTAAACCTTAACCCTAATCTAACCTAACCCTAACCCTACCATAACCCTAATCCTAATCCTAACCCTACTCTAACCCTAACACTAAGCCTAACCCTAACCCTACTCTAAGCCTAAACCTAACCCTTAACCCTAACTCTACCCTAACCCCTAACCCTAACCCTAATATAACCCTAACCCTAACTCTAACACTTAACCCTATGCTAACCCTAACCCTAACCCTGATCTAACCCTTACTCTAACCCTAACCCTTAACCCTATGCTAACCCTAACCCTAACCCTAATCTAACCCTGAACCTAACCCTACTCTAACCCTAACCCTTAACCCTATGCTAACCCTAACCCTACTCTAACCCTAACCCTTAACCCTATGCTAACCCTAACCCCTAACCCTAATCTAACCCTAACCCTACTCTAAACCTAAACCTAACACTTAACCCTAACCCTACCCTAACCCTTAACCCTAACCCTAATCTAACACTACTCTAAACCTAAACCTAACCCTTAACCCTACCCTAACCCTAACCCTAATCTAACCCTAACCCTAACCCTAATCCTAACCCTAACCCTAAGCCTAACCCTTACCCTAACCCTACTCTAGGCCTAAACCTAACCCTTAACCCTAACCCTACCCTAATCCCTAACCCTAACCCTAATATAACCCTAACCCTATGCTAACCCTAACCCTAACCCTTAACCCTATGCTAACCCTAACCCTAACCCTAATCTAACCCTAACCCTACTCTAACCCTAACCCTTAACCCTATGCTAACCCTAATCTAACCCTAACCCTAACCCTACTCTAAACCTAACCCTAACCCTTAACCTTAACACTATTCCTATGCTAACCCTACCCCTAATCTAACCCTAACCCTACCATAACCCTAACCCTAATCCTACTCCTAACCCTACCCTAACCCTAACCCTAACCCTACTCTAACCCTAACGCTAACCCCAACCCTAACCCTAATCTAAACCAAACCCTAACCCTAATCTATCCCTAACCCCTAACCCCTCACCCTAATCTAACCCTAACCCTACTCTAACCCTTAACCCTAACCCTAACCCTAATCTAACCCTAACCCTATCCCTTAACCCTAAAACTAACCTAACCATAACCCTGGCCCTTAACCCTAACCCTAACCCTACTCTAACACTAACCCCTAACCCTAATATAATCCTAACCCTAGTCTAAGTCTAACCCTAACCCTTAATGCTAACCCTAACCCTTATCTAACCCTAACCCCTAACCTACTCTAACCCTAACCCTCACCCTTAAACCTAACCCTACCCTAAACCTTAACCCTAATCTAACCCTAACCCTAACCCTAATCTAACCCTAATCTAACCCTAAACCTAACCCTACCATAACCGTAATCCTAATCCTAACCCTACTCTATCCCTAACGCTAAGCCTAACCCTAACCCTAACCCTACTCTAAGCCTAAACCTAACCCTTAACCCTAACCCTAACCCTAACCCTATGCTAACCGTAACCCCTAACCCTAATCTAACCCTAACCCTACTCTAAACCTAACCCTAACCCTTAACCCTAACCCTATTCCTATACTAACCCTACCCCTAATCTAACCCTAACCCTAACCCTAACCCTACCATAACCCTAACCCTAATCCTAACCCTACTCTAACCCTAAGCCTAACCCTAACCCTAATCTAAACCTAACCCTAACCCTAATCTATCCCTAACCCCTAACCCTAATCTAACCCTAACCCTACTCTAACCCTAACCCTAACCCAACCCTAAACCTATCCCGTAACCCTAAACCTAACCTAACCGTAACCCTGGCCCTTAACCCTAACCCTAACCCTACTCTAACCCTAACCCCTAACCCTAATCTAACCCTAACCCTAACTCTTATCTAACCCTAACCCCTAACCTACTCTAAACCTAAACCTAACCCTTAAACCTAACCCTACCCTAAACCTTAACTCTAACCCTAACCCTACCATAACCCTAACCCTAACCCTAACCCTACTCTAACCCTAAGCCTAACCCTAACCCTTAACCCTAACCCTAACCCTTAACCCTAACCCTACCCTAACCCCTAACCCTAACCCTAACACTTAACCCTATGCTAACCCTAACCCTAACCCTGATCTAACCTTTACTCTAACCCTAACCCTAACCCTAACCCTATGCTAACCCTAACCCTACTCTAACCCTAACCCTACTCTAACCCTAACACTTAACCCTATGCTAACCCTAACCCTACTCTAACCCTAACACTTAACCCTATGCTAACCCTAACCCTAACCCTACTCTAACCCTAACCCCTAACCCTAATCTAATCCTAACCCTACTCTAAACTTAAACCTAACCCTTAACCCTACCCTAACCCTAACCCTAAACCTAACCCTAAACCTAACCCTAACCCTAATCCTAACCCTAACCCTAATCCTAACTCTACTCTAACCCTAACCTAACCCTTAACCCTAACCCTACCCTAACCCCTAACCCTAATCCTAATATAACCCTTACCCTATGCTAACCCTAACCCTAACCCTTAACCCTATACTAACCCTAACCCTAACCCTAATCTAACCATAACCCTATCCCTACTCTAACCCTAACCCTTAACCCTATGCTAACCCTAACCCTAACCCTAACCCTACTCTATCCCTTACCCTAACTCAACCCTAACCCTATCCCTTAACCCTAACCATAACCTAACCGTAACCCTGGCCCTTAACCCTAACCCTACTCTAACCCTAACCCCTAACCCTAATCTAACCCTAACCCTAGTCTAAGTCTAACCCTAACCCTTAATGCTATCCCTAACCCTAACCCTAACCCTTATCTAACCCTAACCCCTAACCTACTCTAAACCTAAACCTAACCCTTAAACCTAACCCCACCCTAAACCTTAACCCTAACCCTAATCTAACCCTAACCCTAACCCTACCATAACCCTAATCCTAATCCTAACCCTACTCTAACCCTAACACTAAGCCTAACCCTAACCCTACTCTAAGCCTAAACCTAACCCTTAACCCTAACCCTACCCTAAACCTTAACCCTAACCCTAATCTAACCCTAATCCTAATCCTAACCCTACTCTAACCCTAACACTAAGCCTAACCCTAACCCTACTCTAACCCTAAACCTAACCCTTAACCCTAACCCTACCCTAACCCTTAACCCTAATCTAACCTAACCCTAACCCTACCATAACCCTAATCCTAATCCTAACCCTACTCTAACCCTAACACTAAGCCTAACCCTAACCCTACTCTAAGCCTAAACCTAACCCTTAACCCTAACTCTACCCTAACCCCTAACCCTAACCCTAATATAACCCTAACCCTAACTCTAACACTTAACCCTATGCTAACCCTAACCCTAACCCTTACTCTAACCCTAACCCTTAACCCTATGCTAACCCTAACCCTAACCCTAATCTAACCCTGAACCTAACCCTACTCTAACCCTAACCCTTAACCCTATGCTAACCCTAACCCTACTCTAACCCTAACCATTAACCCTATGCTAACCCTAACCCCTAACCCTAATCTAACCCTAACCCTACTCTAAACCTAAACCTAACACTTAACCCTAACCCTACCCTAACCCTTAACCCTAACCCTAATCTAACACTACTCTAAACCTAAACCTAACCCTTAACCCTACCCTAACCCTAACCCTAATCTAACCCTAACCCTAACCCTAATCCTAACCCTAACCCTAAGCCTAACCCTTACCCTAACCCTACTCTAGGCCTAAACCTAACCCTTAACCCTAACCCTACCCTAATCCCTAACCCTAACCCTAATATAACCCTAACCCTATGCTAACCCTAACCCTAAACCTTAACCCTATGCTAACCCTAACCCTAACCCTAATCTAACCCTAACCCTACTCTAACCCTAACCCTTAACCCTATGCTAACCCTAATCTAACCCTAACCCTAACCCTACTCTAAACCTAACCCTAACCCTTAACCTTAACACTATTCCTATGCTAACCCTACCCCTAATCTAACCCTAACCCTACCATAACCCTAACCCTAATCCTACTCCTAACCCTACCCTAACCCTAACCCTAACCCTACTCTAACCCTAACGCTAACCCCAACCCTAACCCTAATCTAAACCAAACCCTAACCCTAATCTATCCCTAACCCCTAACCCCTCACCCTAATCTAACCCTAACCCTACTCTAACCCTTAACCCTAACCCTAACCCTAATCTAACCCTAACCCTATCCCTTAACCCTAAAACTAACCTAACCATAACCCTGGCCCTTAACCCTAACCCTAACCCTACTCTAACACTAACCCCTAACCCTAATATAATCCTAACCCTAGTCTAAGTCTAACCCTAACCCTTAATGCTAACCCTAACCCTTATCTAACCCTAACCCCTAACCTACTCTAACCCTAACCCTCACCCTTAAACCTAACCCTACCCTAAACCTTAACCCTAATCTAACCCTAACCCTAACCCTAATCTAACCCTAATCTAACCCTAAACCTAACCCTACCATAACCGTAATCCTAATCCTAACCCTACTCTATCCCTAACGCTAAGCCTAACCCTAACCCTAACCCTACTCTAAGCCTAAACCTAACCCTTAACCCTAACCCTAACCCTAACCCTATGCTAACCGTAACCCCTAACCCTAATCTAACCCTAACCCTACTCTAAACCTAACCCTAACCCTTAACCCTAACCCTATTCCTATACTAACCCTACCCCTAATCTAACCCTAACCCTAACCCTACCATAACCCTAACCCTAATCCTAACCCTACTCTAACCCTAACCCTAAGCCTAACCCTAACCCTAATCTAAACCTAACCCTAACCCTAATCTATCCCTAACCCCTAACCCTAATCTAACCCTAACCCTACTCTAACCCTAACCCTAACCCAACCCTAAACCTATCCCGTAACCCTAAACCTAACCTAACCGTAACCCTGGCCCTTAACCCTAACCCTAACCCTACTCTAACCCTAACCCCTAACCCTAATCTAACCCTAACCCTAACTCTTATCTAACCCTAACCCCTAACCTACTCTAAACCTAAACCTAACCCTTAAACCTAACCCTACCCTAAACCTTAACTCTAACCCTAACCCTACCATAACCCTAACCCTAACCCTAACCCTACTCTAACCCTAAGCCTAACCCTAACCCTTAACCCTAACCCTAACCCTTAACCCTAACCCTACCCTAACCCCTAACCCTAACCCTAACACTTAACCCTATGCTAACCCTAACCCTAACCCTGATCTAACCTTTACTCTAACCCTAACCCTAACCCTATGCTAACCCTAACCCTACTCTAACCCTAACCCTACTCTAACCCTAACACTTAACCCTATGCTAACCCTAACCCTACTCTAACCCTAACACTTAACCCTATGCTAACCCTAACCCTAACCCTACTCTAACCCTAACCCCTAACCCTAATCTAATCCTAACCCTACTCTAAACTTAAACCTAACCCTTAACCCTACCCTAACCCTAACCCTAAACCTAACCCTAAACCTAACCCTAACCCTAATCCTAACCCTAACCCTAATCCTAACTCTACTCTAACCCTAACCTAACCCTTAACCCTAACCCTACCCTAAACCCTAACCCTAATCCTAATATAACCCTAACCCTATGCTAACCCTAACCCTAACCCTTAACCCTATACTAACCCTAACCCTAACCCTAATCTAACCATAACCCTATCCCTACTCTAACCCTAACCCTTAACCCTATGCTAACCCTAACCCTAACCCTACTCTATCCCTTACCCTAACTCAACCCTAACCCTATCCCTTAACCCTAACCCTGGCCCTTAACCCTAATCCTACTCTAACCCTAACCCCTAACCGTAATCTAACCCTAAGCCTACTGTAACTCTAACCCTAACCCTTAACCCTAACCCTAACCCCTAACCCTACTCTAAACCTAAACCTAACCCTTAACCCTACCCTAACCCTAACCCTAAACCTAACCCTAACCCTAATCCTAACCCTACTCTAACCCTAACCCTAATCCTAACTCTACTCTAACCCTAACCTAACCCTTAACCCTAACCCTACCCTAACCCCTAACCCTAATCCTAATATAACCCTAACCCTATGCTAACCCTAACCCTAACCCTTAACCCTATACTAACCCTAACCCTAACCCTAATCTAACCATAACCCTATCCCTACTCTAACCCTAAACCTTAACCCTATGCTAACCCTAACCCTAACCCTAACCCTACTCTATCCCTTACCCTAACTCAACCGTAACCCTATCCCTTAACCCTAACCATGGCCCTTAACCCTAACCCTAATCCTACTCTAACCCTAACCCCTAACCGTAATCTAACCCTAAGCCTACTGTAACTCTAACCCTAACTCTTAACCCTAGCCCTTAACCCTAACCCTACCCTAAACCCTAACCCTAATCCTGATATAACCCTAACCCTATGCTAACCCTAACCCTAACCCTTAACCCTATACTAACCCTAACCCTAACCCTAATCTAACCCTAACCCTAACCCTTAACCCTATGCTAACCCTAACCCTAACCCTACTCTAACCCTAACCCTTAACCCTATGCTAACCCTAACCCCTAACCCTAATCTAACCCTAACCCTACTCTAAACCTAAACCTAACCCTTAACCCTAACCCTACCCTAACCCTTAACCCTAACCCTAATCTAACCCTAACCCTACTCTAACACTAAACCTAACCCTTAACCCTACCCTAACCCTAACCCTAATCTAAACCTAACCCTAATCCTAACCCTACTCTAACCCTAACCCTAAGCCTAACCCTAACCCTACTCTAGGCCTAAACCTAACCCTTAACCCTAACCCTAACCCTACCCTAACCCTAACCCTAATGTAACCCTAACCCTATGCTAACCCTAACCCTAACCCTTAACCCTATGCTAACCCTAACCCTAATCTAACCCTAACCCTAACCCTACTCTAACCCTAACCCTTAACCCTATGCTAACCCTAACCCTAACCCTAATCTAACCCTAACCCTACTCTAACCCTAACCCTTAACCCTATGCTAACCGTAACCCCTAACCCTAATCTAACCCTAACCCTACTCTAAACCTAACCCTAACCCTTAACCCTAACCCTATTCCTATACTAACCCTACCCCTAATCTAACCCTAACCCTACCCTAACCCTACTCTAACCCTAACCCTAGCATAACCCTAACCCTAACCCTAATCCTAACCCTAAGCCCAACCCTAACCCTAACCCTAATCTAAACCTAACCCTAACCCTAATCTATCCCTAACCTCTAACCCTAATCTAACCCTACTCTAACCCTAACCCTAACCCAACCCTAAACCTATCCCGTAACCCTAAACCTAACCTAACCGTAACCCTGGCCCTTAACCCTAACCCTAACCCTACTCTAACCCTAACCCCTAACCCTAAACTAACCCTAACCCTAACCCTTATCTAACCCTAACCCCTAACCTACTCTAAACCTAAACCTAACCCTTAAACCTAACCCTACCCTAAACCTTAACTCTAACCCTAACCCTACCATAACCCTAATCCTAATCCTAACCCTACTCTAACCCTAAGCCTAACCCTAACCCTAAGCCTAACCCTAACCCTTAACCCTAACCCTACCCTAACCCCTAACCCTAACCCTAACACTTAACCCTATGCTAACCCTAACCCTAACCCTGATCTAACCTTTACTCTAACCCTAACCCTTAACCCTATGCTAACCCTAACCCTAATCTAACCCTAACCCTACTCTAACCCTAACACTTAACCCTATGCTAACCCTAACCCTAAGCCTACTCTAACCCTAACACTTAACCCTATGCTAACCCTAACCCTAACCCTACTCTAACCCTAACCCTTAACCCTATGCTAATCCTAACCCCTAACCCTACTCTAAACTTAAACCTAACCCTTAACCCTACCCTAACCCTAACCCTAAACTTAACCCTAAACCTAACCCTAATCCTAACCCTAACCCTAACCCTAACTCTACTCTAACCCTAACCTAACCCTTAACCCTAACCCTACCCTAAACCCTAACCCTAATCCTAATATAACCCTAACCCTATGCTAACCCTAACCCTAACCCTTAACCCTATACTAACCCTAACCCTAATCTAACCATAACCCTATCCCTACTCTAACCCTAACCCTTAACCCTATGCTAACCCTAACCCTAACCCTAACCCTACTCTATCCCTTACCCTAACTCAACCCTAACCCTATCCCTTAACCCTAACCCTGGCCCTTAACCCTAACCCTAACCCTAACCCTAACCCTAGTCTAAGTCTAACCCTAACCCTTAATGCTATCCCTAACCCTAACCCTAACCCTTATCTAACCCTAACCCCTAACCTACTCTAAACCTAAACCTAACCCTTAAACCTAACCCCACCCTAAACCTTAACCCTAACCCTAATCTAACCCTAACCCTAACCCTACCATAACCCTAACACCAAGCCTAACCCTAACCCTACTCTAAGCCTAAACCTAACCCTTAACCCTAACACTAACCCTACCCTAAACCTTAACCCTAACCCTAATCTAACCCTAATCCTAATCCTAACCCTACTCTAACCCTAACACTAAGCCTAACCCTAACCCTACTCTAACCCTTAACCCTAACCCTACCCTAAACCTTAACCCTAATCTAACCTAACCCTAACCCTACCATAACCCTAATCCTAATCCTAACCCTACTCTAACCCTAACACTAAGCCTAACCCTAACCCTACTCTAAGCCTAAACCTAACCCTTAACCCTAACTCTACCCTAACCCCTAACCCTAACCCTAATATAACCCTAACCCTAACTCTAACACTTAACCCTATGCTAACCCTAACCCTAACCCTGATCTAACCCTTACTCTAACCCTAACCCTTAACCCTATGCTAACCCTAACCCCTAACCCTAATCTAACCCTAACCCTACTCTAAACCTAAACCTAACACTTAACCCTAACCCTACCCTAACCCTTAACCCTAACCCTAATCTAACACTACTCTAAACCTAAACCTAACCCTTAACCCTACCCTAACCCTAACCCTAATCTAACCCTAACCCTAACCCTAACCCTAAGCCTAACCCTTACCCTAACCCTACTCTAGGCCTAAACCTAACCCTTAACCCTAACCCTACCCTAATCCCTAACCCTAACCCTAATATAACCCTAACCCTATGCTAACCCTAACCCTAACCCTTAACCCTATGCTAACCCTAACCCTAACCCTAATCTACCCCTAACCCTACTCTAACCCTAACCCTTAACCCTATGCTAACCCTAACCCTAACCCTAATCTAACCCTAACCCTAACCCTACTCTAAACCTAACCCTAACCCTTAACCTTAACACTATTCCTATGCTAACCCTACCCCTAATCTAACCCTATTCCTACCATAACCCTAACCCTAATCCTACTCCTAACCCTACCCTAACCCTAACCCTAACCCTACTCTAACCCTAACGCTAACCCCAACCCTAACCCTAACTCTAATCTAAACCAAACCCTAACCCTAATCTATCCCTAACCCCTAACCCCTCACCCTAATCTAACCCTAACCCTACTCTAACCCTTAACCCTAACCCTAACCCTAATCTAACCCTAACCCTATCCCTTAACCCTAAAACTAACCTAACCATAACCCTGGCCCTTAACCCTAACCCTAACCCTACTCTAACACTAACCCCTAACCCTAATCTAATCCTAACCCTAGTCTAAGTCTAACCCTAACCCTTAATGCTAACCCTAACCCTTATCTAACCCTAACCCCTAACCTACTCTAACCCTAAACCTAACCCTTAAACCTAACCCTACCCTAAACCTTAACCCTAATCTAACCCTAACCCTAACCCTAATCTAACCCTAATCTAACCCTAAACCTAACCCTAACCCTAACCGTAATCCTAATCCTAACCCTACTCTATCCCTAACGCTAAGCCTAACCCTAACCCTAACCCTACTCTAAGCCTAAACCAAACCCTTAACCCTAACCCTAACCCTAACCCTATGCTAACCATAACCCCTAACCCTAATCTAACCCTAACCCTACTCTAAACCTAACCCTAACCCTTAACCCTAACCCTATTCCTATACTAACCCTACCCCTAATCTAACCCTAACCCTACCATAACCCTAACCCTAATCCTACCATAACCCTAACCCTAATCCTAACCCTACTCTAACCCTAACCCTAAGACCAACCCTAACCCTAACCCTAATCTATCCCTAACCTCTAACCCTAATCTAACCCTAACCCTACTCTAACCCTAACCCTAACCCAACCCTAAACCTATCCCGTAACCCTAAACCTAACCTAACCGTAACCCTGGCCCTTAACCCTAACCCTAACCCTACTCTAACCCTAACCCCTAACCCTAATCTAACCCTAACCCTAACCCTTATCTAACCCTAACCCCTAACCTACTCTAAACCTAAACCTAACCCTTAAACCTAACCCTACCCTAAACCTTAACTCTAACCCTAACCCTACCATAACCCTAATCCTAATCCTAACCCTACTCTAACCCTAAGCCTAACCCTAACCCTTAACCCTAACCCTACCCTAACCCCTAACCCTAACCCTAACACTTAACCCTATGCTAACCCTAACCCTAACCCTGATCTAACCTTTACTCTAACCCTAACCCTTAACCCTATGCTAACCCTAACCCTACTCTAACCCTAACACTTAACCCTATGCTAACCCTAACCCTAACCCTACTCTAACCCTAACACTTAACCCTATGCTAACCCTAACCCTAACCCTACTCTAACCCTAACCCCTAACCCTAATCTAACCCTAACCCTACTCTAAACTTAAACCTAACCCTTAACCCTAACCCTAACCCTAACCCTAACCCTAATCCTAACCCTAACCCTAACCCTAACTCTACTCTAAGCCTAACCTAACCCTTAACCCTAACCCTACCCTAAACCCTAACCCTAATCCTAATATAACCCTAACCCTATGCTAACCCTAACCCTAACCCTTAACCCTATACTAACCCTAACCCTAACCCTAATCTAACCATAACCCTATCCCTACTCTAACCCTAACCCTTAACCCTATGCTAACCCTAACCCTAACCCTACTCTATCCCTTACCCTAACTCAACCCTAACCCTATCCCTTAACCCTAACCCTAACCTAACCGTAACCCTGGCCCTTAACCCTAACCCTAACCCTACTCTAACCCTAACCCCTAACCCTAATCTAACCCTAACCCTAGTCTAAGTCTAACCCTAACCCTTAATGCTATCCCTAACCCTAACCCTAACCCTTATCTAACCCTAACCCCTAACCTACTCTAAACCTAAACCTAACCCTTAAACCTAACCCCACCCTAAACCTTAACCCTAACCCTAATCTAACCCTAACCCTAACCCTACCATAACCCTAATCCTAATCCTAACCCTACTCTAACCCTAACACCAAGCCTAACCCTAACCCTACTCTAAGCCTAAACCTAACCCTTAACCCTAACCCTAACCCTACCCTAAACCTTAACCCTAACCCTAATCTAACCCTAATCCTAATCCTAACCCTACTCTAACCCTAACACTAAGCCTAACCCTAACCCTACTCTAACCCTTAACCCTAACCCTACCCTAAACCTTAACCCTAATCTAACCTAACCCTAACCCTACCATAACCCTAATCCTAATCCTAACCCTACTCTAACCCTAACACTAAGCCTAACCCTAACCCTACTCTAAGCCTAAACCTAACCCTTAACCCTAACTCTACCCTAACCCCTAACCCTAACCCTAATATAACCCTAACCCTAACTCTAACACTTAACCCTATGCTAACCCTAACCCTAACCCTGATCTAACCCTTACTCTAACCCTAACCCTTAACCCTATGCTAACCCTAACCCTAACCCTAATCTAACCCTGAACCTAACCCTACTCTAACCCTAACCCTTAACCCTATGCTAACCCTAACCCTACTCTAACCCTAACCCTTAACCCTATGCTAACCCTAACCCCTAACCCTAATCTAACCCTAACCCTACTCTAAACCTAAACCTAACACTTAACCCTAACCCTACCCTAACCCTTAACCCTAACCCTAATCTAACACTACTCTAAACCTAAACCTAACCCTTAACCCTACCCTAACCCTAACCCTAATCTAACCCTAACCCTAACCCTAACCCTTACCCTAACCCTACTCTAGGCCTAAACCTAACCCTTAACCCTAACCCTACCCTAATCCCTAACCCTAACCCTAATATAACCCTAACCCTATGCTAACCCTAACCCTAACCCTTAACCCTATGCTAACCCTAACCCTAACCCTAATCTAACCCTAACCCTACTCTAACCCTAACCCTTAACCCTATGCTAACCCTAATCTAACCCTAACCCTAACCCTACTCTAAACCTAACCCTAACCCTAATCTATCCCTAACCCCTAACCCCTCACCCTAATCTAACCCTAACCCTACTCTAACCCTTAACCCTAACCCTAACCCTAATCTAACCCTAACCCTATCCCTTAACCCTAAAACTAACCTAACCATAACCCTGGCCCTTAACCCTAACCCTAACCCTACTCTAACACTAACCCCTAACCCTAATATAATCCTAACCCTAGTCTAAGTCTAACCCTAACCCTTAATGCTAACCCTAACCCTTATCTAACCCTAACCCCTAACCTACTCTAACCCTAACCCTAACCCTTAAACCTAACCCTACCCTAAACCTTAACCCTAATCTAACCCTAACCCTAACCCTAATCTAACCCTAAACCTAACCCTACCATAACCGTAATCCTAATCCTAACCCTACTCTATCCCTAACGCTAAGCCTAACCCTAACCCTAACCCTACTCTAAGCCTAAACCTAACCCTTAACCCTAACCCTAACCCTAACCCTATGCTAACCGTAACCCCTAACCCTAATCTAACCCTAACCCTACTCTAAACCTAACCCTAACCCTTAACCCTAACCCTATTCCTATACTAACCCTACCCCTAATCTAACCCTAACCCTACCATAACCCTAACCCTAACCCTAACCCTACCATAACCCTAACCCTAATCCTAACCCTACTCTAACCCTAACCCTAAGCCCAACCCTAACCCTAACCCTAATCTAAACCTAACCCTAACCCTAATCTATCCCTAACCCCTAACCCTAATCTAACCCTAACCCTACTCTAACCCTAACCCTAACCCAACCCTAAACCTATCCCGTAACCCTAAACCTAACCTAACCGTAACCCTGGCCCTTAACCCTAACCCTAACCCTACTCTAACCCTAACCCCTAACCCTAATCTAACCCTAACCCTAACTCTTATCTAACCCTAACCCCTAACCTACTCTAAACCTAAACCTAACCCTTAAACCTAACCCTACCCTAAACCTTAACTCTAACCCTAACCCTACCATAACCCTAATCCTAATCCTAACCCTACTCTAACCCTAAGCCTAACCCTAACCCTTAACCCTAACCCTAACCCTTAACCCTAACCCTACCCTAACCCCTAACCCTAACCCTAACACTTAACCCTATGCTAACCCTAACCCTAACCCTGATCTAACCTTTACTCTAACCCTAACCCTAACCCTAACCCTATGCTAACCCTAACCCTACTCTAACCCTAACACTTAACCCTATGCTAACCCTAACCCTAACCCTACTCTAACCCTAACACTTAACCCTATGCTAACCCTAACCCTAACCCTACTCTAACCCTAACCCCTAACCCTAATCTAACCCTAACCCTACCCTAACCCTAACCCTAAACCTAACCCTACCCTAAACCTAACCCTAAACCTAACCCTAACCCCAACCCTAACCCTAACCCTAACTCTACTCTAACCCTAACCTAACCCTTAACCCTAACCCTACCCTAAACCCTAACCCTAATCCTAATATAACCCTAACCCTATGCTAACCCTAACCCTAACCCTTAACCCTATACTAACCCTAACCCTAACCCTAATCTAACCATAACCCTATCCCTACTCTAACCCTAACCCTTAACCCTATGCTAACCCTAACCCTAACCCTACTCTATCCCTTACCCTAACTCAACCCTAACCCTATCCCTTAACCCTAACCCTGGCCCTTAACCCTAACCCTAATCCTACTCTAACCCTAACCCCTAACCGTAATCTAACCCTAAGCCTACTGTAACTCTAACCCTAACCCTTAACCCTAACCCTAACCCTAATCTAACCCTAACCCCTAACCCTACTCTAAACCTAAACCTAACCCTTAACCCTACCCTAACCCTAACCCTAAACCTAACCCTAACCCTAATCCTAACCCTACTCTAACCCTAACCCTAATCCTAACTCTACTCTAACCCTAACCTAACCCTTAACCCTAACCCTACCCTAACCCCTAACCCTAATCCTAATATAACCCTAACCCTATGCTAACCCTAACCCTAACCCTTAACCCTATACTAACCCTAACCCTAACCCTAATCTAACCATAACCCTATCCCTACTCTAACCCTAACCCTTAACCCTATGCTAACCCTAACCCTAACCCTAACCCTACTCTATCCCTTACCCTAACTCAACCGTAACCCTATCCCTTAACCCTAACCCTGGCCCTTAACCCTAACCCTAATCCTACTCCTAACCCTAACCCCTAACCGTAATCTAACCCTAAGCCTACTGTAACTCTAACCCTAACTCTTAACCCTAGCCCTTAACCCTAACCCTAACCTAAACCCTAACCCTAATCCTGATATAACCCTAACCCTATGCTAACCCTAACCCTAACCCTTAACCCTATACTAACCCTAACCCTAACCCTAATCTAACCCTAACCCTAACCCTTAACCCTATGCTAACCCTAACCCTAACCCTACTCTAACCCTAACCCTTAACCCTATGCTAACCCTAACCCCTAACCCTAATCTAACCCTAACCCTACTCTAAACCTAAACCTAACCCTTAACCCTAACCCTACCCTAACCCTTAACCCTAACCCTAATCTAACCCTAACCCTACTCTAACACTAAACCTAACCCTTAACCCTACCCTAACCCTAACCCTAATCTAAACCTAACCCTAATCCTAACCCTACTCTAACCCTAACCCTAAGCCTAACCCTAACCCTACTCTAGGCCTAAACCTAACCCTTAACCCTAACCCTAACCCTACTCTAACCCTAACCCTAATGTAACCCTAACCCTATGCTAACCCTAACCCTAACCCTTAACCCTATGCTAACCCTAACCCTAACCCTAATCTAACCCTAACCCTAACCCTACTCTAACCCTAACCCTTAACCCTATGCTAACCCTAACCCTAACCCTAATCTAACCCTAACCCTACTCTAACCCTAACCCTTAACCCTATGCTAACCGTAACCCCTAACCCTAATCTAACCCTAACCCTACTCTAAACCTAACCCTAACCCTTAACCCTAACCCTATTCCTATACAAACCCTACCCCTAATCTAACCCTAACCCTACCCTAACCCTACTCTAACCCTAACCCTACCATAACCCTAACCCTAATCCTAACCCTAATCCTAACCCTAAGCCCAACCCTAACCCTAACCCTAATCTAAACCTAACCCTAACCCTAATCTATCCCTAACCTCTAACCCTAATCTAACCCTAACCCTACTCTAACCCTAACCCTAACCCAACCCTAAACCTATCCCGTAACCCTAAACCTAACCTAACCGTAACCCTGGCCCTTAACCCTAACCCTAACCCTACTCTAACCCTAACCCCTAACCCTAAACTAACCCTAACCCTAACCCTTATCTAACCCTAACCCCTAACCTACTCTAAACCTAAACCTAACCCTTAAACCTAACCCTACCCTAAACCTTAACTCTAACCCTAACCCTACCATAACCCTAATCCTAATCCTAACCCTACTCTAACCCTAAGCCTAACCCTAACCCTTAACCCTAACCCTAACCCTTAACCCTAACCCTACCCTAACCCCTAACCCTAACCCTAACACTTAACCCTATGCTAACCCTAACCCTAACCCTGATCTAACCTTTACTCTAACCCTAACCCTTAACCCTATGCTAACCCTAACCCTAATCTAACCCTAACCCTACTCTAACCCTAACACTTAACCCTATGCTAACCCTAACCCTAAGCCTACTCTAACCCTAACACTTAACCCTATGCTAACCCTAACCCTAACCCTACTCTAACCCTAACCCTTAACCCTATGCTAATCCTAACCCCTAACCCTACTCTAAACTTAAACCTAACCCTTAACCCTACCCTAACCCTAACCCTAAACTTAACCCTAAACCTAACCCTAATCCTAACCCTAACCCTAACCCTAATCCTAACTCTACTCTAACCCTAACCTAACCCTTAACCCTAACCCTACCCTAAACCCTAACCCTAATCCTAATATAACCCTAACCCTATGCTAACCCTAACCCTAACCCTTAACCCTATACTAACCCTAACCCTAATCTAACCATAACCCTATCCCTACTCTAACCCTAACCCTTAACCCTATGCTAACCCTAACCCTAACCCTAACCCTACTCTATCCCTTACCCTAACTCAACCCTAACCCTATCCCTTAACCCTAACCCTGGCCCTTAACCCTAACCCTAATCCTACTCTAACCCTAACCCCTAACCGTAATCTAACCCTAAGCCTACTGTAACTCTAACCCTAACCCTTAACCCTAACCCTAACCCTAATCTAACCCTAACCCCTAACCCTAATCTAACCCTAACCCTACTCTAAACCTAAACCTAACCCTGAACCCTACCCTAACCCTAACCCTAAACTTAACCCTAACCCTAATCCTAACCCTACTCTAACCCTAACCCTAATCCTAACTCTACTCTAACCCTAACCTAACCCTTAACCCTAACCCTACCCTAACCCCTAACCCTAATCCTAATATAACCCTAACCCTATGCTAACCCTAACCCTAACCCTTAACCCTATACTAACCCTAACCCTAATCTAACCATAACCCTATCCCTACTCTAACCCTAACCCTTAACCCTATGCTAACCCTAACCCTAACCCTAACCCTACTCTATCCCTTACCCTAACTCAACCGTAACCCTATCCCTTAACCCTAACCCTGGCCCTTAACCCTAACCCTAATCCTACTCTAACCCTAACCCCTAACCGTAATCTAACCCTAAGCCTACTGTAACTCTAACCCTAACTCTTCACCCTAACCCTTAACCCTAACCCTAATCCTAATATAACCCTAAACCTATGCTAACCCTAACCCTAACCCTTAACCCTATACTAACCCTAACCCTAACCCTAATCTAACCATAACCCTATCCCTACTCTAACCCTAACCCTTAACCCTATGCTAACCCTAACCCTAACCCTACTCTATCCCTTACCCTAACTCAACCCTAACCCTATCCCTTAACCCTAACCCTAACCTAACCATAACCCTGGCCCTTAACCCTAACCCTAACCCTACTCTAACCCTAACCCCTAACCCTAATCTAACCCTAACCCTAACCCTTAATGCTATCCCTAACCCTAACCCTAACCCTTATCTAACCCTAACCCCTAACCTACTCTAAACCTAAACCTAACCCTTAAACCTAACCCCACCCTAAACCTTAACCCTAACCCTAATCTAACCCTAACCCTAACCCTACCATAACCCTAATCCTAATCCTAACCCTACTCTAACCCTAACACCAAGCCTAACCCTAACCCTACTCTAAGCCTAAACCTAACCCTTAACCCTAACCCTAACCCTACCCTAAACCTTAACCCTAACCCTAATCTAACCCTAATCCTAATCCTAACCCTACTCTAACCCTAACACTAAGCCTAACCCTAACCCTACTCTAACCCTTAACCCTAACCCTACCCTAAACCTTAACCCTAATCTAACCCTAACCCTAACCCAACCATAACCCTAATCCTAATCCTAACCCTACTCTAACCCTAACACTAAGCCTAACCCTAACCCTACTCTAAGCCTAAACCTAACCCTTAACCCTAACTCTACCCTAACCCCTAACCCTAACCCTAATATAACCCTAACCCTAACTCTAACACTTAACCCTATGCTAACCCTAACCCTAACCCTGATCTAACCCTTACTCTAACCCTAACCCTTAACCCTATGCTAACCCTAACCCTAACCCTAATCTAACCCTGAACCTAACCCTACTCTAACCCTAACCCTTAACCCTATGCTAACCCTAACCCTACTCTAACCCTAACCCTTAACCCTATGCTAACCCTAACCCCTAACCCTAATCTAACCCTAACCCTACTCTAAACCTAAACCTAACACTTAACCCTAACCCTACCCTAACCCTTAACCCTAACCCTAATCTAACACTACTCTAAACCTAAACCTAACCCTTAACCCTACCCTAACCCTAACCCTAATCTAACCCTAACCCTAACCCTAACCCTTACCCTAACCCTACTCTAGGCCTAAACCTAACCCTTAACCCTAACCCTACCCTAATCCCTAACCCTAACCCTAATATAACCCTAACCCTATGCTAACCCTAACCCTAACCCTTAACCCTATGCTAACCCTAACCCTAACCCTAATCTAACCCTAACCCTACTCTAACCCTAACCCTTAACCCTATGCTAACCCTAACCCTAATCTAACCCTAACCCTAACCCTACTCTAAACCTAACCCTAACCCTAATCTATCCCTAACCCCTAACCCCTCACCCTAATCTAACCCTAACCCTACTCTAACCCTTAACCCTAACCCTAACCCTAATCTAACCCTAACCCTATCCCTTAACCCTAAAACTAACCTAACCATAACCCTGGCCCTTAACCCTAACCCTAACCCTACTCTAACACTAACCCCTAACCCTAATATAATCCTAACCCTAGTCTAAGTCTAACCCTAACCCTTAATGCTAACCCTAACCCTTATCTAACCCTAACCCCTAACCTACTCTAACCCTAACCCTAACCCTTAAACCTAACCCTACCCTAAACCTTAACCCTAATCTAACCCTAACCCTAACCCTAATCTAACCCTAAACCTAACCCTACCATAACCGTAATCCTAACCCTAACCCTACTCTATCCCTAATGCTAAGCCTAACCCTAACCCTAACCCTACTCTAAGCCTAAACCTAACCCTTAACCCTAACCCTAACCCTAACCCTATGCTAACCGTAACCCCTAACCCTAATCTAACCCTAACCCTACTCTAAACCTAACCCTAACCCTTAACCCTAACCCTATTCCTATACTAACCCTACCCCTAATCTAACCCTAACCCTACCATAACCCTAACCCTAACCCTAACCCTACCATAACCCTAACCCTAATCCTAACCCTACTCTAACCCTAACCCTAAGCCCAACCCTAACCCTAACCCTAATCTAAACCTAACCCTAACCCTAATCTAACCCTAACCCTACTCTAACCCTAACCCTAACCCAACCCTAAACCTATCCCGTAACCCTAAACCTAACCTAACTGTAACCCTGGCCCTTAACCCTAACCCTAACCCTACTCTAACCCTAACCCCTAACCCTAATCTAACCCTAACCCTAACTCTTATCTAACCCTAACCCCTAACCTACTCTAAACCTAAACCTAACCCTTAAACCTAACCCTACCCTAAACCTTAACTCTAACCCTAACCCTACCATAACCCTATTCCTAATCCTAACCCTACTCTAACCCTAAGCCTAACCCTAACCCTTAACCCTAACCCTAACCCTACCCTAACCCCTAACCCTAACCCTAACACTTAACCCTATGCTAACCCTAACCCTAACCCTGATCTAACCTTTACTCTAACCCTAACCCTAACCCTAACCCTATGCTAACCCTAACCCTACTCTAACCCTAACCCTACTCTAACCCTAACACTTAACCCTATGCTAACCCTAACCCTAACCCTACTCTAACCCTAACACTTAACCCTATGCTAACCCTAACCCTAACCCTACTCTAACCCTAACCCCTAACCCTAATCTAACCCTAACCCTACCCTAACCCTAAACCTAACCCTACCCTAACCCTAACCCTAAACCTAACCCTAAACCTAACCCTAACCCCAACCCTAACCCTAACCCTAACTCTACTCTAACCCTAACCTAACCCTTAACCCTAACCCTACCCTAAACCCTAACCCTAATCCTAATATAACCCTAACCCTATGCTAACCCTAACCCTAACCCTTAACCCTATACTAACCCTAACCCTAACCCTAATCTAACCATAACCCTATCCCTACTCTAACCCTAACCCTTAACCCTATGCTAACCCTAACCCTAACCCTACTCTATCCCTTACCCTAACTCAACCCTAACCCTATCCCTTAACCCTAACCCTGGCCCTTAACCCTAACCCTAATCCTACTCTAACCCTAACCCCTAACCGTAATCTAACCCTAAGCCTACTGTAACTCTAACCCTAACCCTTAACCCTAACCCTAACCCTAATCTAACCCTAACCCCTAACCCTACTCTAAACCTAAACCTAACCCTTAACCCTACCCTAACCCTAACCCTAAACCTAACCCTAACCCTAATCCTAACCCTACTCTAACCCTAACCCTAATCCTAACTCTACTCTAACCCTAACCTAACCCTTAACCCTAACCCTACCCTAACCCCTAACCCTAATCCTAATATAACCCTAACCCTATGCTAACCCTAACCCTAACCCTTAACCCTATACTAACCCTAACCCTAACCCTAATCTAACCATAACCCTATCCCTACTCTAACCCTAACCCTTAACCCTATGCTAACCCTAACCCTAACCCTAACCCTGCTCTATCCCTTACCCTAACTCAACCATAACCCTATCCCTTAACCCTAACCCTGGCCCTTAACCCTAACCCTAATCCTACTCCTAACCCTAACCCCTAACCGTAATCTAACCCTAAGCCTACTGTAACTCTAACCCTAACTCTTAACCCTAGCCCTTAACCCTAACCCTAACCTAAACCCTAACCCTAATCCTGATATAACCCTAACCCTATGCTAACCCTAACCCTAACCCTTAACCCTATACTAACCCTAACCCTAACCCTAATCTAACCCTAACCCTAACCCTTAACCCTATGCTAACCCTAACCCCTAACCCTAATCTAACCCTAACCCTACTCTAAACCTAAACCTAACCCTTAACCCTAACCCTACCCTAACCCTTAACCCTAACCCTAATCTAACCCTAACCCTACTCTAACACTAAACCTAACCCTTAACCCTACCCTAACCCTAACCCTAATCTAAACCTAACCCTAATCCTAACCCTACTCTAACCCTAACCCTAAGCCTAACCCTAACCCTACTCTAGGCCTAAACCTAACCCTTAACCCTAACCCTATTCCTATACTAACCCTACCCCTAATCTAACCCTAACCCTACCCTAACCCTACTCTAACCCTAACCCTACCATAACCCTAACCCTAATCCTAACCCTACCCTAACCCTAAGCCCAACCCTAACCCTAACCCTAATCTAAACCTAACCCTAACCCTAATCTATCCCTAACCTCTAACCCTAATCTAACCCTAACCCTACTCTAACCCTAACCCTAACCCAACCCTAAACCTATCCCGTAACCCTAAACCTAACCTAACCGTAACCCTGGCCCTTAACCCTAACCCTAACCCTACTCTAACCCTAACCCCTAACCCTAAACTAACCCTAACCCTAACCCTTATCTAACCCTAACCCCTAACCTACTCTAAACCTAAACCTAACCCTTAAACCTAACCCTACCCTAAACCTTAACTCTAACCCTAACCCTACCATAACCCTAATCCTAATCCTAACCCTACTCTAACCCTAAGCCTAACCCTAACCCTTAACCCTAACCCTAACCCTTAACCCTAACCCTACCCTAACCCCTAACCCTAACCCTAACACTTAACCCTATGCTAACCCTAACCCTAACCCTGATCTAACCTTTACTCTAACCCTAACCCTTAACCCTATGCTAACCCTAACCCTAATCTAACCCTAACCCTACTCTAACCCTAACACTTAACCCTATGCTAACCCTAACCCTAAGCCTACTCTAACCCTAACACTTAACCCTATGCTAACCCTAACCCTAACCCTACTCTAACCCTAACCCTTAACCCTATGCTAATCCTAACCCCTAACCCTACTCTAAACTTAAACCTAACCCTTAACCCTACCCTAACCCTAACCCTAAACTTAACCCTAAACCTAACCCTAATCCTAACCCTAACCCTAACCCTAATCCTAACTCTACTCTAACCCTAACCTAACCCTTAACCCTAACCCTACCCTAAACCCTAACCCTAATCCTAATATAACCCTAACCCTATGCTAACCCTAACCCTAACCCTTAACCCTATACTAACCCTAACCCTAATCTAACCATAACCCTATCCCTACTCTAACCCTAACCCTTAACCCTATGCTAACCCTAACCCTAACCCTAACCCTACTCTATCCCTTACCCTAACTCAACCCTAACCCTATCCCTTAACCCTAACCCTGGCCCTTAACCCTAACCCTAATCCTACTCTAACCCTAACCCCTAACCGTAATCTAACCCTAAGCCTACTGTAACTCTAACCCTAACTCTTCACCCTAACCCTTAACCCTAACCCTAATCCTAATATAACCCTAAACCTATGCTAACCCTAACCCTAACCCTTAACCCTATACTAACCCTAACCCTAACCCTAATCTAACCATAACCCTATCCCTACTCTAACCCTAACCCTTAACCCTATGCTAACCCTAACCCTAACCCTACTCTATCCCTTACCCTAACTCAACCCTAACCCTATCCCTTAACCCTAACCCTAACCTAACCGTAACCCTGGCCCTTAACCCTAACCCTAACCCTACTCTAACCCTAACCCCTAACCCTAATCTAACCCTAACCCTAGTCTAAGTCTAACCCTAACCCTTAATGCTATCCCTAACCCTAACCCTAACCCTTATCTAACCCTAACCCCTAACCTACTCTAAACCTAAACCTAACCCTTAAACCTAACCCCACCCTAAACCTTAACCCTAACCCTAATCTAACCCTAACCCTAACCCTACCATAACCCTAATCCTAATCCTAACCCTACTCTAACCCTAACACCAAGCCTAACCCTAACCCTACTCTAAGCCTAAACCTAACCCTTAACCCTAACCCTAACCCTACCCTAAACCTTAACCCTAACCCTAATCTAACCCTAATCCTAATCCTAACCCTACTCTAACCCTAACACTAAGCCTAACCCTAACCCTACTCTAACCCTTAACCCTAACCCTACCCTAAACCTTAACCCTAATCTAACCCTAACCCTAACCCAACCATAACCCTAATCCTAATCCTAACCCTACTCTAACCCTAACACTAAGCCTAACCCTAACCCTACTCTAAGCCTAAACCTAACCCTTAACCCTAACTCTACCCTAACCCCTAACCCTAACCCTAATATAACCCTAACCCTAACTCTAACACTTAACCCTATGCTAACCCTAACCCTAACCCTGATCTAACCCTTACTCTAACCCTAACCCTTAACCCTATGCTAACCCTAACCCTAACCCTAATCTAACCCTGAACCTAACCCTACTCTAACCCTAACCCTTAACCCTATGCTAACCCTAACCCTACTCTAACCCTAACCCTTAACCCTATGCTAACCCTAACCCCTAACCCTAATCTAACCCTAACCCTACTCTAAACCTAAACCTAACACTTAACCCTAACCCTACCCTAACCCTTAACCCTAACCCTAATCTAACACTACTCTAAACCTAAACCTAACCCTTAACCCTACCCTAACCCTAACCCTAATCTAACCCTAACCCTAACCCTAACCCTTACCCTAACCCTACTCTAGGCCTAAACCTAACCCTTAACCCTAACCCTACCCTAATCCCTAACCCTAACCCTAATATAACCCTAACCCTATGCTAACCCTAACCCTAACCCTTAACCCTATGCTAACCCTAACCCTAACCCTAATCTAACCCTAACCCTACTCTAACCCTAACCCTTAACCCTATGCTAACCCTAACCCTAATCTAACCCTAACCCTAACCCTACTCTAAACCTAACCCTAACCCTAATCTATCCCTAACCCCTAACCCCTCACCCTAATCTAACCCTAACCCTACTCTAACCCTTAACCCTAACCCTAACCCTAATCTAACCCTAACCCTATCCCTTAACCCTAAAACTAACCTAACCATAACCCTGGCCCTTAACCCTAACCCTAACCCTACTCTAACACTAACCCCTAACCCTAATATAATCCTAACCCTAGTCTAAGTCTAACCCTAACCCTTAATGCTAACCCTAACCCTTATCTAACCCTAACCCCTAACCTACTCTAACCCTAACCCTAACCCTTAAACCTAACCCTACCATAAACCTTAACCCTAATCTAACCCTAACCCTAACCCTAATCTAACCCTAAACCTAACCCTACCATAACCGTAATCCTAACCCTAACCCTACTCTATCCCTAACGCTAAGCCTAACCCTAACCCTAACCCTACTCTAAGCCTAAACCTAACCCTTAACCCTAACCCTAACCCTAACCCTATGCTAACCGTAACCCCTAACCCTAATCTAACCCTAACCCTACTCTAAACCTAACCCTAACCCTTAACCCTAACCCTATTCCTATACTAACCCTACCCCTAATCTAACCCTAACCCTACCATAACCCTAACCCTAACCCTACCATAACCCTAACCCTAATCCTAACCCTACTCTAACCCTAACCCTAAGCCCAACCCTAACCCTAACCCTAATCTAAACCTAACCCTAACCCTAATCTAACCCTAACCCTACTCTAACCCTAACCCTAACCCAACCCTAAACCTATCCCGTAACCCTAAACCTAACCTAACCGTAACCCTGGCCCTTAACCCTAACCCTAACCCTACTCTAACCCTAACCCCTAACCCTAATCTAACCCTAACCCTAACTCTTATCTAACCCTAACCCCTAACCTACTCTAAACCTAAACCTAACCCTTAAACCTAACCCTACCCTAAACCTTAACTCTAACCCTAACCCTACCATAACCCTAATCCTAATCCTAACCCTACTCTAACCCTAAGCCTAACCCTAACCCTTAACCCTAACCCTAACCCTTAACCCTAACCCTACCCTAACCCCTAACCCTAACCCTAACACTTAACCCTATGCTAACCCTAACCCTAACCCTGATCTAACCTTTACTCTAACCCTAACCCTAACCCTAACCCTATGCTAACCCTAACCCTACTCTAACCCTAACCCTACTCTAACCCTAACACTTAACCCTATGCTAACCCTAACCCTAACCCTACTCTAACCCTAACACTTAACCCTATGCTAACCCTAACCCTAACCCTACTCTAACCCTAACCCCTAACCCTAATCTAACCCTAACCCTACCCTAACCCTAAACCTAACCCTACCCTAACCCTAACCCTAAACCTAACCCTAAACCTAACCCTAACCCCAACCCTAACCCTAACCCTAACTCTACTCTAACCCTAACCTAACCCTTAACCCTAACCCTACCCTAAACCCTAACCCTAATCCTAATATAACCCTAACCCTATGCTAACCCTAAACCTAACCCTTAACCCTTTACTAACCCTAACCCTAACCCTAATCTAACCATAACCCTATCCCTACTCTAACCCTAACCCTTAACCCTATGCTAACCCTAACCCTAACCCTACTCTATCCCTTACCCTAACTCAACCCTAACCCTATCCCTTAACCCTAACCCTGGCCCTTAACCCTAACCCTAATCCTACTCTAACCCTAACCCCTAACCGTAATCTAACCCTAAGCCTACTGTAACTCTAACCCTAACCCTTAACCCTAACCCTAACCCTAATCTAACCCTAACCCCTAACCCTACTCTAAACCTAAACCTAACCCTTAACCCTACCCTAACCCTAACCCTAAACCTAACCCTAACCCTAATCCTAACCCTACTCTAACCCTAACCCTAATCCTAACTCTACTCTAACCCTAACCTAACCCTTAACCCTAACCCTACCCTAACCCCTAACCCTAATCCTAATATAACCCTAACCCTATGCTAACCCTAACCCTAACCCTTAACCCTATACTAACCCTAACCCTAACCCTAATCTAACCATAACCCTATCCCTACTCTAACCCTAACCCTTAACCCTATGCTAACCCTAACCCTAACCCTAACCCTACTCTATCCCTTACCCTAACTCAACCATAACCCTATCCCTTAACCCTAACCCTGGCCCTTAACCCTAACCCTAATCCTACTCCTAACCCTAACCCCTAACCGTAATCTAACCCTAAGCCTACTGTAACTCTAACCCTAACTCTTAACCCTAGCCCTTAACCCTAACCCTAACCTAAACCCTAACCCTAATCCTGATATAACCCTAACCCTATGCTAACCCTAACCCTAACCCTTAACCCTATACTAACCCTAACCCTAACCCTAATCTAACCCTAACCCTAACCCTTAACCCTATGCTAACCCTAACCCTAACCCTACTCTAACCCTAACCCTTAACCCTATGCTAACCCTAACCCCTAACCCTAATCTAACCCTAACCCTACTCTAAACCTAAACCTAACCCTTAACCCTAACCCTACCCTAACCCTTAACCCTAACCCTAATCTAACCCTAACCCTACTCTAACACTAAACCTAACCCTTAACCCTACCCTAACCCTAACCCTAATCTAAACCTAACCCTAATCCTAACCCTACTCTAACCCTAACCCTAAGCCTAACCCTAACCCTACTCTAGGCCTAAACCTAACCCTTAACCCTAACCCTAACCCTACTCTAACCCTAACCCTAATGTAACCCTAACCCTATGCTAACCCTAACCCTAACCTTAACCCTATGCTAACCCTAACCCTAACCCTAATCTAACCCTAACCCTAACCCTACTCTAACCCTAACCCTTAACCCTATGCTAACCCTAACCCTAACCCTAATCTAACCCTAACCCTACTCTAACCCTAACCCTTAACCCTATGCTAACCGTAACCCCTAACCCTAATCTAACCCTAACCCTAACCCTTAACCCTAACCCTATTCCTATACTAACCCTACCCCTAATCTAACCCTAACCCTACCCTAACCCTACTCTAACCCTAACCCTACCATAACCCTAACCCTAATCCTAACCCTAAGCCCAACCCTAACCCTAACCCTAATCTAAACCTAACCCTAACCCTAATCTATCCCTAACCTCTAACCCTAATCTAACCCTAACCCTACTCTAACCCTAACCCTAACCCAACCCTAAACCTATCCCGTAACCCTAAACCTAACCTAACCGTAACCCTGGCCCTTAACCCTAACCCTAACCCTACTCTAACCCTAACCCCTAACCCTAAACTAACCCTAACCCTAACCCTTATCTAACCCTAACCCCTAACCTACTCTAAACCTAAACCTAACCCTTAAACCTAACCCTACCCTAAACCTTAACTCTAACCCTAACCCTACCATAACCCTAATCCTAATCCTAACCCTACTCTAACCCTAAGCCTAACCCTAACCCTTAACCCTAACCCTAACCCTTAACCCTAACCCTACCCTAACCCCTAACCCTAACCCTAACCCTTAACCCTATGCTAACCCTAACCCTAACCCTGATCTAACCTTTACTCTAACCCTAACCCTTAACCCTATGCTAACCCTAACCCTAATCTAACCCTAACCCTACTCTAACCCTAACACTTAACCCTATGCTAACCCTAACCCTAACCCTACTCTAACCCTAACCCTTAACCCTATGCTAATCCTAACCCCTAACCCTACTCTAAACTTAAACCTAACCCTTAACCCTACCCTAACCCTAACCCTAAACTTAACCCTAAACCTAACCCTAATCCTAACCCTAACCCTAACCCTAATCCTAACTCTACTCTAACCCTAACCTAACCCTTAACCCTAACCCTACCCTAAACCCTAACCCTAATCCTAATATAACCCTAACCCTATGCTAACCCTAACCCTAACCCTTAACCCTAACTCAACCCTAACCCTATCCCTTAACCCTAACCCTGGCCCTTAACCCTAACCCTAATCCTACTCTAACCCTAACCCCTAACCGTAATCTAACCCTAAGCCTACTGTAACTCTAACCCTAACCCTTAACCCTAACCCTAACCCTAATCTAACCCTAACCCCTAACCCTAATCTAACCCTAACCCTACTCTAAACCTAAACCTAACCCTGAACCCTACCCTAACCCTAACCCTAAACTTAACCCTAACCCTAATCCTAACCCTACTCTAACCCTAACCCTAATCCTAACTCTACTCTAACCCTAACCTAACCCTTAACCCTAACCCTACCCTAACCCCTAACCCTAATCCTAATATAACCCTTACCCTATGCTAACCCTAACCCTAACCCTTAACCCTATACTAACCCTAACCCTAACCCTAATCTAACCATAACCCTATCCCTACTCTAACC